>OZ010576.1:115086719-115154219 GCA_963932145.1 Acanthosepion lycidas | reverse complement strand
TTCACAGCTGAAATTTAATATATATATATATATATATATATATATATATATATATATATATATATATATATATATATTAATTACTCCATATACATACATATATATATATATATATATATATATATATGTGTGTGTGTGCGTGTGTGTGTGTGTGTGTGTGATATATAAAAGGCGCAAACACTAATATTCTAATTTGAATTTGCAGGTCTGATGAATTGGATCGTGATTACGATTCCAATGTAATAAATTATAACCATGGAATATTAGTGTTTGAACCTTTTATATTATATTCTTACTCTGTCCTGGACATTGAGTTCTTCCTGCATTCTATCCTCTTGGGAATTTATATATATATATATATATATATATATATATATATAGTGACCACTAATATTATCAATATATATACATATATATATATATATATATATATATATATATATATATATATATATATATATATATATATATAATTTCTACTGAGTATTTCTGAAATAAGGTGATTGATCTTTGCTTTCTCTTCATGACTTCGCGTAGCCTAACTGATAAGGTGCACTTGCCTTAAATATGAGTCCCTTGATTGCAATAGGGAATATAGGTCAGAATGTTGTTCATGGTGTAGGGGGCGCTTTTCATTTAGTCTAGACCATTATTTATATGATGCCCTGCTTATTAAAAATCTGTTTTATTTATAGTAATATAAAAATAAACTATGGGCCAAAGGTTTGGCATCATCCTCTAAATTTAATAATTAGTAAGTTTCATACCTCATTCTGTTAAATTAATTAATTCATTCTTACTAAGCATTGTATTCCGAAACTATTTGACCCATTAGTGCATGACGTTCAATGTTTTAGAGAAGGGGTTACCGAAAATTTTAAATCTGCCAGCCCTATGATTAACATCTGCAATCAGAGGAGATTAGGCAAAAAGAACTTAAGTCTTAATTTCGTTATTATTATTATTATTATTATTGAATATAGGATAAAACTATTCAGGAAGAGAAAACCCATTATTCGGACTATTGTCCTCATCTTTGCCATATTTATTACAACGTTTCGGCCGTTGTACGCTCCGGCCTTCTTCAGATGGTTGGAATGTCGAACTGAACCCTTTATTTCGCTCGCTGGTGTAGACTGTTCTAGTTCCACGTGCCATGTTTAATGAATCTCAGTTATCAGTTGTCTCTTGTTAATTTCCCTTTCGAAGTTCTCCACTGCCTTAACCGGGTGTTGAACTCACACTCTTTGGGTGTTGTCACTGGATCTAACCAACGCCTTTATCCACTGTGATCTCCTTGAGGATCCAGTGACAGGACCCAAAGAGTGTGAGTTCAATACCCGGTTAAGGCAGTGGAGAACTTGGAGAAGGGAATTAACAGGAGATAACTGATAACTGTCATCCATTACAACATGGTACCTGGAACTAGAACAGTGAGCGAAATAAAGGGTTCAGTTCGACATTCCAACCACCTGAAGAAGACCGGAGCATACAACGGCCGAAACGTTGTAATAAATATGACGACAAAGATGAGGACAATAGTCAGAATAATGTAAATACTTCATCTCAGAAAAAAAAAAGATACTGAGAAAACCCATGTCACCTCAGTTGAACTAGTAAATTAAGTTTGAAAAAGACATGCAACCGTTAATACTTAGGCGATTCTTCGAAATCCAGAGGATGGCACCAAATCTTTGGCCTATCATATATATATATATATATATATATATATATATATATATATATGTGTGTGTGTGTGTGTGTGTGTGTGTGTGTGTGGAAATGTATCATTCTAATATCGACATTTCTTCTCTCTTTGATGTTTACTTATCTTTTTTCTCTTTCTGTTTGATTTCTATTTCATTTTTAACCAATTCAAACACTTCCATGAATAACAATAAGCAGATCAAACTTAAAGATACAATGTCTTTTATCATCATTATACTGCTGCCTATGAAATGTTCTATTATAATGTTATTTGTAAGATATTGAAGACTTTTGTGAATATTGTTTGAAATCCGTATTTCTCTACTGACATTAACTCAGGTTTGAAATAGAAATTGTCTGTTTGGTACACTCTTCGATTATTGAAAGATTACATTTTTGATACAAATTTGGTTTTATCTCATTGTTTAAAAAACAGGTTTATCTATTCAATTAATATAACGTAGGTAATAATAAGATCAACAATATGTCAATGGTTTGAGTAACCAAACTTGCGGTATCCATTTGGATTTAATAATTAGTAAGTTTCATAGCTCGTTCTGTTTACTGGATTCCTACTAAATTACGATGGGATGCTGAAAGTAGTTCTCTCATTAATGCATGGCGACCAATTTTTAGAGAGAATGTTACCGAAATTTAAAATCCACCAGACTTATCATTAGCCAGCGAGGTAGATTAGGCAAAATGAGCTAGAATTTTAAAGAAAGATTTACGCAGCATTGGGTTAATTTCGTTATTATCATTATTATTATTATTATTATTATTATTATTATTATTATTATTAACATACTTCAGAAAGTAAAAACCTCACTAGACCGTCATGATCTAGTAAATTAGTTTTAAAAAAGGGATACAATATTCAATTATATATATATATCTATATATATATATATATATATATATATATATATATATATATATATATATATATATATATGAATAAAGACAAAAATAAAAATTATATTAGCCAACGCGTTTCGTTTTCTTATTTGCCTTGATAAAGTCTATCAGAAGAAAAGCACAAAGATAAGTTATCTTTTTGTCTTTATTCATACACACACACACACACACACACACACACATATATATATATATATATATATATATATATATATATATATATATATATATATATAATCATACATATATATATATATATATTTATGTTTGTGCCTGTGTGTGGTTTTAGACGTTCTTTAATTAGAAAGCAAAAAATTTATTATTCATACCCTAATATGAACATTACTAGAAATATATAGTTTTACATATACACCACCATCCCTCTCCCTCTCTCTCTCTCTCTCTCTCTCTCTCTCACTCTCTCGTTATATATATATATATATATATATATATATATATATATATATATATATATATATATATATATATATATATATATATATATATGTTGATCCCCAATAGCAAAAATCCTTTAGTTTTAATATCCGTCTTCACTCCAGGAGAAACTAAACTATTCGCCATTTTCCTGGGTGTTTTGTTCTTGTACTTCTGCTTGAAAATGGCGAATAGTTTAGCCGAAACAGCCCGGAATCAGGAAACGTTTGGACAATTTTTGCATTCATTAAGTCCAGCAAATTAAATACCTGTACGCAACGCATACAAGAAAAAATAATAAAAACCTGACTAGTAATCAATCTTGTTTAACGAAACATATATCAAAGAGAAGCTATTGCTTAATTACACACATGGACATACACACTTAACGCTTATATCTCGTATATAAGGCGTTAAAAATTCTCTTTCGCCGCTGCGTTATGATGGCCTAATGGTGAGAGTCTCCGACTGATATCAACTCGGTCGGGTTTCGGTCCCGGCTTGAAGCAATCGCATGTCTAGCTACTGTGATACAGCGAAATAGTCTGTCTGTGGGAAGGATCTTAATCTTCGTAAAAAAAAAAAAAAAGAAAGAAAAACTAATCGGGTAATACACCAAACAGAACGTTTCCGTTTCTAAACTAAATCTTAGCATTAGCAGTTGATTTCTCGAACCTGAATCTAAAAATAATATTCAAACGAATTTAGAAAATGAACATTTGCTGTTTCAAAAAGCATTATATGAAATCTCTTTGTTTTAATAAAATAAAAAAAATAATATTAAAGATTCAATAACGTTTAAAAGTAATACACTGAAAAGAAATTAACTAGCCCCAACCAAATTACCTCCCTTACATTTTTGATGGACAATATATTTCAGTCAGATCCCTCCGGCCCAAAGAACAGTGTTAAATTAATACTCTTAAAAGTGAGCATACATTTTTTTTCCCAGCAAATCTAAGAACCTTTTACTGTGACACATCTTATTATTACAAGCCATCGTTATTTTTTTTTAAATTCTTGTTCGAGAAATTGACTGTATATAATCCTAAAATGAATTTTCATAACGTAATACAAATACTGAAGGTGCATAATAGTTGTATTGTCTCGCACATTTTTACACCATCAGTTTACACTATGCAACTGTAGATGTCGAAAAAATAGAAAACTGCATAGAAAATCCGAACATATCTTCAATACATGATTGTCCACAAATTTTTGTAAAAACGTATTCTTTTTGGAAATCTCTTAGATTTTACTAATAGATGGAGATTATCAGAATGTACCTGTTGCCTCTGTAGATGTTGACGATCTAGAATTATGGAACACGTTTGTGAAAAGATTAATAAAATTTATCAAATAGCTTATAATGTTTGTGTTATTTTCTTGCTTTTTTAAGAGAAAATTGCAAATGTCATTAAAGGAATTCCAGACGATGTCAATTTGGAGAAAACTGGAAAATAAATAATAAAAAAAGAAACCGTAAGTTCTTAAATTAGACTTATACAAATTCCCGAAGTCAATATACAACATGTCTTGTTCGCATCGAACTATGTTGAAGTATCAAGTATCTAATGTGTGCGCATGCGCAAGGGATAAACTACAGTTTACTTCTTTTATTATGATGTATACCTTTTACAAGGCCCAAGAACCACTCGATAAGAGAGTTACAGAGTAAGAGGCACTTTATGGGGATGTATGGAGAACATAACGGTTGACCTTTTGACATCTATTTTCGGCCTCTTCTAAAGGTAGAGGATAGCATGAGGAGCAAGTACTTACTAGAATGGCAAAGAGAACCGACCATTTTTTCAGCATCTTTAGCTATGAATCATATGTACGATTGTATCCCTCTTATATTACCTATATGTAGCAACTAAGCGTAAACGAAAATTTAAAAATATAGTATAAAAATGAAAAAATATGACAATTTTGTTTCATTTTAATCCGATGAATATATGGGGAGGTGGCGACTGTTCCATTCTCATCTTCATAGGAGGAAGAATGGTAATAATTGCAGCTCACGGGTCCAAATACTGGTGGGATAATGGAACTGACGCCATTTTAAGCGTCTGACGATCGGTTCTAGCGTGCGAGATCACCGTTAAACATTGAATTACGCGTATGCTTCTCAGGTTATAATAATATGTAAAAAAATAACGTAAAAATAAACAATATGTGTGTGCGTGCGCGTGTGTTCGTGCGTATGTTTGGTTGTGTGTGTCTGCGCACATAAATGTGCGCGCATGCTTGTGTGTGTGTGTGTGTGTGTGTGTGTGTGTGTGTGTGTGTGTGTGTGTGTGTGTGTCAGCTTGGTTGAAGAGAAAGGAAATGTCTTCATTTAAGGCTGTTTAATTTTCCTACAGTTTGGATCTATTTTTCCGGGAAGAATTTGAATATAAATTATGCAATATCTTCTGAGGTATTTCAACTTTCAAAGAATTTGTATATTGATAGGCCATATCAACAAGTTTGCAATTTCTTCTTATATAGTTTTTCAGTGTCGCATCTTAATGTGCCATTTTGTTTTTTGTCCTTCAAGTATCAACTGCAAGAAGACAGCAAGTCAGCAAGAGAAAAATCTCAAGATGCAAATTACAAATTAGAGATGTCATCATCAAACAAGCACAGAAGTTTAAATTGAGGATTCTTTCAAATCTCGAATCAAAGTCGTTTAAAAGCACACTTTTAAGATAATGTAACGCCCACGTTCAGAATTATGTCTGAGAAGTATTTTACCAGATGAAAAATGCGACACCGAAATCCGAAAACGCATTGGACCTGCGAATAATGCATTCCAAAACACATCAAGAAAAACTCATGTGCGACAAACAGTATGGTTTTCGCTCTTCTATATCCACTGCTGATGCCTTAACTATTATCACGCATAGAATCAGTGAATCTTTTGATAACAAAAAATATCTAGTGAGTGATCACCCTAGATATCTAAAAAGCTTTTGATAAGGTGTGGCACAAGGGATTGCTACACAAACTGACCAGCTATGGAAGCACTTATCAATTTCTTCCTGTCAGGTAGGTCTATGGAGGTTGTCGTTAATGACCAGTCCTCTGAGACACATGATACAAGCGTATCACAAAGTTCTCTTTCAGCTTTATATGAACGATCTAACGAAGAACTCCCTCAGACACTTAGTAAATATATACGTAGAAGATAACATTTTATTGGTGCACCTCTAAATATTTTAATGGCCAGTGGCTTGCAGATGATCTCTCTTCTGACCTTTCATCACCACCGAGTAGACCCCAAATTTGCTCAATCTTGATGATCGGTCATTACGCTGAGAGTCGAACCCAGACCGCTCCGATACTATGCTAGCGTTTATGAAAGTGTGAGCGTTGAGGATTCAGATTCAAGACATGGTGAATTATTATGAAATTATACAAATCCCCTAATTATTAATCTATAATATAACCTCTGGTGGATCCAACTTCTAACGCTCTGGATGGAGGGGCTCAGTGAAGAAAGTCCTGTTGAGTTATGAATGCTTGGTTAAGTGTCAAGGAAGGATGAACTATACTATATTATGTCTAGCAACTTAGTTATCTTCTCGCCACCGTAGAGCGTTGTCCCTACGGTGGTATGCTTGCGTCGTATCGGAGCTATCCAGGTTCGACTTTCAGTCGTCAGTAGAGGATACACACTGCTTATGCGTACTAAAGAAGGACTAAACGGCTATCCAGTGTTTTTCTGCTTGTGTCTGCGTTGAGGGTTCCGATTCTAGACATGATGAATTATATATATATATATATATATATATATATATATTATAAATTAATAGACTTAAAATATGACTGTTCTTTCTTTTTATTAATATATATATATATATATATATATATATATATATAATTATTTATTTAAAAATATGATTCCAACACGCTACATAAGAGGTCTCATGTTTCAAAACAAGAGCCGAAAACTTTTTTTTCATATTTTTAAATAAATAATTATATATTTTTTTTTTTATTTCGCTTGAAGATGGAACAGAGCCTACTTTAACTCAATTTAATTCAAATAATTATATTGAAGTTTTCGGCTCTTGTTTTGAAACATGAGACCTCTTATGTAGCGTGTTGGAATCATATTTTTAAATAAATAATTATATTTATGCTCTACTTTTGTATCGAGCACAATTTTTTAAAAATAATAACAAAAATACTAAAGAACTTTGGATTATTTACCTAACCAGTTCTTTCCTATTTTCTATATATTTTCACACACACGCACACACACACACACATATATATATATATATATATATATATATATATATATATATATATATATATCCTCACAAAAACATTTATTAATCAAGTACATAGTGTCCATAATTTTAAACAACTCGCTCTCATCGTACTAAAAACCTGTTGATGTCATTTTCGTAGGGACTCAATGTTTTATTATTGTTGGAAGAAGTTTGTAAGGTAGTTTTCAAGTGATTGTACAAAGTCAAATCTTTCGTCATTTAAATTTTTCTGTGGAGACCGGAACAAATGAAAATCCAAAGGAGCCAACTCCGGAGAATAAGGTCGGTAGGGAAAATCTTCCCATTTCAACTCTTGAAGTTTCAGCGATGTCTGCTTTGCAACATGCCGTCTTGCGTCGTGTGTGGGGAAAAATGACAGCTTTTCGAATTGCCAAAATCAAACGTTTTGCTTGAATTGAGATTGGTGAGTTGGTCGCATTATTTCTTTGCAGTTTCGCCGACTGGAAGAAGCTCAGAGTGAATTATCACACATATTATAGAGAAGCAGGAAGTCAGCAGTAGGTGACCATTAGTGGGTAGGTGACCCCAGTGAGGAAGAAACCGGGGAGCAGTGAGGAATCAGCAGTCGCCTAGATGGTCAGTGAATGTAAGGGATCTCTTTCAGCGGCCAGAAGTTAGTGAGATACCAATCCACTTCTCGAAACTGAAGGAAGAATATAAGTTAAATTAGAAATCATATTGTTGCTATTTCCTAACCAGTGTCTTGAAAAGCATTTGGCGTTATTGTTTGTTGAATTTGATCATGGCTAAGGAGACAGACCTGTGAACATAGCGAGTCGGGTGTATGTGCAGACACAGCCGATCTTGGATGTCATCACAATTGTGCAGTGAACGACGCGCGGACGACGTCGTCACACACATCACAGCGATGGGAAAGTAACTGAAGTCTAGATGCCAGGTCAGGGTCGATAGCATTACAGACACTTTGGATTTTGTCAAGAATCTCGATATATATATATATATATATATATATATATATATATATAGAGAGAGAGAGAGAGAGAGAGAGATAGAGAGATAGATAGATAGATATAAACTTTTTTGAGCTACACGTAATATACTCTACTTCATTGTTGAAGTTACCATATTAGGTGGCACCAAATTCATTTTATATTTAACATTAACAGAATTATGGAGTTAAACTACTAGTCTGCCAGCTTTTGGGTGGTCTCCTTTTCCAGAACACAAGTGGACAGATAGGGAGTGGTAGGACCCCTAGTCAGTATCCATATACGCATAAAGAGGCAGGAAGTCATCAATAGGTGATCAATAGTGGGTAGGTGACCGCAGTGAGGAAGGGAGCAGTGAGGAATCAGCAGTCGCCTAGATGGTCAGTGAATGTAAGGGATCTCTTTCAGCGGCCAGAAGTTAGTGAGATACCAATCCACTTCTCGGAACTGAAGGAAGAAAATAACGGTTAAATTAGAAATCGTATTGTTGCTATTTCCTAACCAGTGTCTTGAAAAGCATTTGGCGTTATTGTTTGTTGAATTTGATCATGGCTAAGGAGACAGACCTGTGAACATAGCGAGTCGGGTGTATGTGCAGACACAGCCGACCTTGGATGCCATCACAGTTGGGCAATGAAAAACTTGCGGAAAACGTCGTCACAGTATATTTCTCACTAATACCAAGAAAAACAAGGCTAACTAGGAACATTATATTTTTTTAAGTTCCAAAAACAACTGAGAGGGTTCATATGCTAATTTTACTCCCGTGTCAGAGTTTGTCATTCAAGTCCTCGTAGAATTCAAAATTCCGGGTACAGATTTTCAAAACAAACAAAAATCCATGCAGTAATTCATTAGTTGAAACGAAAGTAGGGAAATCTGGACCTACTTACCCGAAAAAAACATAAAACGGGGTTGGATAGCTGTTTCCCGAGACGAGACTCTGCCCTTCGACAAAGACTTGTCTAGGGATCCTCACTGCCCGGAGGCATAGAGTTTGACCAGCACAGCTGGGGGAAGAATCTCCAACTCTAGATTAATTCCCGAAGTAAGGATATCTCCCAACCGCCCCACGTGGTCAGATGTGTTACAAGGCCGAATAATTTAATGTGGATTATCTGAGCCCGTAGGCTCGGCCAAAATTTCCCCGTATAAATTCGAGTAGGTTTTTCCCGAGACGAGACTCCGCCCTTCGACATAACCTCGTCTGGGGATCCTCTTTGCCCGGGGGTAGAGAGTTTGACCAGTACAGACGAATCGCTAGCTCTAGTCTAATTCCCGAAGCGAGGATATTTGGCAACCGACCAACACTGTCAGATGTGGCACAAGGCCGAATTTAACGTGGGGTATCCGAGCCCGTAGGCTCGGGCAAAAATTCCCCGTAGACCCCGTAAAAAACGGGGTCGGGTAGCTGTCTGCCACCCCAGACGAGACTCTGCCCTTCGGCATAGTCTCGTCTGCGTTCCTCTCTGCCTTCGGGCAGAGAGTTCGACCAGCTCAGCTGGAGACCAATCTCCAACTAATTTCCGAAGCGAGTCCGCAAGTGTATCTTGTGCTCACCATATATAGCTACTGATATAATTAGTCTACATAGGCGATAGAGAGTGTGGGGAATTCCATTACAACAACAAAATAAAAACAGCTCGGTACTTTTCTTTGATTCTAATGAAACTTTCATGATCATTAGTAATTTGCGTAGCTTTTGGAATGCATTTATTTTTTGTTTCAATGCATGTTCGGATCTCAGTGCCACATTATTCATTCTCTGTTAAAACACTTGCAGACATTTAAAACTCTGTACTTGTGATGGTTTCATTTCTTAAAAAGTGTACTTTTTGACGGATTTGTATTAGAAAATTGTAATTTGCGATTGAATCTTCAGCCGCATTAGAAATCATTCTTCTACCCTACCAATTATTAAGAGGATTTTCTCTCTGGTCAACATATTAAAAACAAAGAAACAACTTTTTATTTGTTCTGACCTTATACGTTAAGTATTAAGCAACAAAAATTACTTCATGAAGAGGGCGACTAAAATCGGAGAGAAAGATAAAATTTGGTGTGAAATTCGTGCTGTCATGACAAAACGAAACAGAGTTGAAACGGCAGAAACAATCAACAAAAGTCCCTCTGGAATTCAGATAAAAGCTACTTCACTTCCCAGGCGAAGTTTTTAAGACAGACATAACTTTTATGTATTATTCCACTTGTAATTTTAAACACCGGATAGGATCTTTTGGCCAACCTATATCACATCTTAAACGATTTCCGGCCCTTATGCACTACATTTAAAAACGATTCAAACGATCTCTCCTATTACCAAATATAGTCACTAAATCCGGCTTTCTTCGGCTTGTCTGACCAATCCCATATTTATAGATAAGTTAGTAGTGAATTCATTCACAAAAATATCACAAAATCCTTGTTTTCTTTTTTCATTTTTTTTTTTTTTTGGTTTATTTATCTGTTTGTTTGTTTACCTTTTCTATTTTTAACGAAATTCCTGCTATGTGAATAAAAAAGAAAACACCGCCTGTTGTGTTGTTTTTTTGTTGTTTTTTTTTTGGGGGGGGGGTTGTAAATTGTCCAACTGCAACTTTCTTGTAAAATCCTACTATCAATAAATTTTATCTTGTCACATTTGCGCCCATGTATTTTGCACATTTGTTGTTTCATTAAATGTTCATCACAACCTTCTAGAGATGATTGTTTCAATTTTGTCTTTCTATTTGCATTTGACCATTGTATAGATCTTCGCTTATACAAAAGTTATTTTATTTCGAGTGATGATAGGTCAATTTCACATTGCTGGAAATTGTTAATGTCGACATTTAGACATCTGTTTCTCAATAAAGTAAGGAAATTATTTATAATGAATTTATATTATTTGAAATGGTTTTCATTGATATACAGAATTTTGCAACGAGTTTTCTAAATGAGGTTTTTGGATCATTATCCATCGCAGCTCTCAGATCTATATCATTGAGTGACGTCTTTCCTGGGTTGTAAACTAAAGTCTCTACTTGCAAATGTTTGAAGCCAAAATCATTCTCCTCATTTATCAACAGCATTGCCCCTAAGTGTGGAATTAGCATTTGCGCAGACTCAACGCCATTACAATCAGTCTGAAGTCGTGCCGGTGTGAAACGGGAACTTTCATGAGTTGAAATCATTAACTTCTTTGCGTGAAAAATATAATATAAGAAAATAATGAAACATAATTATGTATTAAATAATCAACGAATTGATAATTTTCTAAACAAAAACATACGTTACCCTCGACAAAAAAAAGTAATAATGTCGAGTTGAACAAAATCAAAACTAATTTTTAATGTAAGAACTTCCACCAAAAAAACTACGCAATAAATACCTAAGGTTTTGATTTTTTTTTAAATTAAGTCTTTCTCGAAACTTTCATTTTAGTTTTGATTTCAAGCTAATAGATTATATTTAATATTTCCAATAATAAAAATACTTTACTGTACTTCAAAAATTAATTTAAATTGTCTGGTTATATAATTATTAATTTAAATTGTCTAGTAATATAGGTGATTAGCGGCGTTTTTCAACACACTGTAATTCTGTTTATTAAAAATCTTGCAAAAATAAAATATTATTTTCTGAAACTTTGAGTAATATTAGCTGATAAAAAGTATAATTATTCTGACTTCAAACAAATATTATTTACTTTAAGTTTAAAATATCAAAGAAATGCATTTTTTAACAATAGCTGTGTTTTTAACCCGACAGTAGATGTTTTGACGTGTTGATAGCGTGATGACAGGGTCTAATTTGTTCTTCGGAGACGGCTATCTGTAAAACATAATTGAAGAAAATGACTCAAGAGCATTTTTAATGTAATTTTGAAGTACTCAGTAATCTTAAAAATATTGGAAAATATTCTTTCTAATTTAATGTTTTACTGAATTTTAGAAATGTTAGCTTTAAATTTACTATAGTTATCAAACTTATTTTCTGACAATGGCGTATATGGTTATCCGTCCTTTGAAAAATCGCACGTTTATACAAAAAAAAAAAAAAAAAAAATTCAAAATTCTTGTAAAAATATTGGTGTTTGATGATTCGTATTAAACTTTTTCATCTATGTTTAGTAAATATAGTTTTCAATTAATATCATCTAAATTAATACAGAATTTTGAAGAAATATAAAACTTAATAAATTTTTCTAATTAAAATTTTTAAAAATGAAAAAATTCTTGTAAAAATTCATTATTCATCGAAAAAATATTTTTCTTCAGACAACAGTGTCTTTAATATGCCATCTTTCTAAATCAATTAAAAGTTAAATAATGTCATAGTTTTATTGCATTTTTTTATTTTACGATTCAAAGATTTTGGTAAATGGTCTTTCTGTTTTACAAAAACAAATTGATTTAAATTCTCCAAATAGTCATCCTGATTTTATCTAATATAAATATGAAGAGTGTCAAATTTTAATTTCACGAAATTTCATACAATTATGTAAAGTGGGTAACAGATTTAGAAAATATACATTTTTACCAAAATTTTCTAAAAAAAATATTTCAAAAGTTATTACCATAGTGGTAATAACTTTTGAAATATTTTTTTTATATTATTTTTTTACATTATTCTGACTATTTGTATTTATCACATTTCGGCCCTTGTACGTTTCTTCAGGTGGTTGAAATGCCGAACTGAACCCTTTATTTCGATCGCTGGGGTAGACCGTTCTAGTACCACGTGCTATGTCTAATGGATGTCAAGTTATCAGTTATCTCCTGTTAATTCTCCTAAGTTCTCCACCGCCTTAACCAGGTATTGAACTCATACTCTTTGGGTCGTGTCACTGGATCTAACGCCTTTCTCCACTGTGACGTGTGTCCTTGAGGACATCTGTGCATGAATTTCTGGGTATTATATAACTAATGTCTTCAGCAACCATTTTTTAACAGTGCTCATATTGCAATTTTTGCTGTTATCATTCACATTTTTACCAGAGCTCATATTGCAATTTTCGTTGTTATTATTGCTTTTCTCTGGCACTCTTCATTACTGGTTCCCATGCTGTATTCACTTCTATGCTTGGTTGGCTCAGGTGATTTTTGTGGCCTAGCATATGTGCTGATTCCTTGAGTTTAGGAATTTTTCAATGATGTTCTTTGTCTATGATTTCAACCTGATCCCACAGAGGGCGGTGATCTCACTTTTCTCTCCATATGTGGTCAGCCATGCCTGATTTTTCCACTTCCCCTCGTGTTACAGCTTTCTGGTGTTCTTGAAGCCTTAGCTTAAGGGGAGGCCTGACTCCCCTTTATATTTCTTTCCGCAGCTGCACGGGATGACGTACACACATCTTTAGTCATGTTCTCCTCTATGGGGGGGGGGTCTTACTCGAGAGAGAGATCTGCGAAGTGTTGTCAAACTTTTGAAGGTTGTCCTGATGTTATATGGACCACAGGTCCTTTCTATTTTCTCTGATAACCCTTCACATAAGGCAGGCAGACTGTTTTCTGAGTGTTGTTGTCCTCCTCTCGTACCCAGTTCAGTTCGACATTCCAACCACCTGAAGAAAGCCGGAGCATACAACGGCCGAAACGTTGTGATAAATATGGTGATAAAGATGAGGACAATAGTCCAAATAATGTATATAGTGTACATAATACCTCATCTCAGAAATATAGACAAACACTAAAAAATTATTTCATTCATTTTTGAATAATTCCTGAAATTTCATTAAAATAAACATGCTGATTATTTGATTTTTGCAAGAATTTCCAAAATAATATGTTTTTAACGCCAAATAAGACGCTAAAAATCCCTATCCAAATCTTTGGACTACCCATTTGCACAAGAAAAACAAAGTTTTTAACCAAAATTTAGAATGTGCGAGAAAGGATTAAAAAATTAATTAAAAAATAAAATAATATTTTGGTCTTTCTTCTTAATAATAACAAACATTTTGATGTTGAAACTTTTTTTTATTAAGTTTGGGGCATTTTTTCATCATGGTATGCTCTTTTTTATTGAAAAAGGTA
This sequence comes from Acanthosepion lycidas, assembly GCA_963932145.1. Taxonomy (NCBI): domain Eukaryota; kingdom Metazoa; phylum Mollusca; class Cephalopoda; order Sepiida; family Sepiidae; genus Acanthosepion; species Acanthosepion lycidas. The sequence continues at coordinate 115,139,906 of OZ010576.1, read as the reverse complement.
GCTAGCTTAATATCCTCATTTTTGTGTTATTATCCCAACGTTTCGGCTGTTGTGCTCTTCGTCAGATGTCTGTTAATTAGGATAAACTTCAGGTAATTTTGAAGTGATCCTTCTATTTAATCTACTAGGGTGGACTGTTCTTGCTCCACTGTCTATGGCGCTTTCGGCCATATCACGTTGAATCGCCGGTTTTCATGTGATCATCGAAGTTAAGCAACGTCGAACCTGTTCAGTACATAGTTGGGTGACCACTTTGGAATACCAGGTGCTCTAAGGTTGGAAGTGAGCCTAGTGTAACAGATGGCTCGGAATTAAAAATCGGAGAGCCGAGTTCGAATTCCAGTTGGGTTCGTTACATTCACTTACGCGCAAATACACTTGGGAAAGCCCCACCTCCTTCCCCTGCTTATGGCTTAAATAAAATTTCTATCTGGAAATCAATATTATCTCCCAAAAATTGTTAATATAATATTCACTCGCAAAAGAAAGAACTAATCGTACAAGCTAAAAATATGTTTCGCCTTTAAACAATCTAAAAAGTGTTGATCTACCGTAAAAAAACAAATCCTTCAATCTTCTGTTCATGTCTAAGGATATATTGTCTTTTTATATTCTAGTCAGTTATTGCTTATCTTGTTTCCAATTAGCCAGTACGACCTGACCCAGGGATTGAACTCAAACTTACTATCCCACCAAATATCCTAAACCAACAATTTAACTTTCTAAACTATTTCCAGGGAGTCATTTTTTTTAATAATGTAAACAAATGTTTCTCAACTGGTGCACCTGGGTACACTAATATGCTCTGAAGGGTAGTCATGTGTGCTCCAAGTTAATAGAAGAGTAAATTATGAATTATTTTTATATTTAAAAAATCTTTATTTTTTTAAAAAAAAGTTAGAGACACCAATAACATGACTTCCATGACTAATTCAAGTCTTTGTTACTTGATCTTTTAAAGTGGATGCTAAATTCCTTAATCTTTAAGAAGTGGATAATCCTTTCACATTTGCCTCCCTCGGGGGATTTAAATCAATCATTGTCGGCCTCTCTAAAAAAAAAAAGATAGCAGATTCTTCATAGATCTCTTTAAATAAAAATTGTACTGCTAATCTTCTTTGAGAATCCTAATACAAAGTCTTCATATTTTCAAATTCCATGGTTAATTTTTTCCTTATTAAAACGCTCCCTAGAATTTTAATTATCCTACAAATGTGCCTCGAAGTTAAAAAAAACAAAAACAAAAGGTTGAGAAACATTAATGTAAACAATAAAAACTCCTTGCCCCAAAAATTAAGAGAGAAAGTAGGAAATGTTTATCAATTCTTGTCTTCGTTCACGCCTAACTTTGCTTTTTCTATTTTTTATTCATTTGCTTTTAATTTCTTTTACTTTATTTTTTTTTACTTTCTTCTTCGTTCTTTTTTCTTTCTTTTTTTCAATTTAACTTTCTCTGATTATATTTTTTTATTTTTATTATTTTTTTCCTCACTTTGCTTTTATTATATTCCAAATTTGCAAAAATATTTTTCTATTTAGCGATGTATATTTCTCTTTCTCTTTTGGCCACTTCTTTTTTCAGTCCTTTGTATTTCATGCTTATCTCCCTTTGTTAAATTTTAATTCATTTTTGTTTGTTTTTATCATCTATTTCTTTATTTCTTATCTTTTTTCATATATTATTCCTTGCTCTTTTTACTATTTATTCTCTTTCCTCTTTATTTCTTCTTCCTCTTTTCTACTACATTTTGTTTTATTTCTTATATTTTCCTTCTTCTTCTTCTTTTTTTTTTATTCCTTTCTTTTTTTTTTATTTCTACTATTTCTATTTCTTCTTGTTACCTTTCTCTTTCTCATGTCTTCTATTTTCCTTTTTTTCTTTTTCTCTTGGTTTTCTTCCTTTTTTTTTTCTTCGGTATCTCCGTTTTACTTCTAGTTATTCTTTTGTTCTCACGTATGCGTTCCTATCATTTTTTTTTTTTTTTGCTTTCTAATTTGTTTCCTGTGTTTTAACACATTTGCAGTTCATTTTCCGTTTCTATCTAATGGATCCTGTTTCTATCTATCTATATATATATATATATATATATATATATATATATATATGTCTGTTTCTATCTATCTATCTATATATATATATATATGTGTGTGTGTGTGTTTATGTATGTATGTATGTATAAGAACGAGGTTATAGTTGTTCCAACGAGAGAAATATGTATGTTTTAAAAAAAAGGGAGAAACTGAAAACGTTTTTGGTCATAATGTGGATTTTTTAAAATATATATTTCAGTTGCACTTCGACTGGTGGGAACCAAAAATGTCAGCAGTCGAGGTGCAATTGCAATGCACCAAAACGAAGTTGCATCTTTGTAGTGAATAAACTGTTTTTTTTTTCGATATGAAAAAATTATAACATATATATATATATATATATATATATATATATATATATATATATATATATATACACACAAACCCTTACATATATTGATTTTACTGCAATCATGCTCTACCATAGATTTCCCTGTCACCTTTCGGATCTATTAAACAACATTTCTTAGAAAAACATCGACATTTATATAATATTAGAGAGATATTAGTTGAGAACGCAACAATACTCACACATACACACAGTAAAAAGAACCTTCAGATATTGGAGGCCATCTCCATGAAAACAAAGCAACCCACACTCAACAAAATTTCATGTCAAACTAGTCACCACATATTACATTGCATCTAGACTTGTTAATATTTCGTTTTCTCGCGTGGTAGGACGTCATAGAACCGTATCCCAAATTTACGACCTGCGTCTGCTATTCCGCGACCGTTATCGTCGCATAGCAATCTTCTATGTCTACATAATAGAATATCATCTTTGATGGTGAATATCTTTGTTTAAATATCCATATAACCACTCTGAATATCGCTCATGTGAGCCGAAAGCTTAGATGAAGGTACAGCATAATAAAATAAATATCCAAATGTTGAAAAAATTTTGCCTTTATTTTCTCGAATAAGTTTAGATGCGAAGTTTAGAACATCTCATGATCAAACATAATAGACATTCGTTATCTATTATATTTAACAATATATGTTATGTTTGAATATATATATATATATATATATATATATATATATATATATATATATATATATATACACACACACACATACACAAATAGAAAAGTAAACATTGAGGTAAACACCCGGTGACAACAGTCTGTTTTATGCTTAAACACAATCTTCTGACCACACACACACATATATATATATATATATATATATATATATATATATATATATGATGAAATTATTTTTAAATAACAGACTGTCACCGCTTAGTGTTCACTTTTATATTGACATCAATTTGTTCATATCTATCTATGCATACAATTTTTAATATTAATTTATCACTCTATTTATATCTCTTGATTATTTGGGTTATATATTTTCCTGTGTATTCATATCTATCATGTGTCATATGACTATATCTGTTTCATATGATCATATCTGTCTCTCTTTCTATCTAGCTGTCACTCTCTTTCCTGTTATAACTGTTCATGAATTCTTTTTATTGTTCTGAAGAATATATTTCCAATCCTTATTTTTTCCTTATCAAAACTCTTTGATGTAAATCTTTCTACAATGTCTCATCCATGCCACTTTCAGTAAAGCCCGGTACTCGACACAGCTACGGCTCTTAACGTTGAGCCGTAATCCACTTCCGCCAATTCATTTCAGTTTTCAAAATAAAATTTGAAAAAAGTCAACCCAAGAAAAAGATAATCAGTACATAACACAAAAATATTTGCTTTTTTTGTGAGCCATTTTCTAGAACACTGTGGTTTTTCATTTCTGAAGGATTATCCAGGACACACACAAAAGGACAAATAATCGAAAAAATACCGGTGAAAACGGTAGAGATTTAAGATCGTTTTTTTTTTTTTACATTTTTCGCCGACTTCAATCATCGTAGTTTTTTTTTTTTTTAAATAGAATGAACGAATAATAAAATATGCTATTTGCTATTTGGTTTGGTTTGTTTTACGGCATACCAACCACAATGGATTATTAATGCCAACAAAATTTTATTGTTGGTAATATTTCTTTTTCCAAAAATGTATTGCTGATATTTTGTTTTTTTGGGGTTTTTTCAAAAAATGCACTGCTGGCAACATCTTTTTCCAAAATTACTACTGGTAATAGCTTTTTCAAAAAAAAATTTTACTGGCAATACCCTTTTTCAAAAAAGTACCGCTGGTAATAATGTATTGCTGTTAATAATTATTTTCTTCAAAAATTCATTGCTGGTAATAAAAGCTATTTTCACACTTTTTGACCCCAGTTTAATGTCAAATTATTTACCCATAGCTGGGACCCTAACAGGTGCTACCACTCCGGGTCAGAGTGGACCTGGGAACACCAGCAATTAAGAGGTGGTTCCACGCTCTCAAAACCTCCTGATCAGAGGCCTTGCTGTTTGAATGTGGTTCATCGTCTTACACAGGACGGTATTTACTATTTCCTATGGTACAAGATACAGATACACAAATATACAAACCATTTGCGAAGTAGATACTTATGTGGCTATTGTAGATTTTCCAAGTATACAAATGCACTGGTTAAAATGAGTAAATTTATAAGTAGATGAAGGCATTGGGTACCTCACCCTTTGTGTAACAGTTTGTCTCACTCGAACAATTACAACTAAAAATGGAGTTCGATTATCACTGAGTGCCCGATACTTTCGGCCTTGTGCCACTTTTAATCTACGATTAGGTACCACTATTTTGTCGTGGGCGTGTCATTTGGTCTCCAATGAAAATGCTGTATTTTGGTACTTGTTCGGATTGGATGGAGAAAAATGAATTCTTGTGGAGTTTCTGTCAATTGTTAGAATGATTTGGTCTCGAATCAAATTAGCTAGGAACAGGATATACAGTAATGACCAGCTCCCCGTTACTCTTCGTACTTATGGCACAAACAATGTATTAATACATTGAAAACTGGTATTATTGATAATTATTCTAGTAAGTTATTTTTTAAATAAAGGTTACCCAAAATCAAGGCTCGAGAACTAGTCAAGGTAGAGGGATACTGTTAATATCGTAATGATGAATGATGTGTTTCATATAAATGAAAGTTTTGAATTGAAGATTATGAAGATAGGAAAGATCGACAACGATCGATTCTTAACTTGAAGAGGTTAAGATTATAACGATCAGAAAGCATCCACGAAGGAGTCTGTTCCACAAAGTAGCAGTTCTAGAAAAAAAAAGCCGTTCGAGTGGAACTTTCTCCAGCGTAGCGTTGTAGTTATCGAACTGGAAAGTAAGATCAAATCCCAGCCGATGCCGTTGCGCTCAATTTCTCACAAATACAACTGAGAAAGGTAGAAATCCATATTTTCTCCCTTTCGTTCCGGTTTAAATTGAAGAACCTCACTGGGGTTTCTTGACTGAATCAGAAACCAACCTAGGAGAAGAAAAACTTTATACTCAAACCTGACGTGGACTGTCGTCTATTGTGGAAATTCCAATCGTCAATTGATTATAAGTGCGGTAGAAAATTAAACTGTCAATAATTTACACCTGTGCAAATTTTACAAGATCACACATATCTTCTTAACAGACAGGTATTTAACTTTAAATGTAGCACATTTAAACCTGGTTATTGCAAAGGCATTCGGTTGAAAACATTCAAAATAAATGAATTTATTACGTAAAGGGACGTTATATATATATATATATATATATATATATATATATATATATATATATAAGTACAAATTATTTTAATTCTAACCATCTATTTTTATATGTTAAATGTATGTATGGATGGGTGATTTTTACCTTTTACTTTTTAATTATATATATATATATATATATATATATATATATATATATATATATATATATATATATATGTAGATAGATAAATAGATAGATAGATAGATAGATAGATACGTTGTATATTTATTTAAATGAGTGTGTGTATGTATATGTATAGATGTGTGTAAGGTTTTATGTATATCTGTTTGTGTGCACATGTGTATGTCTATATGCATGAATGTATGTGTATTTATATATATATATGTGCATACGTATATGTATGTATGTACGGGTAGATATAGATATGTTCTTGTGTATGTGTGTATCTACGTATGTGTTTGGGGGCATATAAATTACTAGATTAAATATTCTTTAATTTTTATATATTTATGTTAAATTTGTAACCTGTAGGTGATATTACTTGCTTTATGAAATTTTCTTGATTACACATCAATTCTCTTATAAATGCCCTCGTTTTTAGTTTGCGCTCTCCCCTTTTTGTTCCTCTCTCTCATCTTCTGGATTTTAAGTTTAGATCATATCGTTTTTTATTGTACGTAGTGTCACCAGAAATGTATCCACACGTTTCCGATGTCTGTTTTTTTAATTTTAATTTTAGGTTAGCGAATCAGTAGCGATATGCATCGAAAAATAATTCATATTTATCTGTATCTCACTCTTTTAAACCGTTATTTAACTCCTCTCTTTAAAACATCTCTCTGTTAAATTTTAATCCCGACCTTCACCTTTAGGCCTTTCCTGTTCTTCTTTCTTCTATTACACCCACTCTCTAGAGCTTTCATACATGTCCTTCTCACACTTGTTTCCCACTCCAAAACATACACTCTCACTAAAGTTTTGCTTTTTATATCCGGAGTTATATTTTTCAATTTTTTTTTTAATTTGTAGGTCAGATGAATTGGATTGTGATTACGATTCCAATGTAATAAATTATAACCATGGAATATTAGTGTTTGAAACTTTTATATTGTATTCTTACTCTGTCCTGGACATTGGATATATTTTATATATATATATATGTGTGTGTGTGTGTGTGCGTGCGTGTATGTGCGCGCGCGCGTCTGTGTATTAACCACTAATATTATATATATATATATATATATATATATATATATATATATATATATATATATATATATACAAAATTAAGTGTAGTATTGGTCAGAAAAGGAGAGAAATATGCCGTATTTTCCGGCTTTCAAGACGCTGCGGCATGGTAGACGCACCCAATAATGGAAAGAAATTTCTAAAAAAAAAAGTCATTCTCATACAACATATTCACCATACGTCCTTCGTATACTGGCGTCACGTATTGTTTACATTAATCACTTATCCGACTTTGTTTGCATTGCAATGACATACTAGTCAAAAGCAGAAAGGTTTCCCCCGCTGCTAGTAAAAATGAGCATGTTTAAGCTTGTCGCTCACCTCCAGGAAGTTTTATAGTTTGAAAATGCTTGTAACAACTAAGTACTGAGGTTACGTCATATAAAAGACTGAATTAGATATCTAACATTATAGTGTAATGACTCAACATACAAACTCACATCCCCATAAGTCAAGCCAATTAGGTGACCGTATAAGCTTACTTGAGCTTCAGCGTTGCATTACATTCGTCTTGTAAGACGCACACATGTTTTTCAGGGTAATTTTTAGGAAAATTGAGTCTTGTAAGCTGGAAAATTCGGTACATTTATATGATTAGGTATAGTAGATGTGTTATTGTGGTTGCAAGATTTTTTTTTTTATAAACCAAAGATAACGTAGTATGTTAATGGTTTTCCGTACACATTGTATGCCTTGAGGGAAAACAAGACACGCCTTGACATTACCACATTCTGTGATGGAAGAGAGAAAAAGGAGAGATTCTGAGTACGTTCCATTTATAGTGTTTTACACAATGCTACTTTACGGATGTTAAGAGAAATCTTCTAGCAGACATGATAGTCTTCTCACACCTGTTTAAGAACATTAACCTAATTGTTTGTAATGACAAAAGACCATTATGATACTAATTTTCTTATACATTCTGTAAAAGAATCTGGGATTCCTTCTACATTAAAACAGTGTACAAATAAAAATGAAAAGAATTACTCTACTGTTAGAGATGTTAAATATAATAAAATATAATAAAATGTTAAATATAATAAAATATATAACGTTAAATATAATAAAATATAATATAACGTTAAATATAATAAAATATAATATAATGTTAAATATAATAAAATATAATATAACGTTAAAAATAATAAAATGTAATATAACGTTAAATATAATAAAATATAATATAAGGTTAAAAATAATAAAATATAATGTTAAATATAACAAAATATAATATAACGTTAAATATAATAAAAAACAGTATTAAAGTGGCAAGGAAATTTGCTACCTTTTAATCTCCTTGTAGTTATTACAATACATATTAAGAAACTCTCTAAATTTCATAAATGTATTCCCATTTAAACCTCTACAGAAGTTAATAAATAATTCTATTTAATATGATCATATCTGTCTCTCTTTCTATCTAGCTGTCACTCTCTTTCCTGTTATAACTGTTCATGAATTCTTTTTATTGTACTGAAGAATATATTTCCAATCCTTATTTTTTCCTTTTCAAAACTCTTTGATGTAAATCTTTCTACAATGTCTCATCCATGCCACTTTCAGTAAAGCCCGGTACTCGACACAGCTACGGCTCTTAACGTTAAGCCGTAATCCACTTCCGCCAATTCATTTCAGTTTTCAAAATAAAATTTGAAAATCAACATCAAGCAAGTACAAAAATTAAAATATCTGAACATGTTTTAAGTTATAAATGAAAACAAAAATGACAATTTTACTCAAAATCAGAAAAAGATAGTTGAAATTTCTGGAGTCATTGATAAGTAGAGAGGGTTTGGCTAATTTGAAACTCACATAATATATTGTAGGCAACAGTGATAGAGAAAATCAACGCATAATTTATCTAACTATCTTGTGTTGGTAGAACTGAGATTAGGATTATCAAAAGGAATTTACCAATGCAGCCAAGTAAATAAAATTCCAGCATTAAATGACCCATAAGTTGTTGATATGCCGTTAATGAAATAAACAAACACTGATATGTTATGGTGAAAGTGTGGATAACATTTGACATGACCCCATATACGATTTGGGATCAAATATAGATCAAATCTGGATAGAAATAAGGTGAAGAAAAATTAATTTATTAACAAATAGATTATAAATGCTACATCCAAGATTAAGTTTTAAGAAAAGTAAAATATGTTAGATTGATAAACGTTTCCTAGTTGTTCTTTATTTTATCTCATATATATATATATATACGAAAATGTGCTGAAAAATTCTCAGCTGAAACAAGATGTCAGACTCCACTATACATATATATATATATATATATATATATATATATATATATATGTGTGTGTGTGTGTGTGTGTGTGTGTATGTGTGTGTGTATTATTATTATTATTATTATTATTATTATTAGATATACCAGACAAAGAAGGTCTATTATGTCTGATCATGAGCCCTACTAATGATTTTAGGACCGACTTAACAGAAGAATCCAAATGTTGAACAATTTTTGTCTTTATTTTCACCAGAAATTAAAGCAAACATACGAACTTTAGAACGGCTCATGATCAGACATAATAGACATTCATTGTCTGTTATATTTAATAATATATGTTTAAATAATAATCTACTGCCCCAATACACTATATATATATATATATATACATATATATATATATATATATATATATATATATATATATATATATATATATATATGTCCATATAACCACTTTGATGATAGCTCATGTGAGCCGAAAGCTTTGATCGAGGAAGAGCATAATAATAAAAAAAAAACAAATGTTGGATGGTTTTTGTCTTTATATTCTCCCAAATCTAATGCCACTATACGAAGCTTAGAACGGCTCATGATCAAATATAATAGACATTCTTTGTATGTTATATTTAACAATATATGTTTGAATATATATGTGTGTGTTGTGTTTCCACAATTTGAATACATAATTAATTAATATATTAATTTAGAAATTAATTGATAATTAATTTATAATTAGGCGTCGCGAATCTTTATGCCATTATGGACGAATGAACATCGCACATACAGCCATAGAAACCGTGGTGTGTATTGAGCAAGATAACCTGAGGAAGCCTATTCCTTTTCCGGCTTGTTTTGCATTCAGACATTTCCTTCTCCTAAACTGGTTGCCACTTCAAGGCAAGAGAGTTCATTCTCTCCTACTATTTAACCCATATCTAGAGGAAGATGGATTCCTGCCGACGGGAACAAAACCGAAATCAAGCGGGTGCTGAATTCGGCATGACAATTTCATTTCAGACTCTAAATTTGTATACGCTATGTTTATCAAGAACTTCGTATTTCTTGGTTACATTTATATTTTCACTTTTTCACTTTAACCTCAGTACGAATATACATTGTTCAAAAGTACGCCCATTAGTATCGATTTCGGAGGCAAGGAGCAATGACCCTAGGAAACCAAAGATCAGTGGCCCTAGGAAACCAATGATCAGTGGCCCTAGGAAACCAAAGATCTTTGGCCCTAAGGAATCAAAGATCATTGGCCCTAAGGAATCAAAGATCAGTGGCCCTAGGAAACTAGTGCAAATATCGAGGTTGCAAACAGACATTGCTATCGGCATTAGATTTATGTAGTCATTTCATTAGGAAATCCATATCTGGAATAATATGAATTCTATAAAAGTTTATAAATCTAAATAAACGGTAAATTCTGTCTGTCAGTACGTGTGTCTGAAACCCCTCTAAATCGAGTCACAATTGCACTACATATACGTATTATATACTTTTTTGGAATCAGGAAGATCCCAAGATTAAAAATCTGCCCTTCATCTGGTACTTGAACATTCAGCATTCGGGTTTGTGTCCGGATGAGGAGAGAACAGTTAAAAATTCAAATTTTAAAATAACTGAAAAAAAATAGTGATTTTAAAAATTTATTGAATAAAACAAAAACTTTGTGAATTTAAAAAAAAAATTGTATTAAATTCAGTGTGAAACATCTCCAAAACTTTAAGGAAATCAAGAAATCAATTCTATTTCTTCAAAATGCCAAGGAATCAGTGTTAAAGTGAGAGATTTCGGGATGTGAGGTTTTGAAGTTCAGCAGTTTGGGATTTAAAGTATTCAACTCAATTACAGTCCCACAGAGTTTGTGATGTGAAGAATTCAGTTTTAGACCGAAATTACAATTTCGACTCAAATCGGTCTTTTGGTCGGAACTAGACTTATAGCCCAATCAGAGTTAAGGGGAGGTTTTGAATTTCCATGGAGTGAATTGATAGACTCAAATTTATTTCTTCAAAATTATCATTCTAAGCTGGACCCTATAGTTTTGGGCCGGGGGCCAGAGTTGGTCCTCTGCAGGAGCTGGCTTAAACGTTCCCCAAGGAATGTCGTTTTTAAGCAAGTGATTTAATAAACATGGAATTAAATTTAAAAAGATAACCTCCTATGTTACAAAATGAAAGGTATCCTCGTTCACGACAGTAACAATACGGACGTGAATTTTTCATATCATGCAGCAAGATGAACATTTTTAATTGAATTACTTTTAAAGTTTGTTAGATGGAATTATATTATTAAAACAAGATTATCTCTTCCAATATAATACTATTTTCTTGTTTGTGTTGAGCCGCCGAAAGCAAATTCAGTTACTTTATGCTTAATTTCACTCCACTTTTACCAACTTACGGCCATACCACATTGAAGCACCGGTTCTTTTCTGCTCACCGAAGTTAAGCTACGCCAAGCCTGGTCAGTGCTTAGATGGCTGACCGCTTGGGAATAGCAGGTGCTGCAAGCTTAGATGTGTGGGTGGTTTAAATTGGAAAACGGAAAACGGAGTTCCTATTCCAATTTGGTTCGTTATATTCACTTCCGAGTATAGACCTTTGGGAAAGGTATGAATCCACCTCTTCTCCCCACAGCTATGGGTTAATTAGTAGGTCTTGTATCAGTAAATGACTATTATCTCCAAAACAATTCTTACAGTCCGAACATATTTTCTGGCTTTAAATAACCTGCAAAATGTGGTTAAGCTGTAAAAAAAACAAATCAATCAATAAAATAATTTCCACCAAAACTTTATTGGTCCAGACTTTTAGAGGATATTGATTAGTCCACTAAGGTATGCATTAGAACATTTATTATGCATGTAGTATGTAGCTCACTTCAGAGTATAGCAAAAGAGATTTGGGGCTAATTGTTACAGAGAAGCTAGGTGCATCGGCTAGTTGACCAAAACGCGGCCTATCTACCTGTCCGTGCTTCACAGGTTGTCATTGGTATACTCTCCGATACGTAAATAGGTGGTCAGCCTAGATGCGTTTGAGGCTTCCACACGTGAGACGGCTGATGACAGATGTATATATAAGTTTCTGAGACATCTACACGAAAAGAAGAATCCATGTTCGGAGAAAAGGCACTCGCTTACAATAACTGGTGATTTTGGGAGTCAACCAGGATACATAGAAAGATTAAGAATTCTTTACTTCTTAAATACTTTTAAACTCTTCATTTTTTTATCGTTAAACCCATTGTTAGATATCAACACAGTTTGTTGTTTTATATTTTTAAATTGGTTTTCAGCAAGTAATTTACCACAGCTATTCCATATATTTCTGGCGAATACACAAAAATATTTTGTATTAGGCACACACTTATAACATCTAAAAAAGAATGAATTACATCGGTTAAAAATTACGCATCAAAGAAAGAGTTCATTCAAATAAGATGGTTTTATTGAATACTTTTTATTTCAATATTCACTCTTATCATGACAATACAGAGTTTTGTTTGTTTTGTACGCAGTGTCACAACAGTCCATTGTATATTGCATTCCGTTAGGAATTGTCATTTTTAAGATATGAATATCCTATTTAACGAAAAAACTAACGTGAAGATAGATTTCTTTTGTTGTGTACGTGTAAAGTTTTGAAATAAAATTGTTGTTTTTTAATGAATACGGTTACATCTAGTGCAATAGTAAAACGGTAAGGCCTAGTAGCACGCTTAAATTCATGCAGTCTAGAAACCAAGGAATAAAGACTTTATGGGGATTTCGACTAGTGGTCGTTGTAATTCTGTGTTGATTACAGAATTGTGTAAATATCGTCCATACCCGGTCGTGAAACCTTGGTCCTTCTGAAAATATCATCGTGTTCTATCAAAATTCACATTCTCTTTTTGTTTGTGCTTTTTTTCTCCTGTCACAGAAGGAGCTCAAAATAAACCCTTTTTTACGTGAGATATCGACATTCCGAATGCCAGCAAGCAACAGAAAAAATAGATTTAAAATACATATTCACACGTGCCCCACGCAGAGAAATTATAACATATATGCAACAACAAAGAGTGTGTAAAAAGGGGAACCGTTCTTGAAATATCTCACGATATCGAGATGTCCTTCTTCTCTGGGGTTCTACATCGAAACTGGATCTCGTCGCTTTATCCTCTAATGTTACTCACCGAATTACTTCGGAAGTGTGCTTGACAAACTCTCTGCTTCCGGGCAGAGCGGAACCCAGACGAGGCTGTGCCGAAGAGAAGAGTATCGTCTGGGGTGGTAGACAGCTTCCCGGCCCCGTTTTTAAGGTGTCTATAGGGAATTTTTGGCCGAGCCTACGGGGATTGGATACCCCACAATAAACCTGGCCTTGTGCCGCCTCCGACAGCGTGGGGCAGTAGGTGAATATATCACTCACCCCCCTGTCACGTGACCTCCGTGACTATCACAATGAAAAGAAACAATCGCCTTTTGTATCCTTACAACGTCAAGAATACTACGGTTTTTGATAGCGCTTGGACAGTGAACAACAAATCGATGGAATTTAATGAAAAACAGCAGCTGCAGCGACTAACGGTAACTGACGAATTCATGAGTTGAAGGAACAATAATTTTATGCATGGGAGATTTAGCTTCCACAACAATCACTTTATATGCATATTTTCTTCTTCGACCTGCCGTGTCCCTTCAGGACGTTGGTGATTTTGGCTCTCCACAATTTCCCGTTCTTTGTAGCTCTTATTAAATTTTGGCTTTTTTGTTATCCCTCCTAAACCTTACTCCGCCATTCATTTACTCAAGCTCGCTAGGTATGTTCTGAGTTGTTTTCCTCTGTCCCACTTGCCTTCAATCTGTCCTGTGAGTATCACATTTTCCAAACCGTCTTTCCTCATCCTGTTCCCTAGAAATTTCAACTGTCTCTTCCCTGTGTTAAATATAAGCGTAGTCCTTGCTTCCATTCTCTCAGGTATTTTGTTGTTGCTCACGTGTTCGGTGCATGGTATCCTCAACATCCTTCTGTAGAACAACATCTCTGTTGCTCCAGGTTTCTTTTGTGATATTTCGCCTTAGACAAGCACGCGATGGTTGACGTGTCTAAATGCAGAAAACGAAAGCTGATCGAACAGTTGAAGTAATTATTTTGTCTTATTTATTTGCTTCAACAACGAAACCGGGTGGCCGCTATTAGATTTTGATAATGGAGAAAGCAAATCATGTCAAATAGATCTCTCTCCTTTCACCGAGGTGGTGTGCTTAGCTGGCCAAACGATTCCTCTTTTATGGTTCTTGAACACTTTCTTCATGCCAGATTGATTGAGGGAAATCCTGAATCACGGCCCCTAGCCCACACTCATCCCAAACCAAAATATTGTGGGCGTGACTGATTGCAGACAGATAAAAATATCCTAGGGGTGCTTTTAGCTGATATACCTAATTTGTTTAATGACTATCATCAGATATCACTACACGTTGAATTTGATTTTACCTCTGTGTGTGTGTTTTAGAATCTGCGTGCGTTTCTCTTGCTATATACAGGAAGGTGTTGGGTGCTCTCTACTTTCGGTCATGTGTCACATCTAAGCTATGATTATTAAATCATATTTTAGGCAATTTGATGTGATGTAATTGTTAGAAAACATGTCTGGCTAAATCAATTGCAACTGAGTAGTGAGTTAGATCTTCGCTGGGGGAAACATCTAAGCTACGCTCTTGTTATAGGTCCAATCTACTTGCTAAAATTAGACCAAGTAACCAAACAAGAATTTATTGTTTTGAAAGGAATTCTTAGTCATACCGAAAAACTTTCAACGCACACACACACACACAGACATACGCGCACACAAACACAGACACATAGTATTAATACAAATATAAAATTTCTCACTTAGCTCATTTCAGTATATCGTCTCTAGAGTTTCGTAGACAGACACTCTACACATCCGTCCACTCGCCAGGAGATACCACCAATTTTCTGTTTATTTACTCGCTTTTCGTTACTTTTATATTGAGTTAAAAAGAAAATAATTTATGTATTTTTCATTGGTGTAAGGTTGATTTTTTCTTCCTCTTCTTTCACTGTGTGCGTGCGTGCGCACGCGCGTGTGCATGCGCCTTCCCGCGCGCTTTTCTGTATGTGTTTTTGCGTACATGTAGAATATCTTGGTTATTTCTACTTTTCGTCGTTTTTTTTTTTGTCACTTTATAATCTCTCTTTATTGAGTTTCTACATTTTATTATCTTTCAACCTTGAGTTTCAGAGACAAATGTAACAATCCGACATCCTGTTTGCTAGACAGTCTCTGCTCTTAGTAATTGTTGTAGCATACCTAAGAACGATAATGGATATGTCCCCATTCACATAAATACAGTAGTAAATACTGTATGTTGGTCTGCAGTTGGAGATTCGTCTCCAGCTGTGCTGATTTGGGTAGAGAGGACGCCCAGACGAGGCTATATCGAAGGGCAGAGTTTCGTCTTGGGAAACGGCTACCCGACCCCTTTTTTTATCCGGGGTCTACGGGGAATTTTTGGCCGAGCCTACGGGCTCGGATACCCAACATTATATTCGACTTTGTGCAACATCTGACCGTGTTGGGCGGTTGGTAGATATCCTGCAGTTGTAGATTCAATGTAGAATTCACTTGACTCACTTCTAGCAGTTGACTACTTCCACGCGCCGCTGATGAATCTTATATGTGTTGTTCTTGTCCTAAGTATTATCGTTCATTACCAACCTTTGTGTGATTATTCTATTCAGTAACCTTCCCTAGGTTACAACAGTAATTCTATGGCTTTCTTGAGTTTGGGAAATGTAGGTGTATTTGGAAAAATCACCATATGTTCGGCCATGTGCCAGATAAAATCTACAATTAGTAAATTGTCATTCTAAGTCACGCGATTCATCGAAATAGCGATTTACTAAGCGTAACTTAGATGTGGCATAAGGCCTTAACCATAGAGCAGCCAGTGAGTATCGAACTCAATATTCAGTCGTAAGACAAGCTTGCTAACCTTTACACCACTCGAAGTGTCCGGTTAATCGAAATAAATGATGTATAATTTGTGGCAATATTCTTACAGATAGCATCTTATAGAATCTGTTTTCACTTGTAATGTCCGTGTGTAGAAATTCTGCAAAAATAGTGGAACAATTCTTCATATCTGAAAGTATCGAGTTTATGACATGATCAGAGCCCCAAATTCAGATATCCGTTCACAAACATCTTTGGAAAATCATCGGTGATAATATAATGCCGAGAAAACCAATGATCATTATTTGTCGCTAAAACTACAAGATGACGGGGAAAAAATCATGCCCGTGTAATATAACAAATTAGAAATGTCACGTGGTGGAAGATGTGCATAAAAATTAATAACAATGGCCTATACACATTTTATTAATATTCTCTATATAAATAATACTCAATAATATTGTTTATTTAATGTCAACAATGTGCGTATTATGATTTTGTTCTCTAATTTTGGACGCTACAAGTTAAGAAACTGTTTTTGTTCGATAAGAGTTTCTTTTACTCCGGATGAAAGTTATACAAATCTAAAAAAATTGAGAACAAGTTTTTTTTAAGAATATGTACTGCAATTTTATCGTAATCGAACCTGTAGATTTTTTTTTACTTTTAGTCGTCTAATATTGGGCATTACTGTATAAAGATTCGGCGAAAATTCTAGATAATCGTCCATAATGTTGAAGCGCACAGGCAAATGGATCTGTCTCTGTACATGTAGAATATGAATTATTGCATGAAATGTTCATATATATATATATATATATATATATATATATATATATATATATGTGTGTGTGTGTATGTGTGTTTTGTGTGTGTGTATGCGCTGATATATATTCCTACGTCTGTGTGTATATCACATACATATGCCTGTTCATGCTGATAACAATTTGTGCGCATGAAGAAACTGATTTGGAAAGAAAAAATGTATCCCAAATGACGATTCTTCCGTACAAATACGAGAGAAGGAGAAAAAACAGAAAACCAGCAACAAACAACAACAACAATCATAATAATAATAATAATAATAATAATAATAATAATAATAATAATAATACAAAATATATGCTATAGATAACGGACTATTAATATCAGTCAGTATACACAAAAGCAAAACATTCAATGTAAGATAGTCAAATTAGAACAAGAACGGCTGGTTTGAAAATTGCTTTTTTTGTTTATGCTCATATTGGAGATATTTAATTATTTCGGGGGTGGCATTCACGGGAAAAACCATCTGATGCGAAAAGAATTGCCCAACTATAATCCAAAGGAAAATTGTTACTACCAAAATTGTTACTACTAAATACGACATTAAAGTCGACGCCAAGTATAAAACTAAAGAATGTTATAGTGTTGCCTTTAGCTACAGCGTTGTGTGGCTACCGTATAGTACAGTAATTCGATCCTTTGTACAGGGTGAACTTTGACTTTCATCGAAAATATATAAATTATAAGGTAGAAACACATTAAATGGCCTTTTTGAGCAACATAATTTCACACGTAACACAAGTTCAAATAAACACATTTACAATATTTTGACAATGATTCACCTATTAATTTGTTTCACCTCGATAAAAACTTGAGTCATGAAAATCGATAAGTTGTCGTCGGAAGGCGTTTTTTAACCATGTCCACATTTGTTTTAGACCGGTTCTTTTGACAGAGGACAGCAAGTTCGACGCTGAGATCCGAACACGCATTAAGATGGCAAAAAGATATATTCGAAAAGCTAGACAGAGTATTACGAGACAAGAGGATTTAACAAAGAACAGAGTACTGAGCTGCTACGTCACATCTGTCTTCCTTTACGGCATCGAATGTTGGATGGTCTCCTCAAAGATGAAGAAGAGACTCGAGGCTACGAGGATATGTTTCTACGGAAAGATGCTAAGGATATCATGAACCGAGCGTGTGAGCAACGATGAAGTTTTGGAGAGGATGCAAACAAGGAGGAAGCTTATACTTAACATCAGGGAGAGGCAGCTGAAATTTCAGAGGCACGTAATGAGAAAGGAGGGCTTGGAGAATCTGATACTCACAAGTCGAATAGGGAGAAAGAGAGACAAGGGAAAGCAACGCGAGTCAAAACTTATTGAAAGCTACAAGGGATAGGGGAAAGTGGAGAGCCACGATCGCCTACGTCCTGAAAGGACACGGCACACAAAAAGAAAAGAAGCGCGTATTTAAGAACCGGAAAAGGTAATGTGACATCCCTATAGGATCGCGTTGTCTAACTGCATTAATTTGTTTTTCTGTATACTTTGTAAAGGCTTATTCTGCAAACAGTTTGGTCCATTTCTCTTCACCAGAACTGGGAAAAAAAAAAAACGTTTGCGACATGCAACGTATCATCTCAAATTGCAAAAATATGATTCTCCACCGTAATGATCCGAGCAGATTCAGTCACATCATATGTTCTTAAGTATGGGCCTCAAGCTAAACTGATGTTTGGCGACTACCGTCGTTGTTTCAGTATGAAACAGGTTAATAAATAGCACAAGCCAAATAGTCTGTAAGGGCTACTTTTATTGTTCCCAACAGCGACATTTTGCCGACTACTTGTCAGTGACAGAGACATTGGCGTAAGTGAGAGAAACCCTCCTCTGCTAAGACTGCATAAACACGACTTACGCGGCGATGATTCTCACTGAAGAATTGTGAAGGAAGAAAACACTTTTTTCTACCATGACATTTAGCTAATTGCTGATTCGTCAATTCACGGGCCAATTAAAAGGCACCGTCACATACTTCTTCGTTTTTCTTTTTCTTTTTTTTCTTTTTTGCGGAATTTTCGATGGCCAACTGACTCTATCAAATATACTGTGTTTCAGAAATACGATGTAGATCATTTTCTCCCCTCTATTTTAGACAAACGACGTTCCAGTTGCAATATGCGTAAACTTTTTTTTCATTACATTATAACCAAATGCTCAGGGTCAGGTTTGAAAGCTGGGGAGGTGAAGACTTGTATTTGCAGTGTGGTGTAAGCTTTTTCAACCCAGAGAAAGTCACGTTTTTGATTATTACACAGAAACTACTTTTCATCAACAGTAAGCACACGATAAGAAAATGCTTAATTTAGATAGTTATATGAGCAACTCCCATCTTGTGTGTTTCTTGAAGAGCCTACACAACTATATTCAATTCTTCATTGTCTAGTGACGACTTGCAACCACGACCGGGCTCATCTTAGATAACCAAAATATAATTTTTTAAACCAACGACGCAATCTCCATTTCTCTTTGCTCCCAACGTACTAATGCAATGCAAAATAACCATTTATGAGTTGTTAATGAGTCAGGCAAACCCGAGCATGTTCTAAATTTTGCTTTCTTAATAGGAAGATCAAATGATTTATTCGTTGACGAACAGTAGAGGAAGTTGTACTTGTTCTTCTTATATATAATAGGCATAAAGTAAATCTAAGTAATATGATTAACATTAAATTTGGTGTAAAGATGGATAAAAGTGGCATTGAAACGTTAAATCTATAAAGAAGGATTATGGCGAATATGCTATAAAGAAATCAAGGGTTTTTGAGTGGCACAGTGATTTGTTTCGGAAAGGGATATCTTTGTTCGAAGTAGCAAAGTGGTTTTTGACTACTGTAACTGAGTAGGACGATCTAACAGGTAACCGTAATGGACTGGTCCTCGTCGTAGTGGTAGGCAATAGGCGAAGACAATAGACGTCCTCCTGTATCTCCATATCAGTCTGTATTTATGGCTGACACCAGCCAATCATATTACTGTGAGGGTGAATCCAGGTGTATGCATATTCATTACATCACACAGGTAGTTCAAGAAAAGACGAGAAGATGTGCATGATGTAAGAAGTGAGCCGTCAAAAACACAACAGATACAAGAATAAAGTGAGAATTTTGATGCACTATAATTTTTTTGAAATCCTCACAGTATTTAGTATTGTTGAAGTTATCGCTAAATTTTTTCTTGAGATTTACAAACTTTATTCTCCCTATTGTGTTTATAGTTACAATGCTACAACTGTACAATGCATTTTACCAGAATTAAATATACATATATATATATATATATATATATATATATATATATATATATATATATATATAAACTTAAAAAAGATATGAAAAACAAACAATATTGCATTTTTGTTAAATAAATTTCATTATTTTAATCATTAAATTGTTTTTTAAAATAGTGGGGTTATTTTGTATGTTAAATAATAACACTTTTAATTTTTCCAAAAAATTAATGAAAATATATTGTACTAAGCCACGCACCCTAGTAAAGCCAATTGTACTTTGTACCCCCTTACCTGTTTGCACTTCTCCCCCAAACTTTGGTTTCGATCGGTCAATTTAGAGTTGTTACGGACAGACGGACGGACTAACGGAAGTCACAGTATTTTATATATAGATTCATAACAAAAATTAAGTGCGTAACAGAGAGCACAAGAACTGAATATGAAAAGGTAAGAGTAAGGATTCTAACATGAATTAGAAATGCGCCAATGATGCGTAATCGATTACAAAAGAAATATTCATTCCCCTTTCTCAATGGATTTTGACTTTTGTTATTATTAACTATTTCTTAAATTGAAAACTGTCTTGAAAAGGTAAAAATTTGTTGGCATCCAGCAATAACAGCAAAAATATTATGGAAAGGTATTCCGCAAAATGAGTTCCAAGAATATTTCAGGCAATGGCACCATTGTCTTACGAATCACATAGTATCACAATGGCGGGTACGTCTTAACGTGAGAGCAGCTAATAAAGACGAGGTGAAGGACCTTTGCTTTCACAGAACCAATTTGCGAATAAAACTTGTCACACTTCGTATACTTGCTATATGCTATAGCTCGACCAAACGTGTTTTAAACAAAGCAAGTAATAAATTAATATAAGAAGACATCAATTAAAAACATTCCTGAAAATATGAAAGATTTACGTCCATTTGCCAAAAATACTCTGTATTTCTTTTCAAACATCTGTTCAAACCGTTGTGATATATATTTTTGAATATATGTTTACATTAACGGTAAAAATTCTTCATATTTAAAACTAAAGTTTGCCTCAAAGTTTTCTAATCGTGCATAGTTTTCACCCTAACAAAACTATTACCAATATATATATATATATATGTGTGTGTGTGTGTAGAGAGAGAGAGAGGTGGGGGAAGAAAGAGACATATATATATATATATATATATGTGTGTGTGTGTGTGTGTGTGTGTGTGTGTGTGTGTGTGTGTGTGTGTGTTCCTTAAATTTTTTTTCTTTAAAACTCGATTTATGCCGAAAGTCATTATTTCTAAACACTTCTTCTTCGATGTGTTCCTTAAGGATTTTGGCGATCATGGCTCTCCACAATTTCCTGTCCTTTGTAACTGATAATAACAGTCTTTTTGTTATCTATCCTAAACTTTGTAGGATATTCCAAACTACGTAGATTATGCATTGTTTTCATATGCCCTCCTTGCTTTCAGACTATCCTGGGAGTATTAAATTTTACAAGCCCTCTTTCCCCATTATAAGCCCTACAAATTTCAACAGTTTCTTCCTGGTGCTATGTATAAATGTCCTTTTTGTTTCCACTTTTCTAAAACTTCATCGTTTCTCACATGTTCGGTCCATGATATTCTCAGCATCATTCTGTAGAACCAGATTTCTGTTGCTTCTGTGTGGGAGATTGTCCAGCAATTACCATGTAGGGGGACAGATATGACATAATAGTTCAGTACTCTTTTCTTTGTTTCTAACACAATGTCTAAGTTCGGGTAACTTCTAAAGCCCGAAACATAGCCGTAGGAAAAGAATTGGGTCAATAAATGTATTTAGCATCTCATTACCTTGATTAAGATCATATTCAGCATAGTGGATGATGTGGTTATTTTGCCTTTAAAATGGTCAAGTTTATGGGCATTATCAGCTAGTAGATAGATAGATAGATAGATAGATAGATAGATAGATAGATAGATAGATAGATAGTAACAACGTAATAATTTTTTACCACAGTTTATAAGCAACCATTCTAGAGATAAGGTTCGAATTGTTTTTTTACTTTCTAAATATTTCATGAGCTTAACTTCCCAGTCGGGCACAGGGACACGATAATTGTGCACTCACTGACGATCATATCAAAATACTACTTGATAAGCGCACGAACCATACTGCCACTTCAGTTGCTCTTATAGACTGACTGATATATATAAAAGAAAATTTCTGAATAGAGCATGTTTTAAATCTCGTTTAATCTTCTGAAAGATTATTTTCAAATTTTATTAAAACTATTAAAATAAAAAAGTAAACAGAATTATATTTGAACGTACGTTTTTTAAATAAATATTAAATATTGATTATTTTGTATCTGCATTTACACTGTTTGATTGCTTAGTCTAGGCAAGCTATTTACTCGACGAATGGTAATGATAATATCAGCCAGCCAGGGAAACATTTGGCATTTATTGTCCAAGCGGCATTCGAATTTTTAAAATCTTTCGTGTAAAACAATTTTTCAGGCAAATAGGATTTTTAAATCCACTAGCAGTTATCGCTCATTCTAGTATTGAGACGAGTTTCTTTCCTAACCTTTTATTTGAAGTGGTGTAGAAATTCAAAATCTTGATTATGTCAATATGTTTTCTTTTAGTAACATATGGTATTTATTTTATCTGTTGCCGCTGTCTATAGGCCTCAAGTGACGTGGTTTCTGTTATCTGGTACAGTTCTTTCTTTGTGATTCTGTATTGTCAGTCCACAGCGTTCGAAAGAGGGTGGTCTTTGCCAAGACCAAGAGGGCTCAATTACTCAAAGCCATTTTTAACAATTGATCTTAAAAAGCGGTTGTATACAGCTGACACTTTATGTATTTCTGAACGGGTTTGGCGCCATGTATGATATTCATATAAAAGTTTTGATCTGACGAGGCCATTTCAGAACATGACTCAAGTTTACAGGTTGATGTTTTGTTTTTATAGCAGTTGTTATTAGATGAAACTATCTGTGGTGCAGCCTATTCTATGTTCAATTTCTGTATCTGCTGCAATAAATTTGTTATAACGGATCCATACGCCGAGGTATTTGTTTGGTATTTACTAATTACATGTCCTGAATTTTTATGATGGATTCAGAGTATATGCCATTACTTCTTTCATCCCAATTCTATATTATAATTTCTGTTTTCGAAAGGTTTATCGAGTTTTGGAAAACTTAGTATAGGATGTTGATTTTCTGTTCAAGATCATTCTTAATCCATATATGAATACCTATGCCATCAGCATAGCCCCTCTTATCATCAGTACATTGGTCTCGAGAGGGAAATCAGGTTGTTTTCTATTGGTAGATTCGTTTAAGGTGTAAGATAGAATGCTTAAATGGTCAATACCCATCTCTTTACATCTGTGGTTTTAAATGAGCCGGGTACAGTCTAAGGAGATATTAAATAGACTAGATCTCTCATTTCCTCCTTTTCGTACTCCTGATTAAGTTTAGATTGTTTTCGTATTGTGTTCCGCGTCAGAGATTTAAGATATTGTAGATTGATAAAGTTTTTCTATTCTAGATCGATGCATTCAGTGAATTCGGAACTTCAAAGGTGGTTTCTAATGGTTAAGAAGAGAAAGTCTCTATTGATGCGCTTATATGCTGTTGTAATGTCGACATAACAGGTATAAAAGTTACTGTTAGAAGGGTCAGTAATTTCTTGGACTTCATTGCATATCTTAATAGAACAAAACCCAAACTGAGCCGTGATTAATTGGCATTTATAACGGCTCAGGTGGAGAACTGGTAGGGCCAAGTTTGAATTACAACTGGGTTCGTTGCATTCATTTATGTGAAAATAACATTGAGGAAGACATGAAACCTTTTTCCCCATGCTATGGATTAAATAGTAGAACTTATATCGGGGGAAAAATCATAAATTTTCTGCTCAAGACCATTCTCATTCCAGCTATGAATATCTACGTCATCAGCATAGTCCCTCTCATCTTCAGTACATTGGCATTGGTAAGGAAAACAAGATCTGTATCTTCTATTATTAGATCCGTTTGGAATGGAATACTTAATGGTCAGTTCTTCACATCTGTGGTTGTAAATGCGCCGAACACAGTATAAGTAACGATTAAATAGACAGGAGCTCCCATTCGTCGTACACCTGAATAGGTTTGGAATGTTTTTGTATTGCGTTCCTCGTCAGAGATTTAAGATTTTGTAGATTGATAAAGTTTTTTCTATTCTAGATCTACGCATTCAGTGAATTCGGAGCTTCAAAGGTGGTTTCTAATGGGTAAGAAGAGAAAGTCTCTATTGATGAGGTTATATGCTGTTGTGATATTGACATATCAGGTATAAAATCTCCTATTAGATAGGGGAGCAATTTCTTGGAGTTGTTTGATGACATACATACCATCATTGCATCCTTTACCAGAACAAATGTCAAACTGGGTCGTAAGGAGTTGACTTTCATAAAAGGAGAGACATATAATATAATATAAAGTGCATTAATACTTTCACCATGACGAATCTAATTAAGATACTTCCGTATTCGTGAGGGTTTTGACAGTTACCTTTCTGTCTCCCTAATACATTAATCTGTGATAAACCCCATTTTTGGGGGGGTGCATTTCTGATTTCAAACTTCTTTCATAAATATTGCTATTGAATTCAGAGATATAGTAAACTATTTTTAAAAGTCCAGCCTCAATGCTGAGTGATCTTTTTTTTAATTTTTTTAGTTTGTTAATAGCTTTGTTAATTTCTTCATCAGTAATTTCATTATCGTTTATATTTGAAGACCGTCTTTGAAATGTTTGGATGAATATTGATATATGATCTATTTCTGCTGGCATCTTAAGTTTAGTGTGGTCAGGGTTGAAATGTGATTTTTGAGACCAGGACATTTCTTCTGCGTTGCTTTTGATTGTATGATATTATCGTCATTTTTTACATTTCTCCACATTTTAACGCAATGTCTATAGTTTTCAGCTTCATTAATTTTATTTTCAATTTTCCGGAGATACTGATTTTCTCATAGAATTAACGAGTTTTTTTTTTTAGTTTTTTTAGTTTTTTATTTTTATTTTCTTTGTTAATTCTTTATTTCCTCTTCGATGTTTTTTTCCCTTTTCTGTTTGTTTCTTGTATCAGTTTTTTTCACCTCACGATTGTTATCACATATGTGTATCTTTTTTCCTTCTATATCTTCTTGCAATGGGCTCCAGTGTTTCAGCTAATGAAGATATGATAACATTATTTGATTCCTCTATGTTTTGATAAATTTTTATTTACATAAATTTGGACACTGTTACTGAATTCTAAATTTACCCTTGCATTTTTAAGGGTATGGATGTTATACCTAAGTGTTTGTCTTCGTTTGTGTGTCCGGAAGCGAGAAATTTTGTAGAACTTGTATATTCTAACATCCGTCAAAAACTGAATCTGAGATTCTGAAGCTAATAATATTTTTGTTACATTATCTGGGCTATGTGATGAGATGATCAAACCATGTGTTAAGGAAGAAACATCTTTTTTTGAGGAGCAAAAGTTCAACAAGAGTTCTCCATTGTTGTTTGAGGCTTTCGTTTCAAAGAGTATGAAGAGAACATTTCTATTGGTGATGTTATATGCTGCTGTGAAGTCGATCAATCAGATATATTGTTTGGTATTTTCACATCCATTTTCTCTCTTCTGTTTGTTTATTGCATTGTATATTTTTCCTTCTCACTCTTCAATGTACGAATGGCGTGAGATAGCATTAAATAAAAAAATTAATGAATAGATGACTGATTTTTTTTTAATGTACAAATTTTGCTTAATCCTGTGGGAAATTATTTTTTAGAGACACCGTTTTTTTTTTTTTCAGTTGAGGCATAAGCGGATATCACTCAGATGTTGTTACAGCCACGAACGACAATGTCAGCGATGTACGATATTGTCTATTACAATATCTGGTGATTTGTGTATTGCAATTCCAAGTCCATGTTGTCTCTTCTCCGAAATAAATTGCATCCCAAATGCATAATGGAAGCACAACCAAATCGACGAACCTCTTGCATAGACAACATCAAGGTTTCCTTTCTTTCATTATTCTAAAAGTTCACACTGAAATCCTCTGACCCTGACTGGATGCTGTTTTTTTTTTTTTTTTTTTCATTTAAAGAATTTATTAAATTTGCATTTTGCAGTCAACTTTTTAGTTGATGTTGTTAAGTGACGTGGCTGATTAGACCTTTCCTTACCAGTTGCAGATTTTTCGACCTCGACCTGGTGTATCACCGAGGGAGGCGTCCCCAGGTAACCCGCGTGCCAAACGATGCGATATGTAGTTATATGTTTAGACATTCTTGCAAGGTCAAAAGGATTTCCTTCTAGATCAATGTCCAGTTAGATGGCCATTGAGGGCTATCCACCCATTTGGTTTTATGACAGAGTTTTCCTTCTCCGAGATGAAGTGCCTTCAGCGCAGCTGAGGACGTTCATCTTAAAATCGCAAATAATGACACACTTTTTAGAATAAAATTCAAACCGCTAGCATTGTTGCTTAAGAATTACTTGTAAAACTACTGTATTTCGGTACAAACCCTAGCTCGAACAGTTTCAAAGAATTTCCAAATATTATACATTATACAAAATGCTATCAAATCAAACATTTTCAACAGATAAGATCAATCTGTCCATCCGTAAGCTCACTCAAGGTTTCCCTTGTCTCACCGAACATTTTGCACTTCTTATTAACTCTCTCCATAAGGAATCTCATTTTCTATCAATATCTTCTTTTTTAATTTAATGCTATTTCCCTTCTGGATGGAAACGATTTTGGCTCACTTCCTCAACTGTTCTATATTTTACCTGGAATCTTCCCGAGTGAGTAGCCTGTCGGGCCCCTGCAACTGACTATAAGTTTCAACTGTATACCACCTTAATGAATCTTGGGGAGACCGTATATATGAGACAGCGTAATGCCGGTTCAGTTGTCTATATTTAATCAGTGTGAATGACAACTTTCTCTTGTTTTTTAAATTGGTACCATATTCCCATTGCCAGAGCAACCATCCCCAAATAATAGACTTGCCAATTTTTCGAAGAATTCCAACATATCCATCGCCACTGTAGCGTTGTCTTTGTTGGCGGTATGACGATAAAAGAATCACGCTAATTTTGATGGCCGACTTTTCTTCCCTTGTAATATTCGATTTGGACGACTTGGCCTTTTCTAGGGCATGTCTCATTTTCCATCTTAGTTACTCTTCCTGGCCCTTATCTTCAAGGCAACTTCCTCAATCGGTATTATTGTATCTAAGCAAGGGACACGTCTGGTGTTTGTGGCAAGGTTGAGAAGCTTGTTTGGCACCGATTCCTCAGAGACAGCTGCCTTTAACGGTTATCTTATTGTTGGAATATGCAAGGAACATTATCTTGATAGCATGCAGCAGTATGACTTTCTGGTTTCTCTTTATTATAGATGATGTTTTTCTCCAAATGTTGTGTCTTACGGCCACTGGTTCCATCACGATCAACGAAGCTCAGCAATATCGAGCCAGGTCAGTACCTAGATGGGTGACCGCTTGGGAATAACAGGTACTGTAAACTTTGATGTGCGGTGGTGTAATGGATAATAGCGCAGAATTGTTAATCGGAGAGCTGAGTTCCAATTCTAATTGGGTTCGTTATATTTACTTACGCGCAAATGCCTTTGGGAAAGGTATGAATCCACCTCTTCTCCCCGTGCTATAGGTTAAATAAAGAAGACTACTGTCACTAAAACAATTACTATCC
Source organism: Acanthosepion lycidas (assembly GCA_963932145.1). NCBI lineage: Eukaryota > Metazoa > Mollusca > Cephalopoda > Sepiida > Sepiidae > Acanthosepion > Acanthosepion lycidas. Next base: position 115,111,907 of record OZ010576.1, on the reverse strand, counting down.
ACCAACCCCCATAAAAAAACCAAGTTGTGTACAAAATATTTAAAATTCAGTATTAAATACCCCATAGATGTTGATATACCGCTAACCAAAAACAAGCAACCGACAACACAAACTTAGGGAGACTGTAATACTTGTAGTAACTGTTAAGTTTAAAGCAGTTTGTAATACTGTACGCCTTTCATATACAAACGAAACACAAAGTAATAATTTTTTTTACCAAAAATATTTTGTTCTTGTCGTTGGTCCTTCATTATTTATTGTAGACATGACTTTTCAATAGTTTTCTATCAGGTATTTTTTAATCAAATACTAAAAGCCTGCTGCAATATGACCATTATTTAAATGATAGCATCTAAAATCGCTGCCAGTCTATTTTTTTTTAGATATCCATTATTCCGTGGTGATACGCAAATTGTTCAATATGGTAAGGCGCCCGTAACGGTTGGTTTTAAGTAAAAGCAGGCAATTTACACCAGCTCGGTGGGCTCAAGAGACAGACATTAAAAATTGAAACTAGTATTGACGGAGCAAAGAGACTATCACGTGATAGGTAAAAAAAACATTTTCATTGATTTGAAATCAAAAAGTTCTAATTTGCCAATAAAATATGATAAAATATGATGTTTCAATAGTCAGTCGACTCAGAGACGCTAGCTCTAATCTTGTTATAGTGGAGCACACCTATTCTATAGTTAATAGACTCTCCCACCTATAATAAGTAGGAGTAGTAAGAGTAACGACGAGTCGCTCAGTGGTTCGGTCTGAGTTCAGTCTGAAGTCGGACGACCGGCTGACCGGCTGAACTCTCTGCCTTCGGGCGGGGAGGAACCCAAACGAGGCTACGCCGAAGGGCGGAGTCTCTTTCAGGGAGGTAAACCAACCCTGAAACCGTTTATACGGGTTTTAAAAGGGTATATTTTTGGCCGAGCCCACGGTCTCGGAGATCCCACGTTAAACCGGCCTTGTGCCACATGGTGCTCTCGTGGGGGGTGGCTGAATACCGCTCAGTGGGTCGGGCAGTCAGTCGATGCTGAACGACCGTTAGGCCCTAGCTGTGAAGGTCTGAACTGTTGAAACTAAGACTGCTTACTCACGACCTTAAATGGAACGTCTATATTAAATTACCTAACTGCTGCTACCACACAATATCTTTATAAGAGTAAAATCAGATTAAATGGAATATTGCTGACATATTTGGTTTGGTAATGTCCAGTCTTGTTCGTTCAAAAGGTGCTTACACGGCCTTTTGGGTGATGAATTATTCTCCACCCTTCAACTCGTATCCCACAGCCGAAACATCGCCAGATTTTCGCTACTATATCGCTATTACTATGTTAGATCTTCTGACGAGTTACATTCCTTACTTCCGACAATTCAGACCTCCACGGTTACGACAGGTCATGCCATGCTCACAGTCGCAAATTATTTCCATTTCATTCGTATTCATTTGATAAAAATCATGTTCCACAGATAGCTTCTTCCACAGAACTGTTAATTTGTGGAAAAAACTCCCGCGAGAATGCTTCCCTGACAACGTAAATCTTGGTCTCTTTAATTCCAGGGTCAGCCGATATCTATTATATACTTATCCTACTCATCCTCATAATACTCTCTTAAACCCACTTTTCCCCTCTCTTAATATTTCATCAGTAGTACTCTACCTTGAGTGGAGCTTGGGCCTTGTCTTTGGTGAACTAGCAGTAAAAACAGCATAAACGACAGTGACAAGAGTGAAAAGTAAACTGTGCGAATAATGATATTTTTGTGTGAACTGTTTATTAGTTTGCGTCATAAATAATTTCCTTTTTTGTTTATCAATTTTATTCTTCAAAAAATTAACTACAATTAAATTTTATTCAAATATTTCTTCGAGTACAAACTTTACTTCGCGTAACCTATATATCTAAAATATGAAAATGATGTACTATGAAAAGTACATAGGCAAATAAATACATATATCCTTAAAAAACAAAGCCTTCTTTCATAAATAATAACCATTATGGGTTTTATTTGAACCTTGACAATCAAACTAAACACCATTCAACTATAAATCGCTTCCTTTTCCTCCAAAAAGATCTTTCAACGTTTTCTATAGTATATGTGATTTATGACAAATAGTATATGCGGTTTATGACACAGCCGAACCACTAAAAAGATACAAATTCTAAGATGGCGTCTAAAATAGCCGCGAATGTCTTAAGAAGAACATGATTTATTTATTATTCAACGTAAACAATATTTTGGGAATTAACGTCATGTTTTGATGATTTAGGATTTGTTTAGCTTATTTACATTATAATCAAGTATTTAAAAAGACAAAGTTATTGTAAATTTCACAACATATTTTATTCAAAACACATTTAACTTGAACCAGATTTAAAGTATTCTTTACCTTCTTTTTTGTTTAATATTCGGTAGGCATCTTTTGACGTCGGATTTTTTCGTCGTCTATTACTACACTACCTATATATATTTTCTGCACCTGCTTCACTTTAACATCTCCAGTTCGTAGCTCGCGTCTTTGGTTAGCTTTCGTATCGACAACGGTTAGTCCTTTCTTCTCGCTTTCTTTTAGTATCTGGTCTCGGAATTCTTGCTGTTTTCCTTCTGGGTTTGCGATCAACATGGCGTCATCTGAATATCTTGTGTTGTTAAGATTGTATCTTCTAAATGTATGCAAAACATCAGACTTGTACGAAGCCGACAAGTTTGCTACATTCAACAAATAGAGATTTGTAGCATATGAATTTTGATTAGCTAAAATCTTAGCATGGCGTCATCTGAATATTTTCTGTTGTTAAGATTCTGTCCTCTAAATGTATGCAAAGAGAAACAGAAATCATTCAAACGAAGTCAGAAAATGCTGACTGCCTTCATTGATATAATTTCCCTAACTTTCACTACGCATGACGATGTTGTCACAGATGGGAATTATTTTTATCTTCATCTGTACGAAGCCGACAAGTTTGCTACATTCAACAAATAGAGATTTGTATTAGGTTGGTGCAAAAATAATGAAGTAATAATGTCGTTTTTGACGTTAAAAAATACGTGAAAAAAACGACATTATTACGTCATTATTTTTGCACAAACCTAATAGCATATAAATTTTGATTTGCTAAAATCTTAGCAGGCGGCATTTTTATATTAGTTTGTCTTCTACCAACTACTGCGGCACTTTCACGGTGTATCAGCAGATTTAGAAGGGTTTAAGTCAATACTGAATTGGGGTGGAAACCAAAAGAAAACATGCTGATTACAATTGAATCAACCAACCATCCAATCAGCTGCATATCAAAGATTTAAAATTGTACAGAAAAACAGGTATGGCTAGTTTAAATATGGACCGCTAATTCCGGAACAAAAGGTTTGACAAAATTGAAACCTGTTTTATAGTTGATAATAAAATCCAAATTCATGACTAAAATACTGTAATATTTTTTTTAATTTTATTTTGATTAAATTCACTTCACTTTGGAAAGGTATGAATCCTCGTCTTCTCCCCTCTCCCTCCCCACCAGTTATGGATAAATAGCAGGACAGACCTGGTTCTATATCATTGGATGGCCACTGGTCTACCGCAGAAAGAAAATATCTGCCTCGTCAATGTATCGAAAAATACATGATCGCCTAAGCGTGTATCACGCATGGCACATAACTGAATTGATATTCACTTACGGGCTAATACCCTTGGGAAAGGTATGAATCCTCGTCTTCTCCCCTCCACCAGCTATGAGTAAATAGCAGGACAGATAGGGTTCTATAGCCTTGGATGGCAACTGCTCTAGTGCAGAAAGAAAAAATCTGCTCTGTCAATGTATCGAAAGATACATTTTCTACAAATATTTTCATGGCATCTTCCCTGGGGATCTATTTTCCCTAGAGCATCGATTGCATGAATTTAAGCTTGCTACTAGGTTGACATTTAGGTCCCAACCTTTTACTGTTTAAACAGTAAAATGTAACCGTCTCTTTTACTCAAGCAGCTTCTTCTCACGCACTTCCCGACAGTGGAACTTCCTTCCTCCTACTTCCCCGATAACTAAAATATTCAACAATTTAAATATAACTTCAATTGTCACTAAATAAATTACATTTCAAACAAAAACAATTCAGCTTACTTGGTTATCATGTGTGTGTGTGTGTGTGTGTGTGTGTGTGTGTGTGTGTATGTGTGTGTGTGTGTGAGCGTGCGTGTGTGTGTGCACCTTGCTTGGAGTGAAATGATTAAAAGTAAAGAAAATGTTACATTGTCTTTTTTGTGTTGTCACTATTGTTAATTTTTCGTACATTTTTGTCATGATTAGATGGCTGCCTTATTATCTCAAATGTTAAGATAAATTAATATTTATCTGTTCTCAAGTTCGAATAAAATATCTCTTACATCCTTATAGCAGCCTATGTCAGAAGAATATTTTATTGCGATTGGACAATGGACACGTATCATTCTATCAAGCAACTTAGTTATCGCATTGACTAATTGACAAACTAATCAAAATGGCTCCGGGACAAATCGACTAAAAAGTTAGAGAGCTCCAACATTTTTTTTTTGTGTGTGTGTGTGTGTGTGTGTCTTCTAATCAAATTCAATCAGTGAGAGTTAATCGATTTTGTTAGGAGTAAATTCCACTAAAAGAAAACTTTTTTTAAAAGCAAGTGATCACATTTCCAACTCATTACATTATTTCAGCCTTCCGATTCTAGCTAAAACCCCAAACAGAATTACTGTAACTTTTCTGTATTAAAATTTAGTTGTCAAAGCGTCACGTAAAATCTTAGTATCAACTCTGTTCTTAATATCCGAATAAAACAATAACGTAATCAATAGAAAAGTGGATCTAAATTTTACATAAGAAAATACCAATGAAAAATAATTTCCACTTTTCTCGCCTCGTTCTCTTTTTCATTTCTTCATTTTTAGCGAACACATCAACAATGTAAGCTCTTGCAGAAGATTGCGTCTTCCCATTTGTGGGAGACGGCATGAACATTATACACACATACACGTGTGACGTCGTCCCCTGGTCGCAGCGCCAACCGTGACGTTCTATCCTAGTCTACCACGGCACCAATTGTGACGTCCCTAAACAGCGCCAATTGTGACGTCCTCGCCGCGGCGCCAGCCGTTCGCTCCTCGCTGCTCCGTTCGGGTGTCGCCGCTCCAAATGTGACGTTCTAACCTTTTGGGCGATTCGGGTGGGAATCTGGTTTGATTTGATATCAGCCTCGTCGTTCCCAACTCGCTTCCAACGCCTGGTTACCAAGGTAACTGCACTGATCCCCCAGTCCGCCTACCCACGTTGTGAATTGATCTTACGCAGACGAGATCAAACAGTGGTTGGGGCCGTACTGCAAACCGAGTTCAACGGGTGTGATACCACACAAATATGCATAAAAGACAATAAAATGAAAACTCAAAAGTTCAAAGTATCAAAGAAAAAGGTAACAAACTTTATGTCTAATTGTTCGATACATAGGACTGCATCTATCTCCCGACCCGTTCTATGGATTGTGACACGTCGTTTTCCACTAGGCAAGTTTTAACACTTCAAGTTGTCTGCTCTCTAAGAAATTGGTGTTTCGGTGGGTCTTTGGACGAAAGTCAAAAAAAAAAAAAAAACTTATTTCGGTGATCTGGATCTAAGTCGCTCTTCAAAATAATTGTTCTTGGGTTGAAGAGGGGTCCGGAATGTGCGTGAATCTTGGTCAGCTATCTGCGAGGCTTGCTTCAACTGAAGACTGACTCTAGGAACTGCTGGGACTCAACTCAACTTCTTTCTGCTCGTTGTGGCTTCGTTTATATGGGCGCCGACCAAAACCGGGGTGAGTTTGTCGGCGCCGGGGGGTTTCCTCGATAATTCTACATACATATCCACCTCTCTGGTTAGGAATTTCCACCTTTTTTCATTTTGGGGAACCTTTCCTCACTCCCACCTTCTCATCACACTTCAGAGTGGTGTGAACTGCCCTCCCCACATCTTCGTAGCAACCTCTCTTACTCATCCTCCAGATGGGCTGCAACAGCCTCCCTCGTGCGTCACGTGATCACCACTCGACCAATGATGTCTTAGTCGGGCGTGGACGAATCCGCGGCTTTGTTTCAGGAAGAAAAAAATATCTTGCTTAACAAAAAAAAAAAATTATCTCTTCTCTTTCCCTTTTCTTCCTCTTAATCGCCGTTATCATTTCTCTGGCCGCGAACGGGACAATATGACAATGGCGGTCATAACTCTTGTTCTACACGTGGTTTACGTCAGGTATTTTATCGCTAATTATCAGAATGGGTGGTTTTCCTAACACGGTCTCAAAAAGAAACATCTCCAAAGTTTCAGTCAGTCCGTCGCCTCGAAGAAAGAAAAAAAAACACTTCTAGGTTCCCATTCATTTTCCTTCGGTACATATTTCTGATAACATAATTTTATTATCGCAGGCCAAGGATGTTCCGTCGAAGGAAAATCGGTCAACGGACACTCGTAGGTGGTTTTTAATTTTTCATATCTGTCCAAAGTCCGTTTAGTTGCCTGTTTTTCGTCACTTATCGAAATAACATTTTCATTTGAATTTTTTTTTTCTTTGGCCAGCCGGTCTGTAGTTGATAATAAAATGTCTTCCCGTACCAATAGCTTGTTTTCATATCCTTAGATAACACAGCCGATGCCAAAACATATCTGATTCTTTCTTTCTTTCCCTTTCTTTTTACTCAGAATTTCCCTGTCATTGTAATGACACTCTTTCGCCATTTGTTACTTATCAAAATATCCTTTTATCCATTGTCTCTTAGCCATGTGTGTGTTCTTGCTTATCACCCACGATTCGGTCCTTAGCCTCTCCTTTTCCTCTTTTCTTTCTTTTCCCTTTCTGCCTCGCTAAATGGTGCCACACACGTACATACGAACATTCACCAAAATACAAACTCTTTACGTTCACAAACAAACAGAAATGTTAATGTCTATGTCCATTGTAAATTTTATTGTTTAATAAATATACTTGTTTGTATTTTAAGGCATTTTTTATGTTTATACGTATTTTTTATAGATAGAAATATTTAAGTAAATGCTCTGTTTATAATAAACAGTATTAACGACATTTTACATTTACCGGAGGACGCATGTTTTCTATGAAAATTTCTCGGCCATTCAGACCGATAAATGTCGTTAATACTGTTTATTATAAACAGAGCATTTACTTAAATATTTGTATCTATAAAAATAATGTATAAACATAAAAAATGTCTTACAAATAATTGTCTGACTTTGTCCATTTTATAACCTGTTTGTGTGTGTATATATATATATATATATATATATATATATATATATATATATATATATATATATATATATATATATATATCGGTCTTGTTGGTTTTCTTTACACTTCTTTATGGTGGATTCAATCTCTGAGTCCGCCATGTTCTTGCAGTGAACCTTCTTTTAGCAGGAATAAACACACGTGTCCCTAGTTTAACAACACATAAACCCACGGTCCGCTACAAATATGTTATTTCGATGTTATAATGACAATTTAAGGATGATATCATCAGACTTACAACAAGGGTCAAGATGGAATTAGTTAATTCTGATAGAAGCTCATGTTTCCAAGCAACCGGTGGAAATCAGAGGGCATTAAAACGTGACTTCAGTAGAGAAGTCGACTGGTTTGCAGATAGACTGAGAACAAAACAGAATGACAAAGTGTAGAGTTACAACTTTGGTGTTTCGTCTTTAATAACATCGATCTGTAAATAACCTTTAGAATAATTTGAGAGGATCAAGTTCCCAGAAGAAATGAGTTATCACTCATTTTACAATAAAAAAGGATCACTGTTCGCCTTTGTTTGATTTGGGGATTTTCTTTTGTCTTGTTTTCTACTAGATTTCACATAATACATTGTAGGGGCAGTAAGAGGACAAATATTACTTAGAAATAAAAAGTATAAGAAGTTGTGAATAATCATGATCGACCACGTCCCGAAATGATCAGTCAGTTATATGCCGTGCGTGATACACGCTTAGACGATCATGTACCTTTCGATGACTAGGCAGATTTTTCCCGCAGTAGATTTGCCATTTCTTTTCTTTTCTGGTAGACCAGTTGCAATCTACCCAGTCTGTCCTGCTATTTACCCATAGCTCGAGGGAGAAGAAGAGGATTCATACCTTTCCTAAAGGGATTAGCACGTAGTATATGAGGTTTGGTCATTAATCCCGTAATGAATGTAATGGATTCAACTGGAATTCGAACTCGGCTCTCCGATACCTCAATCCGAACCGCTATACACTACTACACGTGCCTCTCTCTCTCTCTCTCTCTCTCTCTCTCTCTCTATATATATATATATATATATATATATATATATATATATATATATATATATATATATATATATATGTAGTAGATTATACAGCAACAAAAGACGAAAACGGTGCTAGAATTCCGAAGGCTCATAGGAATAGCGAAATATGTCTTATAGAAACTAGGCAAGATATCAAGATATAAGGAAATATCATTAGAAATTTTAAAAGAGTGTTGGGTTAAAGACTGTTTTTTCATAGTTGAAGAATTTTGAAGAAAAAATAACGTGGTTCTCCTGACGAATGCTAAGAATACCATGAACAGAATATTTGAGCAATTAGGAATTTTTAAGGAAAATAGGAAGAACAAGAATCAACAATCAGAAAGCGATAGTTGAAATTTCTGGAATACAACGAAGAAAGAAGACCTAGAAAATTTAGCACTCACAGGATACATTAAAAATAAGAGAAACGGGTGGAAACAGTGAGTAATTTACCATTTTACGAGAATGGATTTCAAAGCGAAGAAAAATCAGGTATAAAATTTACTTACACCAACAAAAGACGGGAAATTGTAAAGAGCTATGACCGCCTACATCATGAAGGGTCTTGGCACATAAAAAGAAAAAAATGGGCGCGGGATTAATGACAAAATTTCGTCTATGAGCATTGCCAAGAATAAGGATTCAAAATAAGTTTTAGTCATTGTCTTAAATCACTTTTGCCAAATCCTCTAAATCAAAGTGTTTTCTTCTCCTTGTAAAGTTTCTCGGGTGTTCATGTTATCTCATGTATAATAAGAAACGGGGATGAGCTCTTAGATTATTATATGCCATTGAATTTATAAGGATAGAAAGTAATGCTGAAATCTACAAAAGATTTGCGTATAGATCATCCAACGCAACTTCCCAGACGAACAAAGCATATGGCAGACCACTTAAGAAATGGGAAGAGACAGGTTTTCAACTGGTTTTCATTATATAATCAGAAGAGATGGAAAGACCGAATCAGAGAGGAGACCAAAATACAACACCTAACACTTGTCGAAATTAATTTATGTGGACAAGAAGTGTGCAAGAATTGCTTCAGGATTTGATAACGATGAAGTATAAGTTTGAGCAAATAAATGACAAGTGCTACAAAGCCAGAGAATTCTTTTAAACATGGACAAAGTTCTTTGTCAAGCAATATAAACATATGATATAGTAATTCAATTCTATTTAGCTCACTGGATTACCTGCTAAGGGACATTAAAAAAAAAACTCATAAAACATAGCATTAAAATAAAAATAGAAATTACAATCAACTACAATAATATACCAGATACAGGTCGGGGGGAAAGAAATCTCTCGTTGACTTTCGGTAATATTGGCATGAAACAAAATATATTGTGACCTCTAAAGTGATAGAATTTCATTGCTAATTTCTGTTTTTCTTTCAGAGTGACAAATGTAGCTCAAAATGGCGTAATGTGACAGTACAGGAGTGTCCTCAGCTCGCATCCCTTAACGAAGTGTGGCAATCCGTCGTAAAAGTGTAGAAATGGTCTCGCAGTATTCACGGACCTCGTCGTGCTTCAGTAGATGCCAAAATCCATCAAAAACTGTCATTCCCAGCTGATGAGTACGTGAACTGTGGCAGACACTCACAGAAGCGATCATCCTTCAACATCCAAATTGGAAGGAAATTTGCAAAAGATACAATTTATACACTATACTTTTTCCATTATACTGTTCAAAATAAAAGATGTTTTATCAAAATTGACTAGTAATTGATAAAGTTATTAACAATCTTAAATAAGGAGTTTCTTTCCATCTTACCTGTAAAATGATGTCTCGTTCGCAAATTGTAACTTTCAATCGTAGTTGTTTGTGTGTTTAGGACTGTTGTGATGTGGGGTCTAGTAAGACACAACACTTAACAGAGTCAGTCGGGATAGTTACATTCAATACTCATTTGGGCAAGCCACTGCAATAGTATTATTTTCTTTCGCTGAGACAATTAACCAGGAGTAATTATCATGAATGGATCAGTCCATTCATGATTTTAAGGGGAGGGTAACTGGCTCTTACCACAAGGACATAAAAAGAAAATGGGTTTAAAACTAACAAGTATTTATTAACAACCGGTGGAAAGATGTCTTCTAGAAAATTAGCAAAGTATTAAGAGATAAAAAAAATTTCACCGAAAGCGAAAAAAGAGCTGAATTATATTGCAGTGAATGTTGGACAATTTTCTTAGAGTTGAAAATTAGATGTAAAACGATAAAGATGAGTTTCTACAGACGGCAAAGAATGCTGCAGACTGAACATGGGATCAACGACGAACTTTTAAAGAAAATGGGAACTAAAAGGATACATACTTTCTGGAAGACCTGATGAGGAAGAATATCTTGGAAAATACAGGACATATTGAAGGCAAGAAGGGCAGCGAAAAACATCAAGTAATCTATTAGGCTGGTGCAAAAATAATGTCGTTTTCTCACATAGTAACATATCTGAGAAAACGACATTATTTATGCACCAACCTAATACTAAACACGATTGTGTAAATAGATAGCACAATAAGGACTGAGAATATAATAAGGAAACAAACGTTGCTTAGAGCTATGGATAGCCATTAGCGCTAAAGATAGTATGACATCAGCGTGTCAGAAAACCTGGAGCGAGTTTCTTATAAGACTTTCGTGGTATGAGTGGGATAGTGAGCCGTCTAGTCTGGAAAACGTATTCAGCCTATAAGAGGCATCTTAGAAATCGGTTCGCTATATCGGCCTAAACTGGAACATATCGACATTTATAAAAGTAAACACTAGTAGAAATATAACACATTTATTAAGAGTTTATCCTCAAAACATAAAACGGCTTCCATTGTACGTTTTTCAATTATTTATTTAAATATATATTGCATTGCCTTGTCTTTTGTTTCCACAGCTCCTCACGTATTCGGTAAACTTCCCGATTGATATCGTTCAGTGCATATCCTTCGTAAGCAAATCAATAAGTCCACGACTTTTTAAAATCATTTCACCCCAAGCAAGGTAATGAAGCCACTAAGACACAAGAGGTTACTGAGTGTGAAAGAATATGAAAAAAAGAAAAACATTATTAAGGCGAGAGAGAACAATAAAAGAACAGGAATTAAGAAGACAGAAGATAACGATCAACAAAATATGTGTATATAGATTATCCGACGTATCTTTCCAGCCCAAAATGCATGAGGCAAACCCCTTAAGAGATGGGATGACTTAGCCTCAACTGGGTTTCGTTATGTAAGCAGAAATGTTTGGAAGATTGAATCAGAGGACACCAGAATACTATTCTAAAACTTGTAAGAATTGTTTTAAATAGAAAGAAAGTTGAGTAAGCAAGAAATGTTCAAGGATTTCTTTGCGATTCTGCTACTAAGGGAGGATATGGTTTGAGCGAAGGAATGGTAAGTACCATAAAGGCAGAGAATTTATTAAGAGGGAAAGTATCGCTGAAATCAACAAAACATTTATCTGTCTATATTTCTGAGATGAGGTATTATGTACACTATTTACATTATTCGAACTATTGTCATCATCTTTCTCGCCATATTTATCACAACGTTTCGGCCGATGTACGCTCCGGCCTTCTTCAGGTGGTTGGAATGTCGAACTGATCCTTTTACTTCGCTCACTGTTCTAGTTCCACGTGCCATGTTTAATGGATGTCAGGACACATGACACAGTGGATAAAGGCGTTGGTTTGATCCAGTGACAAGACCCAAAGAGTGAGAGTTCAATACCGGGTTAAGACAGTGGAGAACTCGGAGAGGGAAATTAACAGGAGATAACTGATAACTGACATCTATTAAAACATGGCACGTGAAACTAGAACAATCTACCCTAGTGAGCGTAATAAAGGGTTTAGTTCGACAGTCCAACCACCTGAAGAAGGCCGGATCGTACAACGGACGAAACGTTGTGATAAATATGGCGATAGAGCTGAGGACAATAGTCCGAATTAATGATAATGGTGTATGATAATTTAATCAAAGTAGTTAATAATGGTCATCGTCATCATCATTTAATCAAAGCAATTAATGAAGATCCTCATCATCATCATCATCATGTATGATGATTTAATCAAAGAAGTTAATCATGGCGATATTGATGATTTAATAAAAGCAATTGATAATGACGATGACGATGTATGATGATTTAATTAAAGCAGTTCAAGTTGGCGATGATGATGTATGACGATTAAATCAAACCATTTAATGATGATGATGATGATGTATGACGATTAAATCAAACCATTTAATGATGATGATGATGTATGACGATTAAATCAAACCATTTAATGATGATGATGATGATATATGATGATTTAATCAAAGTAATTAATGATGACGATGATGATGTATGATGATTTAATCAAAGCAATTAATGATGGCGATGATGATGTATGATGATTTAATCAAAGTAATTAATGATGACGATGATGATGTATGATGATTTAATCAAAGCAATTAATGATGATGATGATGATGTATGATGATTTAATCAAAGTAATTAATGATGACGATGATGATGTATGATGATTTAATCAAAGCAATTAATGATGACGATGATGATGTATGATGATTTAATCAAAGTAATTAATGATGACGATGATGATGTATGATGATTTAATCAAAGTAATTAATGATGACGATGATGATGTATGATGATTTAATCAAAGTAATTAATGATGACGATGATGATGTATGATGATTTAATCAAAGCAATTAATGATGACGATGATGATGTATGATGATTTAATCAAAGTAATTAATCATGACGATGATGATGTATGATAATTTAATCAAAGCAATTAATGATGACGATGATGATGTATGATGATTTAATCAAAGTAATTAATGATGACGATGATGATGTATGATGATTTAATCAAACCATTTAATGATGATGATGATGTATGACGATTAAATCAAACCATTTAATGATGATGATGATGATATATGATGATTTAATCAAAGTAATTAATGATGACGATGATGATGTATGATGATTTAATCAAAGCAATTAATGATGGCGATGATGATGTATGATGATTTAATCAAAGTAATTAATGATGACGATGATGATGTATGATGATTTAATCAAAGCAATTAATGATGACGATGATGATGTATGATGATTTAATCAAAGTAATTAATGATGACGATGTTGATGTATGATGATTTAATCAAAGTAATTAATGATGACGATGATGATGTATGATGATTTAATCAAACCATTTAATGATGACGATGATGATGTATGATGATTTAATCAAAGCAATTAATGATGATGATGATGATGTATGACGATTAAATCAAACCATTTAATGATGATGATGATGATATATGATGATTTAATCAAAGTAATTAATGATGACGATGATGATGTATGATGATTTAATCAAAGCAATTAATGATGGCGATGATGATGTATGATGATTTAATCAAAGTAATTAATGATGACGATGATGATGTATGATGATTTAATCAAAGCAATTAATGATGACGATGATGATGTATGATGATTTAATCAAAGTAATTAATGATGACGATGATGATGTATGATGATTTAATCAAAGTAATTAATGATGACGATGATGATGTATGATGATTTAATCAAACCATTTAATGATGACGATGATGATGTATGATGATTTAATCAAAGCAATTAATGATGACGATGATGATGTATGATGATTTAATCAAAGTAATTAATGATGACGATGATGATGTATGATGATTTAATCAAAGTAATTAATGATGACGATGATGATGTATGATGATTTAATCAAAGTAATTAATGATGACGATGATGATGTATGATGATTTAATCAAAGTAATTAATCATGACGATGATGATGTATGATAATTTAATCAAAGCAATTAATCATGACGATGATGATGTATGATGATTTAATCAAAGTAATTAATGATGACGATGATGATGTATGATGATTTAATCAAAGTAATTAATGATGACGATGATGATGTATGATGATTTAATAAAAGTAATTAATGATGACGATGATGATGTATGATGATTTAATCAAAGTAATTAATTATGGCGATGATGATGTATGATGATTTAATCAAAGTAATTAATGATGACGATGATGATGTATGATGATTTAATCAAAGTAATTAATGATGACGATGATGATGTATGATGATTTAATCAAAGTAATTAATAATGGCGATGATGATGTATGATGATTTAATCAAAGCAATTAATGATGACGATGATGATGTATGATGTTTTAATCAAAATAATTAATAATGGCGATGATGATGTATGATGATTTAATCAAACCATTTAATGATGATGATGATGATGTATGATGATTTAATCAAAGTAATTAATGATGACGATGATGATGTATGATGATTTAATCAAACCATTTAATGATGATGATTATGATGATGTATGATGATTTAAACAAAGTAATTAATGATGACGATGATGATGTATGATGATTTAATCAAACCATTTAATGATGATGATGATGATATATGATGATTTAATCAAAGTAATTAATGATGACGATGATGATGTATGATGATTTAATCAAACCATTTAATGATGATGATGATGATGATGATGTATGATGATTTAATCAAAGCAATTAATGATGACGATGATGATGTATGATGATTTAATCAAACCATTTAAGGATGATGATGATGGTGTATGATGATTTAATCAAAGTAATTAATGATGACGATAATGATGTATGATGATTTCATCAAAGCAATTAATGATGACGATGATGATGTATGATGATTTAATCCAACCATTTAAGGATGATGATGACGATGATGATGTATGATGATTTAATCAAAGTAATTAATGATGACGATGTTGTGTATGATGATTTAATCAAAGTAATTAATGATGACGATGGTGATGTATGATGATTTAAGCAAACCATTTAATGATGATGATGATGATGATGTATGATGATTTAAACAAAGTAATTAATGATGACGATGATGATGTATGATGATTTGATCAAATAATTAATGATGACGATGATGATGTATGATGATTTAATCAAAGCAAGTAATGATGACGATGATGATGTATGATGATTTAATCAAAGTAATTAATGATGACGATGATGATGCATGATCATTTAATCAAAGCAATTAATGATGACGATATTGATGTATGATGATTTAATCAAAGCAATTAATGTTGACGATGATGATGTATGATCATTTAATAACGGTAAAAATATTTTTAATGAAAAGGAGGAAAAACAACGACATTCGACACATACGCACACATGTACACAAACACGCACGCGCACACAGGCACAAGTAGTAAAAATTCACCCTTACATCAACAACTAGCGCGTAAATTAATTTTAACTGCTAAAATAACGAAAATGAGAAAATCTGCAGTCAATTGCTGAAAGCTCCTGACGAGTGGTCAGAATGATGACAAAATAGTTCGTCTACAAAAGTCCAGAATCTTACATTTGTGGTACACGGTGACATTCAAAGCAGAATAGTCAAATGGCTTTTGCATCGGGTATGTAGTTACTCCGTCCCTACATTCAGAAGTTAAACAGACAAAACCTAAAACGCAGCAGGTGATATCAGTTCAGTTTTCCTTCCTGTAAACTGGTTGCCAACCAAGTCTACAGGGCTCAGCCTGTCCTGGTTACCAGCCAAGGCTATAGTGCCCACATCAGTCCCGTTTGGCAAACAAGTTTATAGGGTCCTAGTCTGTCCTACTTGCCAACAAAGGTTATAGGGCCCCGGTCTGTCCTGCTTACCAAGGTTATAAGCCCAGTCTGTTCTGCTGGCTAACTAAGGCTATAGTGCCCCAGTCTGTCCTGCTTACCAACCGATGCTATAGGGCTGCAGTTAGTCCTGGTTGGCAACCAAGGCTATAGTGCCCCAGTCTGTCCTGCTTGCCAAGTTTATAGGCCCAGTCTGTCCTGCTTGCCAACAAAGGCTATAGTGCCCCAGTCTGTCCTGCTTGCCAAACAAGACTATAGTGCCCCAGTCTGTCCTGATAGACAAGTGTATAGTGCCTAGTCTGTTCTGATGGCCAACCAAGGCTACAGGACCCTAGTCTGTCCTGATAGCAAACAATGACTGTAGGGCACCAGTCTCCCTGCTTGCCAACCAAGGCTATAAGTTCCAGTCTCTCCTGCTTGCCAACTATGACTATAGGGTCACAGTGTGCCCTGCTTGCCAACCTATAGAGCCCAGTATGTTCTGCTTGACATCAAACGATATACGGACCCCAGGTTGTCCTGCTTGCCAAGGAAGGCTATAGGCACACAATCAGTCCTTATTGGCCACCGAGACTATAGGGCTCCAGTCTGTCGTGCTTGCCAAGTTTATAGTGCACAGCCTGTCCTGCTTGCCAACTAAAGCTATATAGGGCCCTAGTCTGTCCTGCTTGCCAAGGTTATAGAGCCACAGTCTGTCCTGCTTGCCAACAAAGACTATAGGGCTCCGTTTGTCCTACTTGCCAACAAAGTGTATAAGCCCTAGCCTGTCCAGCTTGCCAACAAATACAATAGGACTCCAGTCTGTCCTGCTTACCAACAAAAGCTATAGGGGCTGTTCTGTTCTGCTTAATAACAAAGGATATAAGGCCCAATCTCTCCTGCTTGCCAACAAAGCCTATAGGACCCCAGTCTGTCCTGCTTGTCAAGTGTATAGGATCCAGTCTGTCTAGCTGGTTAACCAAGGCTATAGGGCCCCAGGCTGTCCTGATTGCCAATCAAATGCTATAGAGCCAATCTGTCCATAGCGAGGTGAGATGCATTTATACCTTTCCCAAGTGATTCAAAAGTGATTCATACATTTCGTAAGTGAATGTAATAAACTCGACTGGAATTCAAACTCAGCTATGTGAATCCACAATCTTCCTCCTATTTTCAATGCTTTAAACTCCATTAATTTACTGAACGGTCTGCTTTATTTCACCGTTAACAATTTTTGCTATTATTATAAATAGCAGGTTCTATTGAAAACGATTTCCAAACAACCCAATTATCGATTAACAGTTATTTGCTCATGCCTTTAATTATTTTGTTACGTTTTTCCCATTGGTGGCACACAATAATTATCGTTCGTTCATAGTAATTTCTATGTCCCACAATGTGTTGTAATCTGAACGAAGTATGTTTTTTTTTATTCTTATTTTCGTCCTTTCGGTTGGAAAGTAAACAATTAGTTTTCTCTTGTAGACATTAGTTAAGGTATACAATATTAATGATTCCACTACCATTGATTCCGCTAAATAATTCTCTCATCATGGAAACATTATTTGATTAACACGACATTTTCTTCTGATACTGATGTATCCACCTTCGATTAGCAGTCAAATAGAATCAATATTTGTCTACCCAAGTCAATTCATATCTATCCATCTACACACACACACACACACATATATATATATATATATATATATATATATATATATATATATATATATATAAGAATAAATAATATCTTACATTGAGTGCAAGTTTTAATAAAATAGTCCTCGGCGCAATATAACAGAGCTATGTATGTATAGCTGACCACTCGTAGTCAAGGATACCTGTCTACTAGGGCGGCAAGGCAATCCCTACTGCAGACGCTTTCTCAGGCGTATTTGTGTTTATTCAACACCCACAGAGCCCACTTGTGGTTTATACCGCAACTATGCTGAGCATACCTTAGTTACAGTTTCTGGGAAAGAGCGTGTTATCTAGCGTGATCAACAATTTGAACAAGACCAGCACGCTCAAGCCCTCGGCCACGATGATTTGTGACATTGTGCTAACACAGTTATCGACGTCTACCGTTCCGTCTACCCAATTTCATTCGCAAGGCATTGGTCCACTCGTGGTATGTTTTTAGGCACTTTCCAAAGGTGCCGCACCCTGGGATTGATCCCTCCAGTCCAATAACACCAGGAAGTCTCCTTACTGAAAATTCGACCATGGTGAGATTAGAACCCGGTTATCATGATCAGAATGCGAACGTTCTAACCACTCGGCGACGTGCCCACTAAGCAGAACTGTAAACTATATGTTAATAAATACACATTTTATAATATATATATATATATATATATATATATATATATATATATATATATATATATATATATAGAGAGAGAGAGAGAGAGAGAGATGAAGTAGATAGGGTCGCCAATTGCCCAGTTTACTTTCCTCCCCAGGCTTTTCAACAGGGGTAGAGGTTTATCCCTTGTTTAGTGCTGGGTTTCCGGTTCCGTCTAAACTTTGAAATGTTATTAGGTGGATGTAGATAGGTTCACCTATCGTTCGGTTCACAATCCTCTCCGATCTTTTGAACAGGAGTAGAGGTTTATCACATTTTTTAGGATTGGATTCCCTGTTCCTTCTAAAATATTTTCCTTGTCACTCACTTTCAGTAGCCTCTTGCGTCTTAGCGGCGTTATCACCTTGTTTGGAATGAACTGATTAAAAAAATATCTCCATCTCTATCTATCTCATTTTATTCGTAGCTATCAATTTATTTATCACTGTCCTATCTATTGATCAGTAAACTACGTTTCTTTCCGTCATTATTTATACAAATCCTCCAGATAGATAGATACAAGTCCTACTAATTCACCCAAATGTAGAGAGTTGAGAAACAGATTCACACCTTTGTCTGCGGTATTTGCGCCTAAGTGAATATAACGACCCTGGCTGAAATTGGAACTCGGTTCTCCAATTTCAAATTCCAAAGCGTTATCTATTGCACCACCCGTACATCCAACCTTATACAGCACATGGTATTCTCAAGTGGTCACTCTCCTAGGAACGGACCAGGATTGACGGTGTTTAACTTTGGTGATCGTACGAGAACCGGTGTTTCAACGTAATATATGACCGTAACAGGTTTAAGATAGATAGATACATAATGAACAGACTTAGATAGATAGATTGTTAGAGATATAGAAAGAGATAATTAGTCAACGACTGATTGTTTTGATATTTCACGGTTTATCAATCCTTTACACATTATTTCAAACTAGAAAATGTTTTTAGATTGTAAGAATTTGTAATCGGGGAAAATAATGATTTCCTGATACAGCCGCTGGGGTTGGGGAGCGGTGGATTCATAACTTCTAAAGGGTATTTGCGGTCATCCATCTATGTACTACCCAAGCTTGACTTGGCTTACCTTTGGTAATCATATTCGAATCGGTGTTTCAACGTAATATGTCCGTAAGCCTAGATAGACAAGGAACAAGCTGAGATAGATAGATAGATAGATAGATAGATAGATAGATAGAAGCGGCTGAGATAGATGGAAAGAATTAACATAGATAGATAGATAGATAGATAGATAGATAGATAGATAGATAGATAGATATGAATAGGATGGGATAAATAGATATTAGGTTGGTGCAAAAATAATGACGTAATAATGTGGTTTTTTGACGTTAAAAAATACGTCAAAAAACGACATTGTTACGTCATTATTTTTGCACCAACCTAATATTAACAGGAAGTTATGACTTGAGAGGATGATGAGCAGATCGCGATAAGTTGGTCAGCAATGATGGGTACATTCATAATTATCGCCATAGTGGGGTTTGGCAGTATGGAAAATTATAAGTAGGAGAGAATTAATTCGTGGTAATCAAATAAGCATGTAGCAACTCCAGAGGGAGTTGCCGAGAAGTGTTCTTTACCCATACAGAACCAACGAGGATATTGCAGAAAAGTCGACAGAAGAAGCTAAAGTGGAACCGACACGTACGGCGGAAATACCTCCTGTAACAGAGAGAAAAACATTGACCAAGAAAAACAAGCCATAATAACCACACACATGCACCCACAGGCACACACACACTTGAAATTGCATGAAAAAGAAAATGAAAAGAACATTACATTGCATGAAAAAGAAAATGAAAAGAACATTACATTGCATGTAAAACAGAAGAAGATGAAAGGAACATTAAATTGCATGAAAAAATGAAAAGAATATTACATTGCATATAAAACAGAAGAACTTTAAATTGCATGAAAAAGAAAATGAAAAGAGCATTGCATGGCATGTAGCAGGAAAGAAAAAAATGATGGATCACGAAAGAAACCGTGAAAAGGAAAAGAAGAATAAATTTACATGGAACAGATGCATGATCCATTATAAATAGTGTGTTGGGATTTAGGTGTCATTTACAAGTAAATGACAAAATAGGTTGGGGAGGATTGTGTCACTATTTAGCTATGGTAATTGGCTAACTGATTAAGCATAGAAACTTGAAATACTCATGGCGAGAAAGAGCTATAACGAAAGACATATCGAGCGACATTTTTTTAACAAAAATAAAATTAATGGGAAAAGATTTTATTTCATTTACGAGGAAAGATACTTTTTCGCAGAAGACAGAAAATCCGTAAGAGAAAACCAGATTTCGGATTCTTTCAGTATTAATTAATGTCATGATCAGATAGTGACGCGACAAGGAAAACAGAATTTAAAAGATAGACAAAACTGGGTCATGCATGCAACCGAGAAGGAATTTCAGTGAGACCACTCTAAAAGAATAGCCACTAATTTTCTTTCGGAGATATCATTTAGTTTTGGTTCTTGTGTCCAGCGAGGAGACCCATCTGTTGTATGTCCGGATCTTGACATGAGAAGAGAGTGTCGAGAAGGGGGGATCATTATTATTGTCAGACATGGTGACTCGAAAATGAGCATCTGGTGGCACGAAAATTTTAATACACGATAAAAATAAAGAATTTGTTTATCAAGTAAAAATGACCACCCAATTTAAAAGTTGGCTGGCAGTGATTAATGAATCGGTGGAAATTCTGCGAAGTGGATTCTGGCTGATAGAAAAGAAGGAAAGAAAGGAAAAGAGATTTTTTTTCTGGATGATAATTTTAAGAAGGCAAAGTCTAGCCACACCCACGCTGTCGAGCGATCATTTGCTGAGTAGTGGCGTGAGTGATGGGCGAAGGTGAACGTATGAGAAAGGTGAGGAAGTTGTTGACACCCACTAGGTGGATAATTCTCCTCCGACCTCTCCTCACGGACGAGGGAGAAAAACCCCGAAAGGGAAAGTGATTAGCTTCCAAAAACGGGAAGTAATAAATTTTTCTGTTCTGGGGACGAAAAAAATTTTTGGTTGGGAATTAAGAATTGTCAAAGAACCCAAACCACGACAGGCCGCAAACCGGTTTTGGTTGATGTCCATATAAACTAACGTCCGCAGGTGTTCAGTGTATAGTTGGATTGGAGATCGGAGAAATAGTGTTGATTCGACAGAGAGCTGTTGCGCTCGGAGAATAGCGCCTCGCGGGAGCTGGCCAAGATTTCTATGTTCTTTACTATTTAGTCTTTCTACCAAAAGCAAGTTTTTATTGACGAACGACTTAAGATACCATAACTCGCTTAAGAAATGCAAAAAGCATCACGAATCCATAGAACGGACCGGGAAGGAAACACACTCCTGTATTCAACAGATAAATAAAGTTAATTGTTATTTCTCAACATATTTGAACCTTGTGAGTTTGTTTTATTATTTGTCTTTTACTTACGCTTGTGCAGTATCACCTTTACCCCGGATTCAGCTTGCACTACGGCCCGACGCCTGAGTGATTTCCTCTACCTAAGATCAAAGTCACAACGTGGGTAGGTTAGACTTGAGATCAAAGCAGTTACTTCGGTAACAATGCATTGGAGGCGAGCTGAGAACGACAAGTTTGGTATCGAACCGGAAACGATCAGATCGACCGGGACACATGCTGGTGGCGGCGACAAACGCTTGTGGAAGAAACCTTACAGCTTCGCGCCGCAACTGGGAGTTGACCACGGGCCGACGGCGCAGCGTCAGATATTGACGTCGCGACCAGTGGACGTCACATACTGGCGCTGGACTGCGACCGCGACCACCGGTGCGTGTCACATGACTACGAAAGTTCAATTATGAAATCTGACTTCAAACGCCAGCTTTATAACTGCCGACTTACGCAATAATTTTTTATTTTAAGTTGGTTTATCGCTTCAACTGAAGTCTTAACCTTGTTTTCTCGCTAAAAGTACTGTTGTTGGAGTCCTCAAATAAAAACTTATCAGAAAATGCCAAGTACGTGATAACTCATAATCGACACGCGATAACTGGTAGACGGTGTAATAATAAAAACTGCCAACCACGAGTTATCTCGTGGTTGGCAGTCAGCGTGTTAATGACGTCTTCACCTAGTCTCATTTTGTCTTTTTGTTTCTCTTTTTAATATGAATTTATAAAGAAACGCGATTGAAATATAAAATGAACAGTGTTATATCTCCACGATACCAAATGTGATTCACTAGAAATGTTAATACAAAGCACTATTAATGCTCAACCAAATAGCAATATTGATTCTTTAGTCAATAAAATTAAAGATTATGTTGATAGTAATAGTAATATTAGCCGTTTCCTTATAAGGAAACATTAAGCATTCATTCAGAGAGCTTCCAGTTCTACTTCCGGTTGAAATGTATGGAATCATTCAAAAACAATTTTTCAGAAAAAGAAAGATATTTTTTTTAATTCCAGCAAGAGTAATTATAAAAGTTTCCTTCCTAACTTTTTGTTCAAAGTAGTGTGGAACATCAAAATCTTGATTATGTTATTATTTTCTCTTCGGTTTAACTGGGGTGTTGCTACTGTAGAAAGTCCTCAAATAATGTTGTTTCTATTATCTGGAACAGTTCTTTGCGATTCTGTAGCGCCAGTCCAAAAGGTTCGAAGAAGGATGGTCTTCACTAAGACCTACAGTCTTCATTCGCTCAAAGCCATTTTTAATCATTGATTTTTAATCAATTAATTCGCTTAAAGTTGATTTGAGAGAGCGTTTTTATGCAACTTACTAATTATTTAATTATTTCTAAACAAGTTTGGTATCATGCATGTCATCCACGTGAAAGTCTCAGTTTGATAACTAACTTGACTCGAGTTCTTAGTTTAATGCTTTGATTTTTAATACTTTTCAGTTTGGGGCAGATTTATCCCTAACATAGTCTATTCAATGTCCAATTTCTTTATCTCCTATGCTAATTTTGTTTTAACTGATCCATACACAGAAATGTTTTAAGTCTTTAGCATTTAATAATTCCACATCCTAAATGTTTATAATGAATTCAGAGTACGTGTTATAATTGCTTTCATTGCCATTCCAGATCAATTTCTGTTTCGAAAAGGTTTTTTCTTGATTCCTACTTCGTACAGCACTTGGTAGAAGATGATTATTGGTAAAGATAATTCTTATGCAACTATGAATAACTATGTCATCAGCATAGCCACCTTCAGTACATTGGCCTCATGAGAGAAATCAGGAATGCTGTTTTCTATTAGTAGATACGATTGGTTTGGTTTACAGCATATCAACCTCAGTGGGTTATTTCATGCCGACAAGATTTTTATTGCTGCTAATATTTTTTCACAAAAATGTATTGCTGGTATTATTTTTTTAATTGTATAGCTGGTAATTTTTTTCAAAAATATATTGCTGGTAATAATGTATTGCTGGTATCGGGGTTGTTTCCTGTGGAACCCTCGCCTTGGTTAGGTTAGACAAGCTTTTGTGTACCTAGTTAATGTGAGTAAGAGTTGTTCCTGGCCTGTTCCCGGCTGCCTCTTTGGTTATGATTCAAGTCGAGATTTCCAACCTTCCCAGTTTGTTTTTTCATCTCGACTGGGTCAGCTTTTTATTTCCCATGTCCGTCTATATTGTCACCTTTCCTACTCCCTTAGTGAGAGAGCTTCTTGATTTTGTCCCATGGGCAGAATACAGTGGCCTCTCTGTTTTGAGGGTTGGACGGGTCCTACTAACATCATTTATGTTTAGTTTAATTGTGTTCGTATTTAGTTTGTTTAGGGGTTCATTCCCTCCCCTCTCATTTTAGTCATCCATAGAATTTTAATTATAAATTTTCGCATCATCAGATTTTTATGGCATGGGGCGCGTTTTGTAGGACCCCCTTGAGTGAATGCGGTATTATGGTGTATGGAGGATTGATTGGCGTTGGACGAGTTTTTATGGTGGATGGGTAAATTGTAATGAGTGAATGGGTTGTGAATCGGATTAGCTAGGTATAAGATAGTTAGTGACAACCAATTTCTACCCCTCCCTTTTTTGGCCTTCTGCTGCAATTGTGTATCAAAAACACAATAAATAACATTAATGTATTGCTGGTAATAATTTTTCTTCGAAAATTTATTGCTGGTAATAATTTTTTTACAAAGTATTTCTGGTATTAAGACCTATTTTTACAATTTCATAGTTTTGACCCCAGTTTGAGGGTTAACTATTTTCCCATAGTTGGGACCCTAACAGGTGCTACCACCCCGGGTCGGGGTGGACCTGGGAACACCAGCAATTAAGAGGTGGTTCCAAGCTTCTCAAAACCTCCTGATCAGAGGCCTTGCTGTTGGACGTAGTTTATCGTCTTACCCAGGTCGTGGATGTAGTTTATCGTCTTACCCAGGACGGAGTAGAGACAATTGGAGTGTCGTATGAAATCGTATGATGTTCAGTGCCCATCTCTTCACATCTGTACTTGTATATGTGCACGATATTGTTTCGAAAGAGAAATTTCTATTTCCCCGTGTTTACTGTCATTCTCTCACTTTTCAAGTGAATTTTGGATAGAACGAGGGAAAGATTAATGAAAAGACTTTAGTGAAGAGAAAGGACAATAAAAGAACAGGTTTCCGGGCGGCAGAAGATGGCGATGGACATTTCATTTTAATTTCTGAAGATGGTAGGTGGTGGGGAAGAAAGAAACCGGAAGCGAGATCCAAACGCGAGAAAAGAAAATATCAGAATAGTACTTACGGTTGCATCTAGCTATTTCAAGCTATTTCAAGAGTAATACG
>OZ010576.1:114991719-115081719 GCA_963932145.1 Acanthosepion lycidas | reverse complement strand
AGATAGTACTAAGATAGACTACAGAACTAATTCCAGTTATTTTGTAGTGGACAATTATTAGGATACCTACAATTACATAAATTATTATTTGTGTCATTATATTTAGTATTACTGTTGGTAACCTTTTAAGTAATCAAGCTTTTTGAATCCCTATACTTGTTAAAGACTATGTTGTTATGTTTTTTAATTATTTTCTCTAGGTTATCTGCACAACTATAGCTTAATTTAAGGGTATTAGGATTAAATATTTTACTAAGTGGGTTAGTTTCAGTGTTAGGGAAATGTTTCTTGATGAGGTTTAGAAACATACGTCCTAATTTAGATTTAATCATTATATTGAAAGGGGGAGTGAACCAGATGATCTTTCTAGATCTTCTTTTATTATTATGGTTGTAGTTAACAGGGTTTTTATATTGAATAGTGATATCTTTGTATCCACTATTTTGAAGTGCAGAATTGTAAAAGTCACTATGTTTATTAAAAACATCTTTGTTAGAAGAGTTAGTGCTAATTCTAAATCCAATGGAAGAGGGTATATGTTTGATAACTGAAGGAGGATGGTTGGAATTTGGATGAACGTATATCGGATTGGAATTAACATTCACATATGGTTGGAAAGAGTTGCTAGCAAGGTTTAGGGTGACGTCTAGAAAATCTACTTGTTTAACATTAGTAGTGACTATTGTCCTAAGACCTAAATCCTTAAATACCCTATGAATCATTTTCCTAATACGGTCTACCTTAATTTTAGTGGAGTTTTTAACAACTAATAAACCATCATCTCTATACAATCCTATACTATCGGAATCCAGACAATCAAAGGCACTTAAATTATACAACAGAAATAATCCAACCAAGTCAGAAGCTTCAGCAGAATCCAGAGAACCCATCGAAATGTCAAAATTGTTGTTGTAAGACTTTTTGGTCCACTGTTCATCCTTGTAGATTAGAACAGAATTTCGGCATTTCATGATGATGTTCACCTCACTCTCTGAAATATTAGAGTATTCCCGGGCGAAATCCAAGGCCAAAGTGAAAAGATCCTTCGATATAGAGGGATAATAATCAATAATATCGAACTGTATGAAAGTACAGTTGGCCTTATATCGGATGTTATTAAACCAGTTGATAACATCAGCTGTGTTAACACACTGTAGTAGTCCAAGGGTCTTTTTTATGGATTTGTTGGTTCTTTCTAAGATGGTCTTACTAATTCTACCGATTTCCGGTCTAGTAGGGTTTATAAGCCTAGTAGATGGCTTAGTTTTGAATTCGGGTTTATGGTCTTTTAATAAGACATAGCCTTCCTTAGTTTGTAGTTTGCCGACCAGATCACTAATCAATAGTTTATCAGTAATTGATTTACTGATACTGTTAATGCTATCTATTTGGTTGAAGTTATTTGTATCAATTTTTTGTAGTTTCTGGTTAGACTATCCCTAACTAAAGTATCATAGTCCTTGGGAGATAACTTATAAAAATTATCCGTTTTATCGGATTTTATATATATATATATCACCAGATTTATTAATGTCTTTGATGATACTATCAAGATTTTTATATATATATATATATATTTATTTATTTCATTGAATACGATAGACAAGGTGCTTTGATTTATTTTTTTTATACAATTTCTCATGTGATCTAATTTTTCGCATGATTAAATTACATAAAAACTGTCTAATTGATATATATATATATATATATATATATATATATATATATATATATATATATATATATGATTGATAAGACTGGGAAACAGGTATATATGTGTATGCGTATGCATGTGTGTGCGTATACATTTGACTGATGACCGCTTATATATATATACATATATATATATATATATATATATATATATATATATATATATACGTACATACATACATATATGTATAATAAAATACAAAATATAGTTTTCTTATATATATATATATATATATATATATATATATATATATATATATATGCATATTTATATATATATATATATGATGAACGCTTATATACATGTATATATTATATAATAAAATATAAAATATAATTTGTATATAGATAGATAGATAGATAGATAGATAGATATGTTAATATAAATAATGTAATGGATAATGACTCGGAATTGTTAACCGGAGAGAGGAGTTCCAATTCCCTCTGGATTCGTTATATTCACTTACGCAAAAATGCCATCGGTGGGGGTATGAATCCACATCTTCAGCATCCAGATAAGGTTTCATTAAGGTTTCACTAAATCATTATTATCTGCGAAATATATTTGAATATTTTCTGCCTTTAAATAACCTGCAACGTGTAGAAAACTTATCACTCAGTCAATCATAGAGACAGATTGAGATATAAACGGACTCAGATAGATAGATAGATAGATAGATAGATAGATAGATAATGACATGACTTTAATAGATAGATAGATAGATAGATAGATAGATAGATAGATAGATTATTTTTTGGACTTGACAAAAAGGTACGCGGCACGTCGTTAGTTTCAACAATGATGATAGAAATGACACTAATTAAATATTCTGTCGAATAAAATATAGTTTTTGAAGTGATTCAACAAAATAAAACTAGAAACCTATAAATTTATCTCCGATGCGATGGTCGATTTATCCTTTCTAAAATTCAAAAGTAATATTTTGAACGGGCCATCGGGAAGTGTCCTACTTGACCTTGCAACTACGAAGACAAATAATATAACCTCGATTTGGACAAAGAAATGATGCATTATTTTCATATACAAGTAGTCATTAGGCGACTATTCAGGTTTATTCTCAGATTCTTTTGTCAAAGTTCAGTAAAAACTGTTTCTTTCACTCACAGACAGATTTGAGTTATGATATTTTCTTACTGTGTTGCAAACAGTCTGTGTAGACTTCTTTTACATATGAGATTTAATTTAAAATTCAACTTGGAGAGAACGACATTATAAAACTTGGGCCGAAATTTGGTCTCGTGAAACTGATTTACTTTGATATAATCTTCAAATAATTATTGTAGTCTCAGACGAAACTTGCGGCTTTGTTTGACCCCAAGTAATTGAAATCTCAAGAAACAAGAGTTTAACAAAAAAGAGTTTCGTTCTAGAAAAGATTGGAAACGATAAAGTTCTTCATGTGAAATAAACTCAGTTATATTCAGTAATGTTCAGATCAGTGAATAGAACTCACAGAGACAAAGGCATATGACCGCGCCAGGTTGAAAGTTAAGCAACGTCGAGGTACCTGATCAGTACCTAGATGAGTGACCGCTTGGGTGCTGTAATCTTGGACATGCGAGTAATGTGTTGAATAATGGTTCGAAATTTTTAACCGAAGAAACGAGTTCGAATTTCCGGTATATTCACTTACGTACAAATACCATCGGGGAAGATATGAATCCACATGTTCGCCAACTAGGATATTGTTTCATTACAAAGACTTAATATCACTAAATGATTATTACTGAAAATTTTTTTAAAATAATTTCTGCTTTTAAATAACCCGCTTTTAAATAACGGGTTCACAACGCGTAGAAAACGCATCAATCGTAGAGACAAATATATGGAAATAGATTGAGATAGATAGATAGATACGAACAGACTGAGATAGATAGATAGATAGATAGATAGATAGATACGAACAGACTGAGATAGATAGATAGATAGATAGATAGATACGAACAGACTGAGATAGATAGATAGATACGAACAGACTGATATAGATAGATAGATAGATAGATAGATAGATAGATAGATAGATACGAACAGACTGAGATAGATAGATAGATACGAACAGACTGAGATAGATAGATAGATAGATACGAACAGACTGATATAGATAGATAGATAGATAGATAGATAGATAGATACGAACAGACTGAGATAGATAGATAGATACGAACAGACTGAGATAGATAGATAGGTAGATAGATAGATAGATAGATAGATAGATACGAACAGACTGAGATAGATAGATACGAACAGACTGAGATAGATAGATAGATAGATAGATAGATAGATAGATAGATAGAAACAGACTGAGATAGATATGGATAGACGAAGATCGATCAACATATTTTAAGTGCTCTTGGCTACCCTAAATTTCTTTTTTGTATTGATAGTTCCACTTCCGATGACACAAAATGATTTAGTGTTTGATCTTTTCGCCCTAAGCTTCCTCTCTATGTCTTTTTTTTCTATAATTACTTTCATGGTAATTGTTCGAATTAACACTTCGCCATTGTGCCCAGAGTTTTTGAAATTCATACACAGCACTAAACTGGCATCGAGATCTCATCAATTTACATTTCAGCTGACTAGATGTAGCCGTAAATTCTATGCTAACTCATGGCTCCTTGCTTTCCAGCCAACATTAATTTACAAAGACTAAGATATAGTGTCAATCGTTATCTACTGTCCTCCTGATTACTCTTTTCTCTTTCTGTTCATTATTATTATTTCATTAATTCTTTCACACCCTGTAACCCCTTTTGTATTAGTGGCATTAATACCTTGTTTGGGGTGATCAGTCAGCTGTGTGCCATGCGTGATACTTAGGCGATCACGTATGTTTTTATATATGACTGACGAGGCAGTTTTTTTCCAGCAGTAGGTTGCCATTTCTTTCTTTAGATCACTTGCCATCCAAGGTTATAGAACCCGGTCTGTCCTGCTATTTACCTATAGATGTGGGGAGAAGAAAAAGATTCATACCTTTTCCAAGGGTATTAGCACGCAAGTGAATGGAATAGGTTTGATTAGAATTCGAAATCGACTCTCCAATTGCTCAATCCGAGCCGCTATCGATTACTACACCGTTCCTCCGTGGTTGGGGTGATCGCAATTTATAATAATAATAATAATAATAATAACAATAATAATAATAATAATAATAATAATAAACTATTCATGCCCTATTTAATGTTCTTCTGCTTCAGCTATTTACCATCATTCTGAATAATTCAAGTTCCTCCTCAACTTCCCCTCTTTCTCCAACGTATCCTTCATCCCTCCGACCAAATTTAAACTTCGCACGAGATGTTATGCTTTCTCCTTATCGCAAACAGATAGATAGATAGATAGATAGATACGAAGAAACTGAGATAGATAGATAGATAGATAGATAGATACCTCTTCTAAATGCTGTGTAACTTCAGGATATAGGCGATCCTGTCTCGCCACAACTTTCTATCCTTCGTATCTCTAAGCAATATTTGTCTCCTTTCTATCCCTCCTTGTCGCTGCTACACATTTACACGATATTGTTAGGTAGATTACGCACTGCCAGGTTCTCTTTTCTCGTATCTCATATCTTTCAACTATCCCCTTCTGATCCTAAGCACGATATCCTTTTTGTTCCAATTTTCTTTAAAACTTCCTCGTTACTCGCATGTCTCGTCCATGATATTTTCATCATCTTTCTGTAGAACCACATCTCAGTTGTGTCTAGTCTCCTTTTCAACTATGAAGAAATTCTCCATCATTCATTGCTATAAAGGAGAATTGATAATGCATAATAATTCAGAACTCCTTTTCCTTTTTCGTAAGAAGTCGTAGGGAGATACTGAGAGGCCCTAGCGATTTGATGTAATTTTTTGTTTTGTTTTTGCTTTCTTTTTTTTTTTTCTTTTTTTTTTTTGGTAGGGTGGGCGAAGAACATTGATTTGATTTGTTTAACGGCATATCAACATCTTATGGGTCATTTCATGCCGAAATTTAATTTTCTTAGGAGCTTTCAAGTATTAAAAATACAGGGTGCGATAAGTAAATTGTTGCCATTTTATATTTTTAATTTCACGCATGCGCATTGTTTGATTTTATTTTATCGACTGCACAGGGGACCGTTTGTGAGAAAAAGAGTACCATGACGCCATTCACTCCGCCAGAAATTTGAAAACGGTATGCTGTACTGCTTGGCATTCGCGCCGGAAACATTTCAAAGTGTTTGGGTATCAATCTGAGGTCAGTGCAGAGGATTCATTTCAAAGTGTTTGGGTATCAATCTGAGGTCAGTGCAGAGGATTCGGAAAGAGTTGGATGAATAATGGTGATTACGAATGTGTTTGGAGTGATCTCTAATAATGGCGACGTCATGACTCCATTCACCTTCCCACCGGTCCAACAGAGACCTATATTAATTACTTTGAGGAGGTAGTGCTGCCCTTGTTCTAGAGGCAACAGTCTGGCAACAGGACTCTGCACCATGCCACACAAGCCGGAGAACACAGTCATGGATGTCAGACAATTTCCGCGACCACATCACCCCTTTACATCTGGTCACGTAACTGCAACGATAAATTTTTTTAGCATTTTTATTCGGCCAATTAAAACTGCCAAAAGATTTTTCATCATTGAAAGATCCAGACGACTCGCGAAAAACGGATGCCATTCTTTGTAAGCAGACAACCCTATCCCACCATAACCTGATTTTGAAAGTAACTTATATTTTATGCTTAAATCGCCTTGGGAAATTAAAACCCAACCACCCCTTATCAAAATGATTGAATATTCCGTAACCATAACAATTTAAAATGTTAAGATTGTCTGTACTTATAAATGAAGTAAATTTCTTAATGCGTTATTCTAAAAATCGCCTGAGAATGGAATGGAGCTATGGATTTTAAATTTAATTTTTATAATTAAATTTAAAATTTTAGTTTCTGTTTTGAAACATGATTATTCCTGTGTAGTGATGGAACCATATTTATAAAATGCAAAATAATTATTTATATATGTGTATGTGTATGTGTTTGTGTGTGCGCGTGCGTGTTTGTGCGTGTAACATTGTCTTATTGAAATACTAATTCCAAATTAAGCAAATTTACTGTATTCAGTTTACATATTTCTCAACGGATTTGGCTCCATACATAGCACCCACATGATAGTCTCGATCTGATGAGGCTATTGAAGAACATGACTTCAGTTTTTATGCTAATGTTTGGGTTTTGTACGAATCAGTCCTCCTATATACTAGTGAATACTGGACAATCTCTTAACAGATGAAGAAAGGACTTTAAGCAAAATAAATGTGGTTCTACAGAATGATGTTGGGGATACATTGGACTGAACATCTAAACATTTTTTTAGAGAAAATGGAAACTTATTCTTAACATCGGGAAAGGCAATTGGAAATTCTAATAATAAGGAAAGCGGACTTGGAAAATCTGATACTCACAGGACAGATTAAAGGTAAAAGACACAGAGGAAACAGCGTATGACATACTTAGTGAGTTTGAGTAAATGAACGGCAGATCAAGTTTTAGGAGAAATAACAAAATGACAAAATTTATTAAGAGCGACATATGACGGAAAATTGTGGAGAGCCACGATCGCCTACATCTTGGAAGTCAGACACAAGTCACATAAAGAAAATGAACAATTTGTGGTGGTGGACGAAGCTATACCTAGCGCAGCCTATTCTATGTTCAGTTTTCTTATCTTCAATTTTAAATTTTTGTAACTGATTCATACACCGAAGTATTTGAAGTGTTTGGTATTTACTAATTCTACATGCTGTTTTCTTTTTTATGATAGAATCAGGAATATTTGCCCTCGTTGCTTCCATTTCAATTCTATGTTTCTGTTTGGAAAAGATTTATCTTGAGCCCGATTTCTACGAATGCTTGGCGTAGCGTAAATCAATCCAACCCCTACCTTATTTCGCCCCTTGCAATACAACGTTAATGATTCAAAGATACCCTAGGACGATAAGGTTAAAACTGACATCCTTTTCTATATATTGCGACCATTTTGATTGAAATTCGTGTTTTTTTGATTTCAGATGCAATCTTGACAATTCAAAGACATTTTTCCTCTTTAATATATTAGTTTATAATTATAGCTTCGATATATGAAAAAAAAAGAAGGAGTCAATTTTACCATATTTTAGAAGGATAAGGATTAGAGAAAAGAAGTATATATCCATCTCAGTGGCATGACATCTGCTTGATCTGAACTCCGTCATCACACTGAAACTTATTGCCGTATGCATTACTGTTTAAAACTCAGACACAGATTTTGCTCCTCTATAGATGCTACTACAGCACCGTGTAGTGATAGAAAAGTAAATAAATAAAGGTAAA
Organism: Acanthosepion lycidas; assembly: GCA_963932145.1. Taxonomy (NCBI): domain Eukaryota; kingdom Metazoa; phylum Mollusca; class Cephalopoda; order Sepiida; family Sepiidae; genus Acanthosepion; species Acanthosepion lycidas. Next base: position 115,073,640 of record OZ010576.1, on the reverse strand, counting down.
TAATAACAAAGAAACCAAAATTTCATCATCTCTAAAAATAGATGTATATTCAGAATCACCAGTACATGAAGCCATATTTCGCCCAACCAATCAAAAAGTTCTTCACATCCAGGATATAAGACAGTGAGTCAATGAGAATCAAAGCGACGCTTTTTGTAGCAGATCTCTGGTTATGTATATCTCTGTATGTAAAAATCAACCAAAACAAAAATGTATAAAACAAATTTCTCGGTTCTCCGATGCTGCAGTCATCGTAACTTAACCAGAGTCAAACTGATACGGCTAAACCGACCTGCTACACTTGAAAACGAACAAACTTTCCTTCAATCACGTTGTTAATTAAGCGGATATTACATTTGGATACATACATGAATATATTTTTTCGTCCCGGGCTGTTTCTCCTTGACCTTATTCTTTCTCTCTCTCTCTCTCTCTCTCTCTCTCTCTCTCTATATATATATATATATATATATATATATATATATATATATATATATATATATATATTTCCTGTGCACAAGAACTTTTACATTTTATCTCTTGAAACTTCAACATTCACTTTATCCTTTTATATTATTATATTGTGTCATATAACTAATTATTTTGTATTTTTCAAAACTTTGCAAATTTTCTTTTAAAATTTTCACAACTTCAATATGCGCCTGAACAAAATATGGCGATATATGGTGGGAACAGAGGATATCATAAAATAGCCTCCACAAAAACTCGTACCCGAATAATTCGAAAACTGGATCAAAGTATCTACTAAGCCCTACTGCACCCAGATCAAAATTGGTATCATTTTGCAAATTCATTCAATTTCAATTTCTGTCAATCTGCTTCTAAAGATTGTTTTTCTTTTTTAACAAAATTCGCTCAAGAAATCTGTGATATATTTAACAACGATCCTGAAAACAAAATTATTCGAACAGTCCTTCCAAGTCTGTTAAATACGTTCATTCTTCCATATTTATGCAACACGTATATTTGCGTTGCTAAGAAACGACTTATTACTGAAAACGGAGTAACAGGCGTGCGCAAGACCAAAACGTATCGATTACCAATGATTTGGGAATCACTCGTGCAGCGACAGAGAAGCGTCGCTGGAGGCCCCAATACGACACTTTGATCTTCAGGAACACGTTCAATAGCCTAGTCATTAAATTGAGCGGCTTACTCTTATGATCCAAGATTAACCAAACTGACCATCGTTTGTAGATCGATATAACCTGAAGTCGATGCATACGATATTGCAACAATAGTTAGGTCTTTGCAAGCTTGGTTCAATGTCTTAAACAGCGGAGTTATGGGTTTGAGTTTCGAGTTTTAAGCAAGATGATGGATTAACAAAACTTGTAAATATCATGACGAAAGACATCAAATCGTTTTTTGCAATTTTCCTAAATTCTATATCATAATATAGATAATGTGAGAAAATCTTTTTTCTCAAGTATTCTTGGTATCAAATATCACACCAAAAACATATAGTTTACGTCCTACTTGTATCGATAATATACAACATAAATACATGATCATTCTTCTTTAAGTACCGTGTCCATTCAGAACGTATACGATCATGGCTCTCCATAACTTCCTGTCTCTTGTAGCTCTTTGTCTTTCTGTTATTTCTCCTAAGACCTCTTCCGCAATCCATTTCTTTAAGCTCACAAAGTATATTATGCGGTGTTTCTCTCTGTCCTTCTTGTCCTCTATCTGCCCCATGAGTAACAGATTATCCAAGCCCTCCTTCCTCATTAATTGCCCCAGAAATCTCAACTGGCTCTTCCTGATGTTTAGTATTAGTCTCCTTTTAGTTTCCATTTTCTCCTTAACTTCTTCGTTGTTCACATGTTCAATCCATGTTATTCCCAACACCCTTCTGTAGAAAAACATTTCTGTTGCTTCAAGTCTGGCATTCAAGCCGGGTAACACCTCTCGAGGATCCACAAAAATATGCTGAATAGAGGACAAACCTCGGAGATAAAATGCAACCATAGTCGCGAATTGAAAACCAGGTCACCTGTACACAACATACATCTACGCTGAGACGCTGAAGATCGCAAGTGAGACTTCAACCTCAGTTTCCGGGAATTCAAACTAGCTAACCAAAGTGTCATTATCAGTCCGATTAGGGTTGGGGATCTGCATTAAACATAGCCGGGGTGAGATCCCTGACAGCTTGACCCATGGCCCATGATGCATCTTACTCTTGATGGTGCCATCAAGAGACAGGCCGCAAATTTCCCAAGGGAATGTTAACTTTAAGACGTTAAAGGGAGCGGTGAACAAAAAGCGGGACCCTCCCTCAACAAAATCGATTTAACTTTTTGACATTGTCGTCAATAAAAAATCTAGGGGAGGGAATGTACTAAAGGCGTCATTCGCTTCTTTGCAGTATAGTCCATATTTATAGTCCATCCTTTTCCTGATCGAACGGTTAGGATCCTTTAATATGTTTTTTTTTTTGTTTTTTACGTAAAGTTAAATAAATATTTTAGGTCCTTTATCTTGTTTGAGTTAAGGCCTTTTCTGCCTGTTCCCTCGACACGCGTCTTCCTCAATGTTAAAATTGGTTTAGATTTAATTTTCTTCTCTAAGGAATGTTGCATGGTGTCAGATGAAGGGCTTTTTTGTTCATCCGGTTTCTTTTGGGGAGAATTTATGGGTGTATGTACAGGGGATGGACTGCGAGTGGTTGAAGGTGTGGTCTGTTTTTTTGTTTTGTTTTGTTTTGTTTTGCTGGTGATCTAGTAGAAGGAGCCTTTTTGAGGGTGGCCATCTTGGTAGGGATGGGAGTCATTAATTTTATTACTGGAGGTGGTTTCATAACATGTTTTTTGATTAAAGGGGAAGACGATGTCAAAGAAGATGGGCCCAACCTTCGCTCTGCTGACTCTTGAATTTTATTTGTTTTTAAGGATTTCTTTAGTTTTTCTACTTTCTCCTTTTCAAAACTTGGTTTGTACTTGAGACGCTAATTCCTGATTGTTTCTGTGTAGCCGGTCAGGTTTTCGCCCTTGGAGCTGGTAAAGAGAGTGGGACTGTACGTGTCCTACAAGCGGGAGTTGGGGGCCTCGCATTGGATACAACACTGGGTTTCACTACACCGGTCCCAATCGTTGGCATGGCCAGACTAGACGGAAATAAGAGACTCGACAAGAAGGGAATTTGGGTCACTGAGGGCCTGAACCCTAGAGGCCTTCTCTGAGTAGGAGAGGTGACCAGTCTATCAACACTTCCAAAAGGTTAGTTTACGGCCGGTCAAAATGATCAATGACCTTCATTTTCTGGCTCTCTACATCCATACAGTTGATGAAAGCTTTGCGGTCAGTCATAATTTCGAAACTCCACCCCTTGTTCAGGAAGCACTGACTATCTGCCCAAATTGAGCCAGATAAGAGGCCAATTGCTCTCCTAAGACTTGAGGAGGGACCGCAAACACTGATACAAGATCCTTCACTGGCCCTCATTATTTTTTAATCATTTCAACCCCAGGAAAGCAGAAAAGCCACTAGTTCGCAAGGTGTTACAGAGGGTGAAGGTCAAACCATAGACTGGGTATAGGGAGGACCGAGGAATGGATGAAAGACGAATGGAATTCAAGAAGTTAGAAGATGGCAATTGAAGTTGCTTTAACATTTTGAAGTTTGTAGTTATCAGGGAATCACAAAAAATAGGAAGTGAGTTCTACAGTGCTGAAGTGCGAGAAAAGAAACTGTTGGAGTAGAAGTTGCTTTTACATTTACTTAAATCAACAGTAAAAGGGTGGGATCTAGATGCCAATCTAGTAGTACGCTTAAACTCACGCAGTTCCGGACACTAAGGAAAAAATCTCGTCAGAGCAGTAGCCATGAAAATATTTGTAGAAATAACAGTGGGAATCCACGTCATGTTGGTGAGGAAGTGACTGAAATCAAGATACCAAGTCAACATCGATTGCATTGCTGAGCATTCTATGGATTTTGTCAAGAACCTCGAGATGAATAGCAGGAGCACCTATCTAGATATGGCAACAGTGTGCAATGCACGATCGAATGGTAGAATTGTAAATGTACAGGATGAACTCTGACGAGAAAAACCTTCTGGCACGACACAGTGGCCCAACTTTCCTTGCAGTGGATGCAGCTATTGATTCAATGTAGTCGTTTCCCTTCAAGTCGTTCCTCTTCAAGTCAATTGAAAACGTGAGGCCAAGACGACCCTGTGTGTTGCTCTCCATGAGCCTAACATCACCCATGCTTCAGTTCTTATAATGAGGTCTTTCGTGATAACGTTCCGACTGGAAGCGTCCTTATCATCAGCAGGCATGGATAACATTACGTCCTACATAAAATATCCTTTGCCTCTTATGACTCATTGGGTTTTAGCCTCCAGGGACGTCAATGATATATGCGTTAAGTGTAATTCATTTGTGTCACCGGGGGTATCTTATTTACTCCACAATACACTGCATATCACGCACCAGTTTAGCACTCTTTTCCTTGTTTCTAGCGATTTTTTCTGTTTGTTAATACTCTGCTTAGCTTTCAGAATGCTTCTTTGCTTATCCCAGTACACCTTCGGATTTTACTGTCTCACTTCCTGCCCTCTATTAAACGCTTTCCATATATTTAAATTTCCGCATTTGTTTGATTTTGGTATCTATAATTTGCAATTCGCACCTTGCTAACAATCATGCATTCTGTCTTCATGCATTTGATTCTTAAGTCTTTCTTTTCGTTTTCCTTAACTGTAGGAGATTTTGTAGATTTCTTTCTGTGTCTGCTATCAACACTGTGTCATCTGCATACCTTACTTTTTAGGATTATGGTCGCTAATAATGAATCCTGGTAGGACTTCTAGTTCTCTCAGAATCACCTCGGTATACGTTCAATAAGTCCGGCGAGAAGACACATCCTTGTCTTACATCCCTTTCTATTTTTTTATCTTCAGAACTCATTTTCTATCTGTTATGATCCGGTTCCTTGTACCACGGTGATGGTCCAAGGTAGAACCAATAAAGAAGAACTCCAACACGGATATGGAATAACACAGATATATTACAAACAGGAATATATACAGAGAAGTAGAAAGTGTTAGTACGAACAATCAGGTTTAGTAGGGAGAACAATGTAGTCTCGACCAGTATCACTATTCTAATGTCTTGTAGTAATTGTCTGAATACGACTCGGTTTCGGACTGCCTCTGACTCGCTCTGACTGACAGACTCCTGACGGACTTCACTCCAGACTTCAGGCAGAACTCTCTGCTTCCTCTTGAGGCGCAGTATTTATTACGTATGGAATAGCCCATTATGTTATTATGAGTAAGGTCCCATAACACTATCTCTATGCTCGCAGGCTGTTTGCCGCTCGTATAGGTTATATCAAATAAGATGTATCTATGTTCAAATAAAACGATTTGTACGAAATGTAACAGTTTAATTATCGGAATGGCCCTGTGAAAAGAGTTTGCTTATGTAGTCACTACTGACTATAGTTCCTTTTTAAATATATGTCCTTGATAAGAACCATAAGTGCCACTGCTGTAAACATTCTTAGAACTCTTTTATAGGAAACATCCAGTATTCAAGCTTTGCTAGATGGTAGAGATATCAGCAAATTTTTGTCCTTTCAGATATCAGCAAATTTTTGTCTTCAGATATCGGCAAATTTTTGTCCTATCAGATATTAGCAAATCTTTGTCCTTTCAGATATAAGCACATTTTTGTCCTTTCAGTTATCAGCAAATCTTTCTCCTTTCAGATATCAACAAAAATTTGTCCTTTCAGATATAGTCAAAACTCACAGGGGTTTAAATCTGGAGATAGCGCATTTTTGTAGTGGATCTCTTGACGATGTTTTTATATAGTGTTCTCTAATAGGGACATTCATATGGATGTCAAGCAGGGCACTAAACCTGTTCAAAAATATCTAAAGTGTCGACTGTTGTTTCAGATTTATTTATCTTCTGGCGTGTAGATCTTAACAATGATCACCTTTCTTCCAACATTGTAGACTCGTGCTACAGAATCGGAAAGAACTGTACCAGTTAACAGAAACTACATCACTTAAGGATTTTCCACTGCAACAACTCCTAAAATTCACATTACTTCAGACAAAGTTTTATCAAGGAAGGCAATATCAATACTAGAAGGGGCAATAATAGTTACTGGACTTCAGAAGTCTATTTTTTCCGGAAAAGTTGTTTGAAGAGAAATATTTTATAAATAACTTCTAGCGAAAGCAACACTGCCTGATCGGTCAATGAATGCTGAATATTTCCTCATGAGTAAACGGCTGATATTACCATTACTATTAGAGACTAGGAGAACAGATACTACACTTTTGATTTATTCCCAAATCCGGTGATGGAATATGGCACAAAACCAGTTTTAAGTGGGGAGCCAAAAACACAGGCACCTACGTTAAGGCCAAAAATTGTTCTGCACCACAACCAACATCACGCAGTCGTCGATATTCCACCGAATCTTCCACTTTGGTGCAATGAGGGAGGTGCTGAGACGCGGTAGGAAACCCCAGGATCAGCTATCTCTCATTCATTTGCGGTGTTCTGTTCGAAGGTAGAAACACAATTGAAAGAGAAAATGTAGGTTGTCCGAAGTACACTTTGTCATACATTTTAGCCCCAGTATATATGTATACATATATATGTGTGTATGTGAACAATCAAGAGTGTGAGACTCACATTCGCAAGGAGGTTTCCAACTAGCGTCCAGTTGGCTGACAAAAATAAACAGGGTTGTAACTCGATACATGTCTCTCTGTTGAATAAAATCTGTCTGTGAATTAGTCACAGTATGCTGGATATTTTATTGAGCACAATATCCACGCCGGAATCATCAGCCAATCACAACTTATAGAATATACTTGCCCGGGTAACAGAATGGAATCTTTCAGGCTGTTATATAAACCACCTACCAATTTGCCAAGCAGATTGACATAGTCAGACTCAACTTCTATTACAGTCGAGTACTGTCTGCTGCTATTACCAAACTATACAGCGTGCGTACGTGCGCGCGCATGTGTTTATGCATGTGTGTGTACTAATCTTAGTAAAAGTGCGTGTACGCCTGGAGTACTCTGAAAAACAAATTCACTCACTCCCACACACATGCATGTATTCGCATAAAACATCACTACCGAGCACCGTTCATTACAACCTTCTCCACATATATAACAAATAGTTATTTATAGAATTAAAGGTATAGAGATGACAGTTGTTCGATGGATAACTATATCTCTTTGTCTGTATGTTGTGTTAGCCACCGATGCATAAAATCGCTTAACTATATTCTCTCTTCACATATTTAAATATTTAAATACTTATAGAGTTTATAAATAAATATTATGAAACTGAAAAAAAAATGGAAATTTATACATGCCAAAAATAATTGTAGTTCACTACAAAACAATAATTGAGAAGTCATGTTTCATGATCTTTTCAGTTTCTTATTGCGGAAGTAAATACTGAATATGCATACCTTTGCACACGACTGACAAAGATAATGAAAGGAAATACTCTTCTTAAGTGTAACGAATCAACAATAAAAGTCTTATGAAGCTCACCTTTGAATGACTCAGTGGTAAAAAAGAACAAAAAAGAGAAACAAACCAAAAATAAACGAAGATATACCAAAATACCCTAAATGTGGATGATATAGTGACTTGAAGAGAGACAAATCTTAAGTTTCCACTGAAATGGCATTTCCCCATGCAGACAATGGGATAGATTTAAACCCTTTTTATATAATTTACACAGTCGAATTCATTACATTCACTTACGTGCTAATACATTTGGGAAAGGCATGAATCCTCTTCTTCCCCCTGCGCAGCTATGGGTATATAGCAGGACAAACTGGGTTCTATAGCCTTGGATGGCAACTGATCTACCGCAGAAAGAAATGGCAACCTACTGCGCGAAAAACCAGCCTCGTTAGTCATGTTTCGAAAGATACATGATCGTCAAAGCGCGTATCACGCATGGCACATAACTGACTGACTATTTATTTTCGGACTATTGCTCTAATCTTTGCTGTTACTTTCACATCGTTTCAGCCGATGTGCTCTCTGGCTTACCTCAGGTGTCTAAATGATAACACATTTTTTAATATTTGTTAGAAGAAACCAAAATTATAATGAGGGATTCATTTAAAGAAAAATATTTGCCAGCATTTGATTCGATTTCTACGATTTATTAACCCTTTTCACGTAATTTAAAGCAAGAAAATATTTTTAAATTGTAATAATGATTTTACTGAAACAATTTTTAGAAATTAACCAATAGCTGGGAGGCGAATTGGTGGATTAGCGAGTAAATGAATATGACCTGAACTGAAACTCGATTCTCTGATTAACAATATCGAGCCATTATAGCATCTGATATACCGAATTGGTCACCTATTTAGGTACCCACCAGAAAATAAGATACTGTGAGGTGAACGGTCCAGAGGAGCAGCTTCCCATGCTGTACCCCGTCCATTGGACTAGAGAGGAGGATAAGTAGTCGCTACCGAGGCCAGAGCAACCGGCGGTTTCGTCGGCGAGACAATGTTTGTCCTTGGCCCGTCTTTATGCGTTCGCGTTCATCACGTTAAACCCGACTCAGTTGGTAGACAAGGGTAAATGCCTACCTGACACTAAGTCACGTCCAAGAGATGGGCTTATGAATAAAGAACGCATAAGGATATTTTTGTCACTTATTGAGAGCTACAAAAACGTGATTTGGGGAGAAAGATAAAGTGGGAGCGAGAACGTTCCAAACTCCTGGTGTACACACACTCACACAAACATATATATATATATATATATATATGTGTGTGTGTGTGTGTATATATATATATATATATATATATATATATATAGTCATCCACAGACAGACAGTTTCATGGTATCACAGCTCTAAGTAAGTATACTCGTCCGGAAAAACTTGAGGTGTTTTGGCTTGTAAATGAACAAACTAACACCCAAGGAAAAATAAGGAATGAAAAAAGAAAGAACTAAGAACATGTAATTCAGTCGAAAACAATCGTTCAGAATCCAAGCTCAGAGTCCAAAGGAAAAAACCTCCAACACGAGTAAAGCGAAAATAACTAAGCAAAGTACTCAATGCACTAAGTAGAGCAAATCTAACAATGAACCTAAAGAGCCAAACAAGCCTACCTGGCAAGCGTACCCTGACGATCCGCGTAGGTGAAATCTAGGTAGGTTTGCCTGGCTCATTAGGTTCATAGTTATATATATATATATATATATATATATATATATATATATATATATATTATAAATTAATTGATTTAAAATATGTTTTTTACGCTACACAGTTCTAACCATGTTTCAAAAACGGAAGCTAAAAGCTCCGAATTTAAGTTTGTAATTAAATTAAAGACATTAGTTCCATTTCATCCTCAAGCGAATTTTGGAGTAACTTTTAAAATTACTGGGTTTTAAAGACACAGCTAAAATCATAATTCACGTTTCCAAGGATACAGAGAAATCCATTCAACCAGACAAGGGGTGTTTGCGTGTTCATTATGTCTGTATTTTGATGTATCAGTTATTAGTTACGTTTTGGTAGGGGGTAGGGATGTATTTTTCAATGAAATCTAACATCCGTTAAATGCATGTCGTCTGGATTTTTAAAAATTTTATTAACAGCAAAAATCCTCATGGCATTTTTTTCTATTTGTATATTTAAAGATTTGGGGGGGTGTTTAGGTTAGAATACGCTTTATTTAACTACCATTTGAAATATTTTCACTTTTAATTTTTAATTTTAATATACTATATTTCTTTTAAGAACAATTAAATGTATTAGAATCCCTTACAGTATGTAGAATTATTTTCACATAATAAAAAAGAAACAATATTAACTACGAACAAAGCCACAATGTGCTAACCGTATTCGGAAATTAAAAACATCCCCACCACACACTAAGACATACACAGAACGCACACACTCAATTAAGCTGAAAAATCGAATCATCCTTGATAATGTCTAAACGTATAGCCGAAAGCGCTCGGAAATATAAAACATTTGGACAGTTTTCACACGCCCTTTGTCCAGAAAAGAAAGCTCTTGTTAGAACACAAGAAAAATTAAATAAAAAGCTTAACCGTAGTACCTTGTCAGTCGTTTTTAATGTAACATGAATATATAAATATAAATATATATATATATATATATGTGTGTGTGTGTGTGTGTGTGTGTGTCTGTGTGTGTGTCTGTGTGTGGGTAAGATATTTTACTAAGTTTGGTGCCTACCGGAATTATGTAAACCAATTTATAAACAATTAGATTAAATAAAACTTACTTCTTGCCTCTCTCACACTGCGAATTTTTTCAAAGCTCTATACTAAACATTAAATCTGTTACTAAAAAAGAACTAAACAAAATGAACACAAAACGATCAGCTTTAAAAAAGGACTCGTAACTGGAAAAACCAAATGAAAAATGAATGTTAACAACAAATACTTTTTCACACCCAACCCATTTCTGCGGAATCAGAATCAACGTTGAGTTTAAGCAAGCGAATGAGCCAATGGGAGTAAAGTGCCATGCAGATTTAAATTTTTCCCACTTGTGACGAATGCAGCTATCGATTTTTTTTTTTTTTTTGCATGCTGGCATACTAGTTAACATTCGTGTCAGTCAGGTGTTGGCTCTCACGCTGGCCAGTAGAATCTTCCTGCTTATTCGTGGCAGCCAGCTATTGGCTCTCACTCCCGGCGAGTAGAAAATGGCCGCAAACTACATGAAAAGCGCCGTAGAATCATGATAAAATCGATTATTTCCACTATCGATGGGAGTTGGGAAATGCAAAGTCGGTCCGGCCTTCTTCAAGTGGTTGGAATTTCGAACCCTTTATTTCGATTACTTGTTTGATGGATGTCAATTATCAGTTATCTCCTGCTAATTTTCCCTCTGAAAGTTCTCCATTGAACTCACACTCTTTGGGTCTGTCACTGGATCTAACCAACGCCTTTATCCACTATGCCATGTGTCCTTGAGGACATCTGGGTGTGAATTTCGGGTATTATAAACCTAATGTTTTCAGCAACCATTTTTTACCAGTGCTCATATTGCAATTTTTGCTATTATCATTGCATGTTTTACCAGAGCTCATATTGCAACTTTGCAACTGATAACTGACATCCATCAAACATGGCACGTGGAACTAGAACAGTCTACCCCAGTGATCGAAATAAAGGGTTCAGTTCGAAATTGCAACCACCTGAAGAAGGCCGGAGCGTACAACGGCCGAAACGTTGTGACAAATATGGCGACAAAGATGAGGACAACAGTCCGACTAATGTAAATACTGTCGGAGATATCTATTACTGAGTTGTCCCCTCTGGACATTTAACAACTGTTAAACGACCATGAAGGTTAAAATAAGGAAATTATTATTAAAATACTTTGTATGGGCCAATTAAACAGAATATAAAAAATGTTACAGGATGCTGTTTTTTAATTGAAAGTTTTAAAAACTTTAAAAGTGTTTTCATGATAGACTGTTGTAGAAGATTTGAAAGCTGATGAAAATAAACAGCCTTTAAAGAAATGTGCAACGCGAACAGGGGAACCAAGAGAAAAGTAGAATGTCCCTCAATCGTTTCATGTACGCATAGAGGAAGAAATATTTTCTTCTCGGTTAAAAAATTAGCATTAATTTTACTACATAATAATGACTCCCTTCATGTTGAAACCTGACGTAGTAAGCAGTTAGTTAGCTAGCTGTATAGATAGATAGATAGATAGATAGATAGATAGATAGATAGATAGATAGATAGATAGAAACTTAGAAACAGAGAGAGAGATACTGAAATGTCTGACAGGAATAGGTTAGCTGAGAATTGGCAAAAAGGAAATGGTTAATTAAATAGATTACTGATAAAAAAAAAGACAGAAATATAACGATTGGCATAGATAGATAGATAGATAGATAGATAGATAGATAGATAGATAGATAGATAGATAGATCTTGCAATTCTGACAAAAGTAGGTACATATATAGTCTGATAATGATTGACTCGGATAATAAGGAATAGACTCGAACAGATAGATAGATAGATAGATAGATAGATAGATAGATAGATAGATAGATAGATAGATAGATAGATAGGTCTTGCAATTCTGACAAAGGTAGGTATATATATAGACTGATAATGATTGACTCGGATAATAAGGAATAAACTCGAATAGATAGATAGATAGATAGATAGATAGATAGATAGATAGATAGATAGATAGATAGATAGGTCTTGCAATTCTGACAAAGGTATGTATATATATAGACTGATAATGATTGACTCGGATAATAAGGAATAGACTCGAATAGACTCGAATAGATAGATAGATAGATAGATAGATAGATAGATAGATATGAACAGACTGAGAAAGAGAGAGAGAGAGAGAAAGAGAGAGGTACCAAAACGTGTCTTTCGTGTGGCCTATTTTATTAGGCTCACCATGTCTTTTCTAAATTCAATAACATCTTCCTTTTTATGACTCGTACAATTTTACTTATTTAACTAAAACTGTGATTTTCCAGTGACACACCTCTCGGCATTCACTGCTGATTATATAAAACGTGACTGTTTGATTTTCTTTTTCAAAGGACTTATCATGTTTCGTTACTTCCAAACTGCCAATTTACGATTCGCTGATTTACGAGGTCACTACTGTATACTTAATAAATGTAGACAAGAAACTGGCTTAAAATGCAAATGATTTTGAAACTATTACTTGAGTGAATATTTATTTTGTTCGCAAGTAGTTGCTTCGTATTTACAGATATTTTAGTTTGTTTTGTATGAAAAAAATACGTGAAAAAGTTGCCAGTGTATTATTATTATTATTATTATTATTATTATTACTATTATTATTATTATTTCCTGACCTGACTTTAGAAATGACATCGTGATATTTTTCACTGAACCTTTTTTGTATAAAAAAAATAAAAATAAAAATAAAACAACCTAAAATCCTGCGCATTTTACATAGGTGAAACATTTCGTAATGTGTGAGCTGTACGTATGACAATTTTTGGTATTTCTTTAAGACATGGACGAAAAGAAATCCCTTCATTGAGTCTATCGGAACCTTTTTGAGTCAAACTACAACTTAAAATATTGATGTCTTCATTTTCCATTTTTTTTTTTTTTTTTTTTAGATTTCCACTTCATGAACCATTCATTTTAAAAAGTTTTGGGAAGATTTTCAAAGATAATTAAAGTTTACAGAGACTTCCATGTCAATAAGAAAGTACATTCTATTTTTTGGGATCTTTGATCATTGTGTCTGGGCGATTAGCTTTGATTGTTCTTCTTTGTGTATTGCAAAGTTTCATAAACGTTCATACAAATTTCGTGCAGTTTTCTTCCCGACAAAGTTGCAGATTATTATTATTATTATTATTATTATTATTATTATTATTATTATTATTAATATTAATATTTTATTTTCTGGTGTATACTCATTTCTTGCCGGGTCCCAACCAGTAACCTAAGATCAGAAATGGCATCATGGCATTTTCCACTGAGCAGTTTTTTAAACTAAAACAAAAATAAAATCACACATATTTTACATACATAAATCTCTATGTAACGTGTGAGTTGTACTTATAAGTACACTTTTTTTTTATTGTTTCTTTAAGATTTAGGCTACCAGAATCCATAGGAACCTTTTTCAATCAAACTGAGGGTTTCCAACAAGAACAAAAATAACTGATGTCCTCACGTGCCACATTTGTTTAGATTTCGATTTTAAGCTCAATTTACAATGGATATATTTTTGACGATCTTCAAAGTTACATTATAATCTGCTGTGACTGCCACGTCAATAAGAAAACACATTGTTTTTGTGGTCTTTGATCACGATATTTGTGCGATTAACTTTGATTTTTCCGTCTGTGTGTATTGTAAAGTCGCATAAAATTGTTACAGGTCCTATCTCTGTAACTGGGTTTGGGTGATGTTCATACCAGGTACTTGCATTTTCCTTCCCGTAAAAGTTGCATATCTTCCAGTGCAGATATTGTCCCACGCTGTCATATCATGTTTTATATTCAGTGGGTGTCAATACTGTGCAACTTGATACAAGATGGTCAATTGTTTCTGAATATTTATCACAGAATCTGCACTTGGGGCTAACATACTTTTTCAGTATGTGTACTTGGTAATTTTTAGTTATCAAGCATTGGTCCTGTGCAGCAAAAATAAAAACCTTCGGCTTGGCTTTTAACCCTGCACTAAATAACCACTGATGGATACGCGGTTTGTCTACATCAGCTTGTTTTGTACGGGCTGAGTATTGATCATGAAGTTGTTGAATATATAACATTATTATTATTATTATTATTTTCTAGTTTTCAAAAAGGTTAATGTTGGAATCCTTTGTTCATACGTAATACTATCTGTAGTGGTTAGTCAACTTATAATATCATTAATTGATGGACAAAAATATTTTATGTTGTATGCGACCCGTAGATCACTAGGGACAAAGAGTATCCTCGCTGAGAGGCATGGAAACACGTCTTGTTCCTACGGTATCCTGCGGATAAAGAGATACAGAAGATTCGTACCATTTTCTATTATACAACTTTTAGAAAACACCAATTAGCGGGTGTTAGAAGTTCTCTGATAGACAAATTAGGAATTCCCACAATTTGTTTCTGAAACATGCGTCATTGCTAAAGACATTCTTTGTAAATCAGGAACATTTTATACCGTAATTTTGTCTCAAAGTAGATTTTTACTTCTAGGTAATTAGTGGATTAAGCATCGGCCGATGGCAATAAAAGAATTCAGCATTTATCGATATGAGACCTGATTCCTGTATAGAAGTATGTAAAAGTGCCCCAAGTTGTTGGAGCACTTTCACATGCGAAAGCTTTCGCACTATCCTGGGCATCAAATGACAGGATAGGATCATAAATATTGAGGCCCTGGAGCACACAGAAATCCATAACGTGGAAACCATGAAGATGAAAGTTCAATTTGGGAGACATCGACACCAACACTGCTGACAACATCGATGACAACATCGATGCCAACGTCGATGACAACATCGATGACAACATCAATAGCAACATCGATACAAACATCGATGACAACATCGATGCCGACATCGAGGCCAACATCGATGCCGACACCGAGGCCGACATTGAGGCCAATATCGATGCGAACATTGATGACAACATCGATACCAACATCGATGCCGACATCGATACCAACATCGAGGCCGACATCGAGGCCAACATCGATGCGAACATCGAAGCCAACATTAATCACATCGATCACAACATCGATCACAACATCGATGCCAACATCGCCTGCACTGGAATACCCAACAAGCACCTTGCAGAGTGTGCACTAAATCGAACTGGATGGGTGCCCTGACGCGCAAAGCAGCAGAAACCTTTGAAGCAAACGGATGTGAGAGCACCAATGAGGCCCGTTGAAAAAGGAAAAACACCCAAGCTTCTAGGTTAGTTTCCCTGTCCCCAATGTTGACGTCTTTGCCGTTGCTGCATTCGATTCCACAGTCAACTCCGATTTACCCCCTTACACATAGATAGCATTGTCTAACCAAACAGGCTACTTCTGTAATAGATATTTAAGCACAACCTGATTAGATAACTGTTAGACGAAAATTACGTTCTTGAATAATCTTTACAGGCAACGATAACGAGAGGTCACGAGACCATCACATTGTTAAAAGGTAGATAAATTTATAATGTCATGACGTTTTTCAGGGCGTTCAATTTGTGCGTGAAACTAAATATCTTCGTGTTTTTTGCTTATTTTTTTTGTTTGTTTTTTGCTTTGCGGTTGGGGTAGATAAGAGATTTCTGAAGAATTATGACTACGTTGGAACGAACGAGCAAAGACGAGAAGGACTGATTTTATATGCCATATTTTTAAGTTATTAAAAAAAATTGGATTCAAACACTTTTTAGCGCCGAAAAGTTTGATTGCATCGACGTGGAGTAAAGATTTATCGAGTATTACTGACTAAATATTATAGATAGATAGATATTAGGTTAGTGCAAAAATAATGTCGTTTTCTCACATATGTTAATATGTCAGAAAACGGCATTATTTTTGCACCAACCTAATAGATAGATAGATAGATAGATAGATAGATAGATAGATAGATAGATAGATAGATAGATAGATAGATAGATAACAATAAAACACAGAGATAGAGAGATATATAAAAGACTAAGATAGATGGAGAGTGGGGGCGGGGAAACGATATATAAAAGACTGAAATAGATAGATATGGAGATATATATATATATAAAAGTAAAATTCTTAGATAGATAGATAGATAGATAGATAGATAGATAGATATGTATATAAAAAAGTAAAATACTGAGATAGAGAGATATCAAAGGACATAGATAGATAGATAGATAGATAGATAGATAGATATTGAAAATTCTTACAAAGATATATATATATATATATATATATATATATATATATATATATATATATATATATATATATATATATATATACTGACTGATTAACTCCGACAAAGATAAATAGAAAGAAAGAAATAGATGTTATTTACTTCGAAATTTTATTGCTTGCATACATGACCGTAGGAATAATGTTTAGACAGCTCTACTAGCAGATCTACCTTATATATTAGGTTGGTGCAAAAATAGTGGCGTAATAATGTCGTTTTTTGACGTATTTTTTAACATCAAAAAACGACATTATTACGTCATTATTTTTGCACCAACCTAATACATTTGATGGTGTGCGTCAGGATTAAACTTGAAATGTGGCCTGTGAAGTGGCCTTGGCAGCGAAGAACCCAGCAAACTTTATCCAAGCATGCGTAGTATCAGGCACTCACTATTCGACCAATGATATCAGATGGCGTATTGATTGAATTTTAAGAAACTTCAGGAAATTCTATGAAATATCTCGTAAAAATGATAATGTAATTTACAAAGTTGAGCTTAATATATATTCATATGTGTGGAATAGCGAGTGAGTTTATTTCAAATACCTATATTAGATTATCACCTGAGTCCCGTAGTTTTGTATAAATTACCCAGAAGGAGTGTATTGCCATATTATAGTTAGATCGACCCTTACTGAATTCCTTTTACATGCTCGGCTTATTAAAGTAAGTCATCAGATTATCGTTTTGTTGCCGTTGTAGTTTCTGTCGGAAGAATTTCTAGGTGTTCTAAGGGGACATAGTGAGACACATGAGAGTCCGTTGGAGAGAATAATATGTTTGTCTTGATATCTCACTATTATCGTGAGTTCGATCCTCCCTGTGCACCATACGCATATGAACTTTTACTATATCTGATTTGTAAATTTCGATGTTCTTGTAGTATAACTTTTTGGGGAGGTTCTTGTAGTATAACTTCTATCAGCAAGAAAAATGGAATCAGCCAGTTGAGTTTCAGATTCAGACTAATCCATTGTGATTCTTCAACCAACCAGACAACCCCAATCCAGTTATTGGTGAAATAGCAAGATAGACAGGATAACCTTGCCTTGAGTAGTAGCCAGGCAAGGACATAGATACACTGAATTTAAAACCATGGAAAAAAACATTATAAACCACTCAACTAGCTTTCTTGTTATGGTAATTCACCGGAAATAGAGAAAAGAAAGCTGTGGATAGCCATAATCTCCTACGTCATGTAGGGACATGACATAAAATATCCCGATATTTCATTATCGTTTAGTCATTGTCGTAATGTAATGGTTAGCAAACTCATCTCACTAATTACCTTGCTATTATAGTGAGTTTGATCCTCACTGTGTGCCTGACGCATATGACCTTCTTCCAGTGCTTATTGGAAGTTTGGAAGTTTTATTTAATGAATAATGGTAACATCTGCCTGCGCAATTAGGATAAAATCCCGCGTGTTATATGCCTATGTAAAAAAGCGTCAAATTGTCTAGTATTATATAACATATTGGAGAATATATATCTCATAGCAAATCAACATTCTTGTCTTTGTTTGTAACAATATTTTCCTATCTCTTAATACTTTGCTTGGTTTTTTGAAAGACATCTTTCGATAGTCAGATGCCTACATCATTACCAGTTAAATTTAGGTACCTACTTGATTTTCACGTCCCCAATACGTAATTCACACCTTAGGCTACCACTTTTGCAGACAACGATGCATTCTTTTTTACAGTTAGTAGTTAACTTTTTTCTTTGCTTCTCATTTTGCAATGCATTTACATTCAATTGATACTTAATTAAATACATGACAACAAATGCACTTTGATGCAATTTTCCAATCAGCCAATTCATTTAGAAGAAATTATATTGTTATAAACATTTAGAAACTGAAAATTGAAAAGCTGTTGAATTACATACAGTTGTTTTCAGCCAGGCGTTTCGCTGCCAGGCTCGCGGTTGACTTGTCGAACTCTTCTGCCTTCGGGTAGAGAGGAATCCAGATGAGGCTATGCCAAAAGACAGTGTCTCATCTGCGGAGGTAGATAAACCCGACCTTGTGTATGCGGTGTCTACAGTGAATTCGTCCCACATAAAAATTGGCCTTGTTTCACATCCTGCCTCGTTTGATTGGATGTAAATGCCAGCTGTTGAATTACATTTCATGCATTAGTATATGAGAAAGAAAGGCGATTTTGAACGTGGTATGGACGATAGTGGCAAATTGATGGGTTGAATAATTGAAAAATTATAATCTACTGGGATTTTCACACGCAGCTATATCTAGTGTTTACCAAAAATGAGTAGAAAAAGAAAAAAATCGAAAAACCTGGGAATTGGGTGGGTGGAAATCCCTTGTTGATGAAAGAGGTCGGAGAAGAATGGCGAAACTGGCTCAAGCTGATTAACGATACAAAATATTTTAAATGCCATGCCTTTTCAGCACATAGGCGATCATAACTCTACACTTTCTTTCATGTGCCTTGTTCCTTCAGGACGTTGGTGTTCATAGCTATCCACAATTTCCTGTTCTTTGTAGCTCTTAATAAATTTTATCATCACTCATAAACCCTGTCCTACCATCCATTTATTCAGGTTCGCTGGGTAAGTTTATGCGTTGTTTTCCTTTGTCCCTCTTGCCTTTAAACTGTTCTGTGAGTATCAAATTTTCCAAACCTTCTTTCCTCCTTGTGCGCCCTAGAAATGTCAACTGTTTCTGATGTTAACTCTAAGCGTCCATTTTGCTTCAATTTTCTCTAAAATATTCGATTCATGGTATTCTCAGCATCCTTCTGTAGAACCACATTTCTGCTGCTTCAAATCAATTCTTCATCTGTGAGGCATTCACTGCCACCGAACCGGACTGATATAATCTTTACATTTATTGTCTGTGATTAGCTATGAATTCTTGGGGAGAGAATGGTGATATTTTCCATTATTTTCCCTACGCAATTCCAAGACTTTCCTTTTCTTAGACTGGTAAGATTACGGCCACGTCACGTTAAAACACCGATTCCTATATGATCACCGAAGTTAAGCAACATTTAATCTGGTCAGTACCAAAATTGGTGATCGCTTGGAAATACTAAGTGCTGTTAGTTCGAATGTGCTGGTGGTATAATTTCAGTCAAATTTATTATATTCACTTCTGTGCAAATATCTTTGAGAAAGATATAAATCCACCTTTTCTCCACCAATCCATGGAGTGAATTAGTAGGACTTATATCAGTAAATTATTATCTCCAAAAATTCTTACAATCTAAATATATTTTCTAGCTTTAAATAATCTGTAACAGTTTAAGATGTAAAAAAACAAAACCAGTCAATCTTGGGTTGTCGCCACAAGTCTAAAGAGCCCAGTCTATTCAGCTATACTCATGGCTTTCTGAAGGGTATGCGCTACGGGTCTCCACTCGCGATGCCACGCCGTCGTTACCGGCGCGTCGGTCGACGAACAAAATGGCTCCTCACCCGGGTCTTCTGAACGGTATCACATTCAAAAGAGAAAAGCAAGCGATTAGACTGAAATTTGAATTGAGCTCGTCGATTTTACTTTTTTAGGCCGATTACACTATTTACGGATCCTAAAAGCATCATTACTATAGTTATAAATATTTTAATTCTGTTCTGGAAATGAAGAACTGGACAATATTAAAATTCAGAAAACATTTTATTCAAAATAATTCGCAAAAAGTACAAATGTATTTACATATTATGACATATGTTTAAAAATAAACCACCTTGTTTATATATATATATCCCTCTTTTCGTTAAGAAAGAATGACAAGGTATGTTGTCAAATTGTTTCATTATATTTTTTCCTGTTTTTTAAATAAAAAAAAAGCACCGGTCCGCATACAAAAAACATAATAATTTGTCATCCTTGTTTAACAAACCACACACACACACGTCCGCACACACACACACACACACACATATATATAATATATATATATTCAACACAATATAAAAGAAAACGTGAAAATAAAAAGACAATTGATGATATCCCCTGACGAGTGGACGGAGCGATTGCTGAAGTGTTCATCTACGAAACTCTAGAGTCTGGATGCTTATGGTAGGATCCATGAATTGAGTGAAAAATTTTATAACTGTATTAATCATACATACATACACACACAGGTTATTAATATATATATATATATATATATATATATATATATATATATATATATATATATATAACCTCAAATATTAAATTACCCAAGTTCAAGTTCATGTTCACATCTCTTGATTAAACATTCATACTCCCCTTTCATTATTTTCAACTTTATGCAGGTACCTCAAAAAAAATTATACGTAAGGTATTTCAGAAGATGCCTGAATTTTACAAGATGTATTTTAGAAGTGGCATTTTACAAGATGAATCATCTTTTCTCGAAGACTTTATTTTAGTTTTAGTTACAAGCTAATGTATTAAGTCTAATATTTTGAGAAAAGCAAAATACTTTCCTGTATTTCAAACCGAATTTAAATTGATTGGAGACATTTTTTCTGATTATCAGTAAAAACTATAAATTCGTCCATATTGACAAATCTGTCAACACAACATATTTCTCTTCATTTAAAAATATTTCAGAAATTTTTTTTTTTTTTTTTTCTGAAATGTTATTTGCGAGAAATTAATTACCCGAATTGAAAGAAATATTACTTTTAGTTCAAAATAACGCAGAAATGCAGAGGTGGGTGTTTTTTATGTGTTTAAATGATGCATTGAGAGCCTAATGTTTGGGAAATTTAAGTAAGAAGTAGATAACTAAAATAAGGTTACATGAAGAACACAACGTAAACGCCTTTTTATATAATTTGTTTAACTACCCAGTGTTCTTAAAAATGTAAAACATTTTAAGCATTTTAATATTTTATTGAATTTTAGGCACTTTGGATTTATAGCCTTACTTTCGAAAACGCTTGCTGATGAAATGTTAGAAAATTACCAATAGATTTTTAATTTATTATAGTTACAGCTCTTATGTTCTATTATGTCGTGTATGGACGTCCGTATTTACAAAAATCAACACGTTGTATATATTTAAAATATATTCAATTTTTTTAAATATT
Source organism: Acanthosepion lycidas (assembly GCA_963932145.1). Taxonomy (NCBI): domain Eukaryota; kingdom Metazoa; phylum Mollusca; class Cephalopoda; order Sepiida; family Sepiidae; genus Acanthosepion; species Acanthosepion lycidas. Next base: position 115,052,106 of record OZ010576.1, on the reverse strand, counting down.
TGTAATAAACATTTCCATTTATGATTAATAAATATAATTTTTATTTGATAACAATATTAATTAGTTGCATAATACATTTTAGATGCATCAAGGGCGGTTTTCTGTGATGCACTGTCCTTATCGCTGATTTCGGCTTTTGCATTATATCAGCTCAAACAGCAACCCCGACCTGACTCCGGATGAGTCAGGCCGCCTCCTTGAAAGCGTCGTACTACGCACCTTGACATTGCAAAAAAAAATTCCGACATGGTAAGGAGTCCGATCGTTCTTATTGACAGACGTGAGACAACGTCAGCCAATAATAAAATAAAAAAGCTTTTTATGCAATACAAATTAATACAAAAATCATTTGAATGTTTATATATTAATCTAATTAAAATTGTTTAAAAATGAAAACTATTCTTAATTCATTATTCATCGAATATTTTTTCATAAGACACGTGACCATAAATATTCTATTCATAAAAACATTTATAAGTATTTCTAATTAGATAATGCCTTAGTTTTATTGCATTTTTATTTTCAGATTCAGGGCAAATTTTCTGTAACTGGGAATCCTATTTGGCCAAAAGAATTTCAACATTTAAATTCTCCAAGGAATTATAACTAATATAAAAACATTACGCGTTGCAACAAAAAAAAAAAAAAAAAATTCTGGAAATTTCATAGAAGTAAATAAACCAAGGATAACAAATGTAAAACATATTTATGAAAAGATTTTCTAAAAATGAGCTTTTAAAAAATAATAGCACTCATTTTTGTGAATAAGTCCAGAAAGTTTCATTAAAATCTGACAATTATCTGATTTTTGAAAGAATACCCAAATTAATGTGTTTTTCACCGCAAAAGACGCTCAAATTCCCCGTACAAATTTATGTTCCCGTGTTTTATAAACAAAATTTCCACGGTTCTAAATGAATTAAAAAAATAATTTTGACATTAAATATCCATTGATCTTTTCCCTTAATAATAACACAAAGGATTTGACAATAAAATTTTGTTTTTATTATGCTTGGGGCCTTTGTTTCATCATCTATTTCTCTTTTTTTTTTCTTTTTTTTTTTTTTTTTGAGATACCTAACAAGAACAATCGCGCTAAGAGCCTCACTCACACCAAATACATATATATATATATATATATATATATATATATATATATATATATATATATTATTGCTGAAGAAGATTTTCAATGATATCATTTTAATAAGTTATGTGTATCGGAAAAAATACGTCAAGTCTTTGTTTTGGTCCGGATTTAGCATTTTTCTAAAAAAAATAGCCCAAATTATATTTAAATACCTGTGCTGAATCAGGAAATATCAGTTGTTAAACAAACAAAAAATAGCAAATATTGTAAATCTGCATGGGTTCCAATAAATAAATATATAGACACAAAGAGGAGTAATGCATTGTCCGTATATATATATATATATATATATATATATATATATATATAATTATTTATTTTTAAAGAAAAAAAATTTATAACATAAATATGTTATAAAATCACTACAAAAATAGCCATTTTGTTTCAACACCCTCGGTGTCTTATCAAGTGATGACGTTGAATGTAAAATAAATGGTTTTAAAAGTTTCAAATTAATTAATAATCCTACGCAAGGGGAAAACGTTGTTACAAAGGCTAGATGGACCAATCAAAACACAAGTACAGGAAAATTCAAAAACCTCGATAACGAAGTCATGTTATAATATCTATTCAGATGTTTAGTATTAAAAAATAATTTATTCCAACGAATAATTACTAAATTATAGGATAAAATTTAATATTAAAATTTAAAACTGCTAATTACAAAATCAAAATTTAACATTTATTCGCTATCAAGTTTACAACTATAAAATTACTGAGGAGAAAAGAAGAAATATATATGTTATTCAATTTATTTTTTCATTGAAGTTACTTTAGCTATATTTAATATCCGGTCTTTTTACAATGTATACATTTTAATCCTCATGGTGTGTAAATGGGGTCCTAAACTCACGCGTAAAAAAAACGCAGTCAGATTCTAATACATAAGCACCAAGACATATACACACACAAAAAAGGGACAAGACAGAGAACATCTCCACGGTCTGTCATGAAAAAAAGGGGGGTGGGAGAAGGGAAACCAACACACACGTACATACATACATAATTAAAAGTGGATGCACTTTCCATACACATAGATACATATAAATACATGCACACACATCCACAGACATTGACCCAGACAGTTGGATACCCCAACCGATAAATATTTAAGACAGAAAATGTCATTGCATGAATGTTAACAACCTATTGAAATCTAACTTAAGCGAGTAAATATACAAAGATAAAAATGATTAAAATTAATATTATTTAATATATTAAAATAGTGTATGTAAAAAAAACAAAACAAAAAAAAAACGGACATTAAAGTCAACACCCATCGGTAACTACGATGTCCACCTCATAACATATAAGTATATACACAACCACACACACATACACACACATATATACGCATACAAATATATATATATATACACATATATACATACATATACACACATATATACATATATATACATATACACATACACATACATATACATACATACATATACACATACACATACATATACATATATACATACACATACACACATACTCACACATATACATAAATATACATACATACATACACACCGAAATATCTACACATAGATACATAAACATATACATACGTATACATTTCCATGGTATCAAGTACACATACATACACATATACATATATGTACCCACAAATATACACACAAATATGTGTACACATACTTACAAATAAATACATATATACACAGCAATACACAAATATAAACATATATACACACATATATACTAACCCATGTGGCCGTAATGACATACCCAAGTTTCCCTACCTACACGTACACATAAACAATTTCATATACAGTAGGTGTCAACATACATATATACAACTGCAAACCTACATAAGTAAACACACACACACATATATACATATATATACATACACATACATACATACACACACACACATATATATACATATATATATACATATATATACACATACATACATGCACACACACATACAGAAATATACATACACATAAATATCTACATAAAAATACTTATCTATAGTAATAAATACACATATATACGTACATACACATAAATGCAACGACATTTGACCAAAAACATATATAAATATACAGACATACATACACATACATAGGCATAGAGATACTTAGATATACATGCAAACACAAAAATACACGTATCCTAACATACATATATAAAAAAAAAACATCCATACCAACATAAATATACGTAATTAAAATTAGGTACACAATATAACAATACACATACAAACATATACACATATATATATATATACATACACATACATCTACATATATTCACATATATATATATACTTACATATACATATATATATATATATATATACCTAAACATACATGCACACATACACATACATGCACACACACATATATATATACACACATACACATACATACACATACACCTACACACACATATATATATATATAGACATACACACATACATATATATACACAACTACATAAACATGCAGACACTTACATATACACACATAAAAAAATATATATACATGCATATAAGGATATATACTCACATATCTATACACACACATACCCACATCTACAAATACACATACATACACATATACACCAATATTTTTAACCTCTTTTCTTCTTCTCCTCCTTTTCACCTTCTTACTTTATATATATATATATATATATATATATATATATACACACACACATACATATATATATACATACATACACGCACATACATAAATATATCTATAAACACACAAACAAATACACACACATACATATATACATATATATATATATATATATATATATACAAAACTTAGCAACATATTAATACATTAAAATACAAACATACACATTTCGCAGTACAAACACACATAACTACACATAAATATATACATATATATACATACACATACAGAAAAATGAATAACATTATGTAGTTATACCATACACATTCATATCGTCAGATTGACCATCAGGCAATAAAAGTTATAATCTATTAAACTTACAGCTACGTATCATTATCATTTAAAATATACGACCCCTATAATAAGTTTAAGACACCGAGGGTGTTGAAACAAAATGGCTATTTTTGTAGTGATTTTATAACATATTTATGTTATAAATTTTTTTTCTTTAAAAATAAATAATTATATCTGCTCTACTTTGTATTGAGCATTCTTTTAAGAATAGTAATTGTTGGTTATTGGAATTCATTCCATATACACCAATCATATACTTGGGTATATATATATATATATATATATATATATATATATATATATATATAAACTTATGCAGGGTTACATTAGAACATCTCGATGTTACATCGAGTAACATCGTGATTGCCCACTTGTTGAGACGTCTAGAAAGGTTTTCCTTTTTCTGACGTTGTAACAAAAATGTACAATTTTGTAGTGGATATGTGCATGTTCTAATATAACACTACATAAGATAAATAAATATTTACGGCTCTACTTTGTGTATTGAGCACTGTTTTTAAATTAATGTTTTGAACGCTGTAATCTTACTATTCGTTCTTCTACACTTTGAATAGTGTAGCACTATTCTTATTTGAAGATTGATCGAGCGATGACATTCCACAAAAGATTATGGAGTTATAGCCATTACATAGCGATTTACTGAGCATTGAGCACCCAGTGAGGATCGAACTCGCTACTCAGTTGTAACTGTTCTAGCGAGACATATGTATGTCAGAAATAATAAAATATACATTGCTTTAAGTTCTCGCTTTACTTTCGTATCAAAATCTATTTGCACTTAGCAAATCGCAATGTTCAACATCTTGTATGAGTGTTCAAACGCATTTCTAAGCTTTTTTTTTTCTTTTGGCGAAATTCCACAAAACCACAGTGTTACTTTCATTTTTAGAAAAGGCTGAGAGATTTTTTTTTTTAATTCCATGATTTTATAGTATTTTCATGAAAAGATTTCCACAAATGTCCCTTTCTTTTAATGCCAGTTTTTTTTTTGTCTTTTTGTTTTTTTTATATTTTCCGGGTTTCTTAAGCGCTGCTTTTCGAAAGAAGAGCTTCTTTTACAGTATTTTGGCAGTTCGGCTGTCATTCTGCTGGTATTGGTGGTTATTTCATGATTTAATTTTATCAGAAGACGATTCCGGAATCTCGGGAGGATCACTGTCTGAAAGGAAAGAAACAATAACAACGTCACAGTAAAGAAAAGTAACAAAAAATATAAAAGCAACAAAAAATAATAGTCTAATTTACACACATATACATATGCAAAAACACGTACGCATACACACACAAATTTAGAGATCGGCAACTGTCTATCTTCAACTCTTAAAATTTCATGGCGTCACGTTTTCCACTAACATGAATTGGGACAATTATATTGAATCAATTGCTATGTTTTCTGCTAGGAAAGTGGGGTCACCGTGTCATGCTACACATTTTCCTTGTCATAATCCATGTTTCACATTTATTGTCTGATTGATTTGTTTTTTACGGCTTATCAACCCATCTTCACATTCATAAAGTTACCATTTGACCATACATTAGGTATTGATGGTCTGGTGCTCCTACTATATATATATCTTACTTATTATAAAACCCAGGTTATGTGTGTGTGAGTGTCTCTGTTCGTTTATATATTGGATCGGATTTCCTACATTTTTCAACCGATTTCAACAAAACTTCATAGGACTACGTAAAATTACTCGGCGGTGATTCTGACAGCGCCAAAAATTGTAAAAACACAATTGTTTTTGCACGAAATCAATTTGAAAGCACGGGTAAGGGCCATTTATGCAGATTTTTTGCAGTCTTTGGACGATGTTTTGTTACCGAGCCACCAAAACAAAGCAAATGGTCCAGTTTCTAATAGCACTAACGCTTGACTATCTAACAAGTACCAAATTGTTTACAAAACTGTCAAAGCCTCTTGACCAGGGAACCATAAACGGGGGTACCAAGGGACAGAATTTAGCCCTCTGAACACACATTCACTGGCACAGTATGTAGTTTTGGTTTGATTCAAATGAAATTTACGGCACACCTGCGGCTTACTATCGCCTTTATGTGTGTCAAATTTCAGACAAAAATATCCGTAGCTGCACGCGGATCAATCTTTTTTGCAACTTCCTTACACACACACAACTGCGTACAACAGAGTCCGCGTGTCGATACCGAGACTGCTGCAAGCCCATTAGTCGCTTTCACAGAGCTTGACCTTGGGGCCTCTGCGGCCGCGTGATCACGCGTCAGCTTATGTGTAAGTGCGCTCAAGGTCAACCACCTCTACTGCGTGATTCGGGCGTGCTTTCACACTTTTGCGTTTATTGTTGCCCGCGTGCACGCACTTGGCTTACTTTATTCGCCTACTTCGGACACCGCAAGTTGTTGATTATGTGTTCTAGCTGCTTTTTTTTTTATAGTTACAACCCAACCCTACACACGTTAGCCAATTGTACTAAAACCCCATTTCCTTTTGGATTTACCCTTGGTTTGCCTTTTTAAATTCCTTTTTTTAAAATCTCTTTTTAAGCTTTACCCTCTTTGACGTTTTTACTGTTTGGATGCCACCTAAAAGGAAGAAACTTTTGGGACGGCGCACGGCAGCTGCCTCCGCTGCTAGAGCAGCGAAGGCGAGTGAACCCCCTGAACAGACTTCTTTGCGTCTTTCACGGATGGCCTCGAGCTCAGCTGCTCGCTAAATCAACGGAAATCGCCGCTGCGCAAACTGAAAGGTTGGCTTCAGCAGCTTCAACCACGTCCGCACGCCGCGCCAGGCTTTCAGAACGTTCACTTCAGAATTCACAGGACGCAGTCCGCGTGGCTAGGTTGAGGGCTTCACAGTCCCCAGCACAGAAAACCCTTCGTCGTTTGCGGGATGCCACCGCCAAAGCTTGCTCCAGGGGTTTAAAAAGCCCCGAACAAGCAACTTCACTTAGTCATAGGAATACTAGGGCTACAGCCGCCTCTAGAGCTTCGGAACAACCCCAATAAACCACTCATCGTCGCTTTAGAAATGCTCTATCCACCGCCTCTGCCAGAGCCTTAGAAAGCCTTGCACAGACCACTGTTCGTCGCGTTAGAAATGCCCGCTCCACCGCGTCTGCCAGAGCCCTAGAAAGCCCTGCACAGACAACTGTTCGTCACGTTAGAAATGCCCGCTCTACTGTGTCTGCCAGAGCCCTAGAAAGCCCTTCACAAATCACTGTTCGTCGCGTTAGAAATGTCCGCTCTACTGCGTCTGCCAGGGCTGCAAAAACTCTGAAGTACGCCGTCAACGACTCGAAAACATTAGCAACTTCGAGCTTCTTTGAATGGCGTAACTTCGCCGCCTGCGTCATTTTGGTCAAATGCCACATACAATTATGACTGCACTGTCAACTATTCCGCTAGGAGAAAACGGGCTCTGGGGGCAAAATCAAACTCCCTTCGAACCTCCCCAGTCGCTTAGGGACCTCCTTCTGGGTACAACTTCGGAGTCAACGCATTTTCTTGAAGCAATGCGGAAGTACAACTGTTGCTTCCAAATTACGTCTTTTGGTGCGAAGGCTATTAGTGATGAGGGGGATGCCTACTTTCAAAGTGCAAGGCCAGGTTACCTGATTAGGGAGAGCCACCTCAGTTCCTACAAATTTACTTTCTCACTGACTACAACGAGCAGGTTGATGCGCGTCTCGGCATTCTGCCTAGCGATATTTCCGTCGGTCCCTGTAGAGACATTCTGTTCCGTCTACAAGACATGCTTCACGAAACTAACAGTTACATCCGAAGCTTAATGTTTGCGTTGCAAAACAACTCTTCGCCCTCTTTCAGCGTTGTCATCGATGCAGACAGACGGCCTCACGGTGAGCATGAGCGTAACAGCCGTGACATTGTCATCAGGTACCGGGGCGGTGGTCTGCGCCGCATCAGTGAAACCCATCGTTCATACGACTGTCTCCAGTACCCCCTTCTTTTTCCATATGGGTACCACTTCAAAATCCCAATATACCAGGCAAGCAGCGATTCCATGTCGACCTCAAAGACGGTCTCCTGTAGGGCTTACTACGCCTAAATCCATAAGCTTACACAGCTGTAACCGGAAAACGCGGGCAATTAGGTCAGGGTGGTGTGAGTACTGCTGACCTGGAAAAAGTTCGCGTGTGATTTCAATCCATTTCGGATTGCACGTGAACGTGACGAACAAATCAGGTCTCTCGTAATGATGGACATAGGTCATTGCGTCTTGTGTCCTTTCATGCATGTATTGAGGCCCACCAGTGTAAGAGGAAGGCAAAATGCACGGTTTGCCCAGATTGTGTAGGTCACCATCAGAATGCAGACCATCACGAAGGTGAATGTAGGAGTCGGTTCTAAGTTTGGATTGGTTTAACTTGATGAATCCTAATATTCCCGACTCCATTTTTGCAGCCATGTCAACAGCGAATTGAAGAAATAGTTGACGGCACCTGTGCGAGTGGTTAAATTCACCCTCCATAACCATAAACATAAATGTGGGCCTCAATACATGCATGAAAGGACACAAGACGCAATGACCTATGTCCATCATTACGAGAGACCTGATTTGTTCGTCACGTTCACGTGCAATCCGAAATGGATTGAAATCACACGCGAACTTTTTCCAGGTCAGCAGTACTCACACCACCCTGACCTAATTGCCCGCGTTTTCCGGTTACAGCTGTGTAAGCTTATGGATTTAATCTTTAAAGGGCAAGTCTTCGGACGCGTTAAGCGTTATATGTATACAGTGGAATGGCAGAAACGCGGTTTGCCTCATGCCCACATTCTGCTGTGGCTCAATGATAAGGTTGACGCAAACAAAATAGACGATTTTATTTCTGGTGAAATTCCGGATCCTGCGCTGGATCCTTTGCTCCACGAAATCATTAAAAACAATACGATACACGGCCCCTGTTGCGCGAATTACGAAAAAAGGTCATGTTGGTCAAGCGCTCTCACTTGCGCAAAGGGTTACCCCCGTAAGTTTATCTCAGAAACGCAGACTGCGACGGATGGGTACCCATTGTACAGACGTAAAAGCCCCGCTGAGAGCGGCAGAACTGTGACAGTAAAGGAGCACACTATGGACAATCGCTGGGTGGTGCCTTATTGCCCGCTGTTGTCCAAGACTTTTGGAGCCCACATAAACGTTGAATACTGCCACTCGGTTAAGTCAATAAAGTACAACTGCAAGTACGTTAATAAAAACAGCGATGCTGCCGTTTTCGGTATCCGGCGCGACAATTGCGTTGACGAGGTGGCCGATTACGTGGCTGGACGCTACCTCAGCAGTAGCGAGGCCTTTTGGCGAATTTTCGGATTCCCCATACACCAAAGGGCTCCAGCCATTGTGCAGCTTGCTGTTCACTTAGAAAATTGTCAGAGGATGTACTTCACCGAACAAAACGCCCAGCAGGTTGTGGAAAACCCTAAAGACACAACCCTAACGGCTTTCTTTAAATTATGCTCAACAGATGCTTTTGCCAAAACGTTGATATACCCCCAAGTCCAGTCCTACTACGTGTGGTAAAAACAACCGGCGGGTTCGGCGAAAGGCTGGCGACCCTGTCGATGTAAGGTCTAACTCTTGCCTTGGACGCATTTATACTGTGCCCCCCCCCAACAGCCAGCAGGAGTGCTTTTACCTCCGCCTTCTACTTCATGAAATTGCTGGGCCAACGAGTTTCACAGATATTCGCACTGTCAACGGCATAGAGTGCCATTCTTATAGAGAGGCATGCTTCCATTTGGGATTGCTTAAAGTCAACTCCCAATGGAATGCAGCCATGGCGGAGGGTGAACTTCTCAGAACGCCATCACGGCTTCGAACGCTGTTCGCCATTCTGCTTTTGCGATGCGAACTAAGCGAGCCTCTGTCGCTCTGGCTAAAGTACAGAGAATCCATGTCAGAAGATGTGCTGTTCTCCGTTCAGCGTAACAGCCCAGGAGTAGAATGCGGTTTCACTGACTTCATATTCAACAGAGCGCTGGTGGTCCTAGAAGATGTTATTTTCGAACTGGGAGGTGCCTCTTTACCAACCAGAGACGGTTTTGACACTGTACCAACTGAGTTATTGCAGGAAACATCCTACTCCATCGAGGGGCTGAACGCATAATACCGAAAACGAGCCGAAACTTCTACCTGATCAGAGGGTTGCTTTCACTACCATAACAGACAGGGCAAACGGCTCCAGTGGTTATTTAATGCCGAAATCTAAATATTAAAATACAAACTTTATAATTAATTAAAGAGATTGTCATTATTTAAGCATTTAAATTATATTTACTCAGCTGCAGCGTTTTACCATATAATCTTACAAAATCATATAAAAAGTGAAAACTTGTTTCTCCTAACAAGAAATGTGATTAATAATAGCAATTTTCTTTTCCTTTTTTAACAATGTATGATAGGTCTTCAATTTTACTATAAAAATATATATAAAGTCTTCTCATTCTTCTCCACTCCCAGGAATCGCTTGCGTCTTAGTGGCATTATCGCCTTCCTTGGAGTGAAATGATTAAAAAAAACACGAGATTTTAAACCTATATCTTTTAAAACTTATTTTCTCAAGAAATAACATTGTCTAAAATCGTCTTTAAAAAAATATGGTCCCCAAAAATGTATTATTATTAGTAGTAGTAGTAGTAGTAGTAGTATTAGTAGTAGTAGTAGAAGTAGTAATATTGCACCCATCATAACACCCAGCTTTATAAGAGTAAACCAGTCACATATATCAGTCAAATGTGCGAGATATAGTAATTGGTTTTGATAAAAGTAGCACATAACCTTGTATTGGATACTGGTTACAAATACCTTTCCAAAATATATTTGCTATTATTATTATTATTATTATTAGTAGTAGTAGTAGTAGTAGTAGTAGTAGCAGTAGTAGTAGTAGTGGTAGTAGTAGTTTTGTTGTTGTAATAGTAGTATTAGTAGTGGTATTTCCAGTTTTATAAATTTGATACACTCCTTTGCCAAATATTTTACCTTAGATATCTGTGTCTGGCAACACTCCTTGGACAACAGTAAATGAGCACAAGCCGAGATGGACAACTTTTGAAGTAATGTTCAATGTATTTTCGATATATTTCCTTATAAATGTAATATTGTACATTTAGATTTGAATGATTCTCTTGCTGCCAGTCAAGTGGAAGGTACTTAACTCGTATAAACTTATTTTAATCTTATAAAGATGATAATTACATTGTTTAAGAACAATTCACATATTTTCTGTCAAACATTAAATAAATATCACTTTTGGCGGATATGCTTAGGTTATATTACTGACCAATTATTCAGACTTTATTTTTTACTTAACCATCAGTTTTTAAGAGAATATATTCAGAATAAGTTTCGGAGACTAAAATATGAATTAATCAGATGTTGTCTTTAAGCAAAGAGAAATCAAAATGCAAATATGCAGTAGGTTGATTTTTCACTGCGCCCACGTCGCTACTGAATGTTATACAAGGTCAGTCTAAAGTGGGTTTAATGGCAATACTGTGGAAAAATTGCTCAAGTCCCCTCGGCACTTCCCCTTTTAATATTATTTTGAAACCGCCCAGCCGAAGCCAGATGGAAATGTTTAAATCGATTAGATGGAAGTTGTTAACGCAAAAGGGCATCATATCTAAGAGGAAATCTTTAATTTTGCTGTCGTAATGGCCATATCCAATCACTAGACAGGCTTCAGGAGTAAGTTGCAAAAGCAATCCAGTTATGGCATGCCTGTTTCCGCTGTTCAAGTACACACTGCCCGACACAAGGACTGAATTTACAATCACTATGTCAACAAATTGTAAGCATCACAATTATCAGCCAGGTGCCCAGCAATAGACACGTCAACGTCATATTGCCCGCGCTCGATAGGTAAAAAATGGCGTCACTCTACCTCTGCCATGTGAATTAAAGAACAAATCCTTAGCGGCATATCCATGGGTCTCTCGAAAGAGACTGACGGATGTTAGAATGCATCAAAATATTTTTTTACAAACTTTTATTTCATGTATATATCTACAGACTATCTGTAACTCAACTATATATAGGCACGGTGTAGTAATGGATAGCAGCTTGGATTACATTCACTTACGTGCTAATACCCTTGGAAAAGGTGTGAATCCTTTTCTTCTCCCTCCAGCTATGGGTAAATAGCAGGACAGACTGGGTTCTATAGCCTTGGATGGCAACTGGTCTAGGAGAAGGACAACTCTGAATTCAAAACCTGCGGAGGGTCGTTTGGGGACCTTGTGGCACGTAGTGCACCAGGTCTCTGTATTCGGTCCTTCAAAAAGTGTAGATGGTCCTGTACGAAAACTTCACCACTATAATCAAATCTCATGTGCTGTTGTCGGGCTGTCGGTTTCCTGGGAACTGATCTGCTTGACTCTCATACGTCGAATTCGACTGGGGAGAGTCGAGTATATATATATATATAGGGAGAGCCGCCATTTGTCCACCGTTTCTACAACAACAGAAAATGACCAATATCCGGTTTGTTGTGGCTTGAACGCAAAAGTCTTCATTTATTATCCTATTCTCTTTCAGTCAAATGCTTAACCGCTTTGATAACCCTGTTAAGGGGTCTACCCCTTTTTCATACAAGTGGAATCGCCCAGTGTGTACTTGTACTGCTGCCGGTGAATACTCGGAAGTCAGAGTCAGACAGTCCGAGGGTGACGCAGTGATACAGTGAGAGAGTGAGAGTGTGAGGTAACCGCTTTGGAGGAGTCGCAGTTGCGAGAACGTAAACTCAGAAAGAAGTCATACTTCGATACTGAATTTCCCAGACTATATATATATATTATTATTGCTACTAACCGCATTTCTAGATCTACTAACCGTATTACCAATTGTATTATTACGTCAATACATTTATTTGCTATATTTCATTCCTGCGTTTGTCATTCATTTGAGACCGGATTTAATCCCGGAATCCACAACAAATTGGCGACGAGCGATTCGAATTCACACGGGAAGAAAAAACAACAAAAAAATTTCCCTCGTCGTCTACAACAAATTGGCGACCAGCGATTCGAACTCACACGAGAAGAAGAAATAGAAAAATTTTCTCCTTGTCCACAACAAATTAGCGACAAAGAGTTACGAGGAGTAAAAATACGTAAAATTGAGTTATCATGGAAGGTTTTAAAAATATTTTGGTAGAACTGATAAAATACCAAAATGATCAACAATTACAACTACAAGAAAGAATGGAAGAAAAATGGCAAAGGAAATTGCTACAAACGCAGAAGGAAAATCAAGAAAGACAAATAGAACTCCAGGAACTAATATTGAAAGTAGCGGGTAACAAGAAATTAAATATTGAAAAAGAGGCAACTTTTTCGCAAGACGCAGTGTAGAATACCATAGAGATTTTCAAATATTCTCTAGATGAGGATAGAAATTTTGGAGATTACTTCAGAAGACATGAAGACATCTTTAACATCGACTGTCAAAACTGGACAGAAGCTACGTCTATTGCTTAGAAAATTAGGAACTGCAGAATATATAAGTTTGTGGATTATAACTTGCCAAAAAGACGAACGAATTAACATTTGACGAATCAGTTATATGTCTTAAAGAACTCTTCAGCCCCAAAACATCACTCTTCCACAGAAGGTGGAAATGCCTTAACTTGGTAAAGGGCGATAATGAGGATTATTCCACGTTTGCCGCAATCGTAAATAAACATTGCGACGACTTCAAATTAGCGGAATTAACCCCGGACAATTTCAAGTGTCTCATCTTTGTTCAAGGGTTAGTTTCAACAAAAGATAGTGAAATGCGCAAAAGAATGCTTTCAAAATTACAAAATGAACCTGGACTAACACTACAACAATTATCGGAAGATTGCCAGAAATGTCTAAGTATAAAGAAAGACTCAAAGGACATTGAAGAGTCAGCTGTATCTCATATACATAAGTTAAACAAAAGTCTACGTTTTTCACCCTCCGCGGAAAGAAAACAAAAATTCTGTAATAATGAAAAAAGATTCACACCCTCCCCGGAAATAAAACAAAAAACTCTATAATAAGAGAAAAAGTACAATATACAGGACAAATTATGACGAAAATCGAAGCAAATATACCCACCATCTCCATGTTATCGATGTGGAGGACGACATTGGAACAAGGAAAATCTAGTAGGTATCGACTGGATACAAAAGTTCAACGTTTGGGATCTACCTATCAGCTCTTTTTGCAAAAAGTTAGAGGTTGAACCATCAGATGCTATAAAGTTAAAGGAGGAAGTATATAACCAATTTCCTGAGGTATTTTCGAGCGGGTTGGGACGATGCAACAAACTTAAGGCTATAATTGAATTAAAAGAAAACGTCCAACCAGTATGTAAAAAGAAGCGAAACGTGCCATGTGCTACCATAGATGAAAACAGTAAAGAGTTATACAAGACAATAAGGAACTACCTGTGATTTTGCGAGGGATAAGAAGAGAAGCGGAAAAGGATGAATTTATGCAGAGGACGAAGGTAAAAATACAGTCTGTGTTTGACAAATTATTACCAAACAAGAACAAAAACCAGTAAACCTATTGTACGCAAGAGATCATTTAAAACGGGAAGAGAAAATTTATCGAACCTTTGGTTATCGACCATAAGAAAAAAAAAATAACTCCCCCAAAAGGGATCTAAGGAGGGGGGTGTAAGGGGTCCACACCTTTTTCATACAAGTGGACTCGACCAGTGTGTACTTGTACTGCTGCCGGTGAATACCCGAGAGTTACACAGTTAGATGGGAGAGACACTGATACAGTGAGAGTGTGAGGTAACCGCTTTATAGGAGTCACAGTTGCAAGCACGTAGACTCAGAAGGAAGTCATACTTCGATACTGAATTTCCCAGACTGTATATATATTATTATTGCTACTCGCCGCATTTCTGGATCTACTAACCGTATTACCAATTGCATTATTACGTCAATACATTTATTTGCTATATTTCATTCCTGCGTTTGTCATTCATTTGAGACCGGATTTCATCCCGGAATCCACAACATGCCCTATCTTATACATTTATTGCTGGTCATAAAACACAAAGAACTTGACAGCCAGATAAAATCTCACACCTCTTTTCATGGCATCACACAGGAGCTCTAGAAAAATTAGTAACCAAACACATTTTTATGCATTCCTAAAATTGTACGTTTTTTGTTTTGATGTGGTTTTCGCGTTTTCCAGAATTACACTTTTGATTCATTAATTACATCATGCATGAACACCTATTCATGCGGGGAAAACATAGCGAGATAAAAACGTACCGAGCTTAGGATAAACCTTTCAGATGTGCAGCTAATTGTTCGCAGTAAGGTAGTTCTGAAAGAAAGCCAGAGATCAATTTAATAATTGGAGCCAACACACAAGCGACATCGATTAATTTAACTAGTCCTCTCAAGGATAAATTTGATAGAGAAGAAATATGTGCTGTAGATTAGCCTGTATTAGACATTCCTCTGCCCACGGCATTTGTCAAAATCGGAGAATATTAATGTTTTCATTTTTAGAAGTGTGGTCCTATATCAGTATAATGTCAAATCGATCCATGACTTTTTAAAGAGTTATTTGTACTTTGTTATCTACAAATGTCAAGTTATAAACTATACTTACGTCATTGGTAAATGTGTACTAATGATGGTGTCCTTTTTCCATATTCGTAATAGTACGCAGTTTTCAATGACGTAAGTTTCAAAGTTGATATTTGTAAATAAAAACAAAGTACTTATAACACTTTAAGGATCCAAGGATCGAATTGGCGGTAATCTTGGATCTTCGTGACTGAAAAAAAGCAACTGTCAAACACGCTATTATTTAAACTACCTTCATTCCCCGACAAGGTTTATTGTTTTAAAAAGCAATTATTAGAATTTTAATAAGTATTAAACAGATGGAGGGACAAAGAAACAAAGGAAAATTTGCTGTTGTCTAGGACGTATAATGAGTAAAGAAAACCAATTATACTTACTTCGCTTGTGATCTCTCAGCATTGCCATATCTAAAATGAAATCAAATAATCAATGTTTAAGATACGGAAATATTTGTTTCATTATAAAATTTCCATAAAAAATTCATTTAATTCCGTGATTTCAGTAAATGAAGAATTCTTAATTTAGTCGTTCCTCAGTAAGAAAATTAAAAAAATAAATTTGCAAGAAGCTTCAGTTTTGCTAATTTGTAATTATCTAAACGTGTTCAAATAGAACCCAAAACATATCACATGAAGAAAGTGGATATGACTTAAAGAATTTAAAAAAAAAATCAAATCACTACTAAAAATATAATGTAAGTAAAAGAGAAACTCGTCATACTTACATGAATCTCTTCGAGACATGTCTATATAAAAACCCTCCTGAAAATAGATACGAAAAAAAATCATTATTTTAATTTAAATTTTGCTGTGGGGTTGCAAAAACAATCAAGCATATTTATTTATATCAAAAAGCGTTGTAAATTGCTATAATATAATATAATATAATATAATATAATATAATATAATATATGAATGGTTGTTCATATCCGAATACACCTGTCTAATCGGGTGGCTAGCTAATCCTTTTTTCGGACACTTGTTCCAGTCATGTTTAATAGTGCCGCACACTGGCATCGTCTCACCGGGCTTATAGTATCAAGAAGTTACCACCGTCATAAATTTAACAGGATGAAAATTAAACCCAAGCCTCATGATCGAAACACTTATGTTCTAACCAATCACCCATAAATTGCCATAATTACATGAAAAAGGCTGGTTCAAAACCTCCATACCAGCTTCTAGTATTCAAATTGATTAAGTTATAAAGGTTATTTTTAGTTTAATTTTTAAAATATCAATCTCTTTAAAATATTTATAGTAAATTGGGATTTGATCTCAGATCAGTGACTGTCCTATCATTTTTGAACCCTGAAGCTTGAACAGATATGGGTGGGGGGTACATTCGCAAACAACAATAGATTTTTGGATCCAATTGCCAAAACGTAAACTGTAAATAGATTCTGGCGAGCTCAACAGCTGGGTATTCGGGCGCAATAAGCCCCCAAGAACATTTTGAAATTTAAACAATTATAAGAGAACATTGAGTTCATATGAAATGCGTATTAGATTCTATGACCAACATTAGCTACTTCAACCCATTGGCTTATGATTCTGTCACTAAAATGGCCTTATTTTAATAATCTTTTAAAAATACCATTGATTTTGTTGAAAAATTCACTCAATTAAAAAAAGTTGCTTCAGTTTTAGCTTATGGAAAAGAAGCTTAAACTTCATTAATTTCATAGCTGTCTCGGATTCATTTTTATTTGCTAATTTTTTTCCGATTTACAAGCTGTTCATAGATAATTTGGTTATCACGAAATCATTTTAAAATTATATTAATGAACGGCCATAATTAGAGACATAATGAATAGAAATGAACGGGAGGATAATTTTCGAAATTAAAGAAAAAAATCCAATAATGAAGTTAATATTAATCTTGCACAACACTATATAGGAAACCACACAAAAATATTTTGTTACCACAAATATTAGAACATTCCCCCCCCACACCCGACTTCTAAAACTGCGAAAGTTTCAGCCAAAAGCATTGAGTTCAGCAGAATAAACACTGCAAATAATTCCGCGTCACAACAATAAAGAAATATTGTAAGGACACAAGAAAAAACGAATAAAACTAACTCATAAAAAGTTTCTTGCCCGTCATATTCTACGAAACATGCATAAAAGAAGGATTGCTACCCAAATATACAATATTAATATTTACACACGTACACACCTACATACACACACACACATATATATATATTCAGTTATATGGATATTAGTTTGTAACCCTTGGTTTCACGCTTTTGCGATCATCAGACAAAACCTGTTTACATTATTCGGACTATTGTCCTCATCTTTGTCGCCTTATTTATTACAACGTTTCGGCCTTTGTACGCTCCGACCTTCTTCAGGTGGTTGGAATGTCGAACTGACCCCTTTATTTCGCACGCTGGGAGTAGATTGTTCTAGTTCCATGTGCCATGTCTAATGGATGTCAGTTATCAGTTATCTCCTGTTAATTCACCTCTCCAAGTTCTCCACTGCATTAACCGAGTATTGAACTCACATTCTTTGGGTCCTGTCACTGCATCTAACTAACGCGTTTATCCACCATCCACCCAAAGATGAGGACATTAGTCCGAATAAGGTAAATCATATACATAATACCTCATCTCAGAAATATAGACAAAACCTGTTTGTCTGATGATCGCAAAAACGTGAAACCCAGGGTTACAAATTAACATCCACACAACTGAATATGTTATCTCTATCACAAGTATTGAACACTTTCAACTAAGTAGTGCACACACACACACGCACATTATATATATATATATATATATATATATATATATATATATATATATATATATATATATATATAGTAATACCCATATTATAAACATTTTCAATGATTTCATATTATCTGAATAAAGCAAACTCACAAAATGTTCCTTGTCTGTCATATTCTACGAAACATGCATAAAATAAGGATTGCTACCAAAATATTAATATTTACACACACACAGACATATATATATATATATATATATATATATATATATATATATATATATATATATATATAAGGGATTATAGTTTTAAGGTGTGCTATATTTATGGGATAAAGTGCCCAATATCAAAGATAGAGCGTATGTAAACATAAATATAAAAGTGAACATGAAGTCAACACTCAGAGGCGACAGGCTGTTTCATGATGACGATTGCGCCTAGCATGAAACAGCCTGTCGCCTCTGAGTGTTGATCTCAATGTTCACTTTTATATTCATGTTTATATATATATATATATATATATATATATATATATATATATATATATATATACAGATCATAAACATTTTCAGTGATTTCATGCTATCGCTACTGATTTGTTTTTTTACAGCATATCAACACTAATGTTATTTAAGGATGAAACGTATTTAGATTAACGATTAGATTAGGAATAACAATGATTCTTCCAGATACACGTTCTACCCTTTCCCCCATACCTGGGTAAGCAGATAAATTCGTATCTTTTCCAATAGTATTTAAGTGTAAGAATATGTAACGAAAGTAACTCGGAATCGAACTCTGCTCTCCAATTTCTCATTCCAAGCCACTATCCATTACACAAGCCGCACAGTCACACTACATATTTGTAATGTGACTGAAATATATCTCAAATATGACCAGATAGTAACAATTTTAGATGCTACAAGCACTGTAAATTGTGGTAAAATGTAGTTTGATTTTATTATTTCGGTAAGCTACCAACCATTATGTAATATAAATTATCTTGTTGGTCATGCTCTAAATGTCGTATAAACAAGCTGAATATTGAATAGTTTTTCTTTCATGGTGGAAATTGTTAAAATAACACAAAATCCTGTAATGAATTTAACATCTATTAATTTACGCATACGTAAAATAGAAAGCAAAAAGGGGCCGAAGAAGAAATACGATTTATTTTTTTATTCTGAAATCATATCAAACGAGAAAGAGCATTTCTTAATATCAAATCATTAGTCAACTTCTGGCTTCAAAAAGCAGAAAAGACAGAATCTCTGCCCAGAAACTTAGCGAATACTTTACTAATCATATTCATATATGCGCAGGCAAGCGTGTAGTGTAGCTGTTATCGGTGCAAAAAATGCCAAGTTTAAATAGGTTATATTCATTTCTGTACAGATACCCTTATGAAAGGCTATGAATACATCTGTTCTCTCTCCATCCCTGGATTCAATAGAAGAGCAGACTGGATTGACTAGCTATGTTTGGAAACGAGTCTCAACATCAGTCCATCGACTGCTTCAATTGTCGGGGGGATCTGAGCACCAAAGAAACAGGTAACCTCCTCCAGGCTGATCTGTCGATCCACCATGGTGTTATTTAATTCTTCCTCCTTGTGATCCTTACAGTGGGCTTTCATATAGCTTGGCGGTGTTCACCTCTGCTCCAGGTCTGTGTTACGATGCGGGTCACCTTCGGTCCGTACCCCAAAAAACCCACCCCAGTTGTTCTCCTAGACGGGTTGACACACAAGGTCCTAGTCTGTCTTGTTATATACTCATAACTGGGAGTAGAAAAGATGCGTTCATACCTTCCCCAAGGATAAGTGGATATAATTAACACTCGACTGGAATTCGAACTCTCCTGTTCTTCAATCTGAGTTGCTATCCATTACTCCACTAGAAGTCTAGAAGTAAAACGCTGAATTCAAAACTTGCGAAGGCACTGCAACCAGTGCTATATATATTGGCTAAACCAGCAAAATGATGTGACCTACAGAGCTGAGTCGGCTTGGTCAATGAATGTGGCTTATGATTAAATGTACATCAGCACCTGACAACGTGTACTTAGTGATGTAATGAATATGCATACACCTGGATCCCCCCTCACAGTAATATGATTGGTTGGTGTCAGCCATAAATACAGACTGATGTGAAGGTACAAGGGACACCTATTGCCTACGCCTATTGCCTACCACTACGACGAGGACCAGTCCATTACGGTTACCTGCTAGATTGTCCTACTCGGTTACAGTAGACCAAAACCACTTTGATACTTCGAACAAATATATCTCTTTTCGGGATATATCAGTTATCTGATTCAACAATTTTTTTTTCTTTTTTAGCCGCTGAATATGAGAGACACTTTTCTTTGACCACTAAACGATATTAAATGTATTATGTCTACATTACTCTAAAACGTAAGAAAATAAAAGAATTAAGAAAGCCAAAGAACTCACTTCAAAATGTTCCTCCAAAAGTGGAACTAATAAGGTAGAATGTTTCGAGTCCTTAGCTATGTCTAAGCAATTCATGTTGTTATTGTTTTTTATGGCCAGTGCTTCGCTGGCCCCAGGAAGATCCAACAAATGTTTTAGAACATTAATCATTCCGTGTTTGGACGCAAAATGGAATGCGGTTGGGAATTCTGGAAAATCTGGATTCGGTTCTGCAAAAAAGAAAATGTCAAAAACAAACATCAGAAGACAATGAAAACAACGTTTCTCACCTGCTACCTTCTAAAACTCTCAAGTTATCATTTTAAATATTACTTCACAGATTCTTTTCCAGTAAACATCATTTCAAGACTTAACTGTTACACAATTCACACGTCCCCCAATAATACACATCTGAACAAATTTCTCTTAACACTAGTTGTTTGCTTTCTGGAGAGAGAGGCTACAAAGTGAAGAATAGCCTTACCCTACAAGACTACGTAGACTATATAAATATGACAGCAAGACTCCATTTTTGGTTTTCATTGATAAAGCTTATTCCATAATTTTTATCCGTGAATGTTGCTGACAGAAGAAAAAAATGGATTCATACATTTCTTAAAGGCATAAAACCGAATGTAATGAACTCGACTGGAATTAGATCTCGGCTTAACAATTTCTCGTTCCATGCCACTACTAATAAGTTCCGATAATTTCTTGGAGCAACCACGAAAGAATTCCAACCTCCACAAAAAAATGAAATTTGGTCAGATTTCAAAAAAGGGTTTGGCACCCCCTCGTATTATGTACCAAATTCGATTTATATCAAATCTAAATATTAATTT
The DNA here is from genome assembly GCA_963932145.1 of Acanthosepion lycidas. Classification (NCBI taxonomy): domain Eukaryota; kingdom Metazoa; phylum Mollusca; class Cephalopoda; order Sepiida; family Sepiidae; genus Acanthosepion; species Acanthosepion lycidas. The sequence continues at coordinate 115,030,346 of OZ010576.1, read as the reverse complement.
GATTTTAATACATTTTACACCATTTATTAACGTTTTCTGCTTTGACTATATGAAAGGATCTAACTTTCCCTGCATTTCTCTTAAATAAATGTAATTTTTTTCTGGGATTTTGTCCAAGTTTACAAATAGCTAAAGTTTTAAGTGAAATTCATATAAAACTGAAGACAAATAAACTCTTCTTTTGTAGGGATGCAGAAGGCAATTCGTTTTTCTTTAACAGGAAAATACTTTACATATGTCCTAAAATGGCCTATAGGCCACGTGACAGCCAGTTGGGGACATTAGTCAGCCGAACGGAAAAGATACAACATGACGCTACCATTTCTCTTTTGGCGGACATTACAAATAAAACAGCTTTGATATTCCTTATAAATATGTGAATAATGACGGGAGTAAAACTTTCCTTTACCAATGCGTTTCGTCCTCTGATGGACTTTATCAAGGTAAATGTAAGCATTTTATTTTGGAAAAATGTATTTGTAAACAGAAAAAAGGATTTTATTTTTTTTAAATTTGATGCAATTTAATGTGTAATAAACAAACGTTAGTAAATGTTGTTACTGGTGTTGAATTTTTCATGTTCTTATTTGTTTTATATACCCTATGGAGGAGTTATTTAATTATACTGACAAACCTCTAATCTACGGACACCCCCCCCCCATTCAACGGACTTCGGATGCAACAGACAAAATGTGCAGGCAAAATAAAAACAAATCTGCAGGAAAAAAATTCCAAATTGTCAGCGATGTATTTCAAAGTTTGCGAGCTTAGCGGAACGAGTCGTATTAGTTCTCAAAGTGACCGCGGCGGTGACAGGCCTTTCAATTGTAAACAAAGACGGGTGTACAGTATATAAATTACGAACATTAGCAACTGCGCGAGAAAGTAATCTGATCTGTGAGAAATCTATTATTTTTGCTATTTTGATTAATATATATATTAAGCATATATTTATTTATGTCATATATATATGTTTATAGGATTTACATTAGGAATATAACTACTGGTTTTTGTAACTCAAAATAATCCCTTCCTATCTATGGACAATCAACATTAACGACCCACCTATCCCCGTTAGTCCGTTGATGAAAGGGTTGTCTATATATATATATATATATATACATTAAGAAATGGACAAAGTCCAACAATTTTATTTATTAAAGATTTTTATGTTTAACGTTCTTTTTATAGATACAAGTATTTAAGTAAATGCTCTGTTTTATAATAAACAGTATTAAATAACATTTACCGGCCTGAATGTCCGAGAAATTTTCATAGAAAATATTCATCCTTGGACAGGATTCGAACCTGCATCCTATACGTCATTTACGCTGACGTGCCTAACCTCTCGGCCAAGGATCGTTCGGTAGGCAAGGTTGAATTTATGAATGTGCGAGATTCATGGAAGATTGAAGTTTATAAGCAGTGTGTGTGTGTGTGTGTTTTATATATAAATATAAAAGTGAACATTGAAGTCAACACTCAAAGGCGACAGGCTGTTTCATGTCAGATGCAATCGTCAGGACACGTGATAATATATATATATATATATATATATATATATATATATATATATATATATATATATATATATATATATATATATATATATATATATCCTACGGATGATACTATGTGATGTAATTTAAATCCTAACAAACATAACCAAGTAAATGTTGTTATTGTTGTTGTTGAATTTTTCTCTTATTTGTTTATATACAATTTACTTTTTATATTAATGTAATTATCATTTATCATTTTAATTTTATAAATTATTCATTTATTTACTGCACGTTAAGACATAGATAGCCACTAACCATTTAAATATTCCATACCACATCCCAAATGAATCTAGCAATAGAAGACAATGATTCTTCTTTCCCTCCCTAAAAGAATGAAAAATGTACTGATGATGGGGAGACATGCTGATGACATAAGTATTCATAATTAGAATAAGAATGATCTTGAACAGATGATCGACATTCCCTACCAAGTCTTCCAAGAAATAGGATAAAACTTTCCATAACCGAAACTATGAAGTGGAATTGAAATAAAAGCAATGAAGGCACAAACCCTGAATTCATCATGAAATTTCAGGATGGGGAATTAGAAAATAATAAACATTTGACGTATGGATCAGTTATAACAAATTTATTATAAAAGGAAAGAGATTGAACATAGAACAAACTGTGACAGAGATAGTTTCGCCCAATACCACAAATTGCTACAAAACCAAAACATCAACCGGAAAACTCATGTTATGTTTCTAAATAGCCTCGTCAGTTCGAGACTTTAATATGAATGTCATGCATGGTGCCAAACCCGCTTAAAATATCTAAACTGTCAATTGTATACAACCACTTTCTCAAATCAGTGGTTAAAATTGCTTTGAATTAGTAAAGCCTGGGAATCTTGGCAAAGACTATCCTTCTTTGAACTTTTTGAATTTGTGGACTGGAACTACAGAATCATAAGCAAAGAACTGTATCAAACAACAGAAACCACATTACTCAAGGACTACCAACTGCTGCAACAACTAAAATGCATAGCGCATGTAATTTGAAAGGAAAATGACATAATGAAGATGTTGACATTCTACACTACTTCAAATAAAAGGTTAAGAAAAATCTTTCATCAGTATTAGAGAGAGGTATAACAGCTACGGGTCTTTGGAAATCTATTTTCCTGAAAAATTCTTTCAAGAGAAATATTTTATACATTTCAACCGAAAGCAGTACTTGCTGTTTGGTTAATGAATGCCAAATGTTTCCATGCTAATATTACCATAACCATTTATTTTAGACAGCAGGTTTTGATTTAAGGGTTTTCTATTTTTAGTTTTTTTTTTTTAAGATGATGGTGTATCACATTCAGACTAATGCCTACAGTGGACCTTGGAGAAGTGCACTTACTGAGAAAAAATAAAAATGGTAAAACAAAGAAAAGGAAAAGGATAAGCAGAAAATAAACTCACTTAAAAAAGAAAAAGAGAAAAGAAAAAGAAAAGTGCAAGCACAAAATACAGTCACCTGGGAAAAGAAAAAAAAGAAAAAAAGGAAAGAAAAATTAACTCACTGAAAATATTTTGGTAAAACAATCTATTGCTGTAATCGTTTTCCATGGAAGTCTTCAAAGCTGTATCAAGCGGTCTGAAATCCTCTGAATCGAGTATTTGAAAAATGTAATCACATAAACATTTGCTGGGTTTGGGGCTGGTGACAGTGATGGACAGTTTGGCAGGAATCATTTGATGAGACACAAAAATGCTCAATTTGTGAGTGCCTTCAGCGAGTTCTGAAACCAAAATAGAAATATTGAAGAATTAAATGCATCAACACTTTTTTTATATAAAAAAATGGAAAGAGCAATAACAGTTACTGGACTTGAAAAACTTACTTTCGTGAAAAATTAGTAATGGAAAAAACTTCATAAATTTCAACCTACAGTAAAACTGGCTCCTCAGTCAAATGTTTCCTTGTAAGAAAACGACTAATATTTTTTTCTTTTTATGTGCCGTCTCTCTTCAGGACGTAGGTGATCATGGCTCTCCACTTTCCCCTGTACCTTATAGCTCTCAATAAGTTTTGTCTCTTTGCTACTTCCTCCAGGCTATGTTCTGTTATCCACTTGCTTAAGCCCGCTAGGCATGTCCTGCGTTGCTTTCCCTTGTCTCTTTCCTTCTACTCGACCTGTGAGTATCAGATTCTCTAAGCCTTCCTTTCTCATTACATTTGCAAGAAATTTTAGCTGCCTCTCCCTGATGTTAAGTATAAGCTTCCTCCTTATTTGTTTCCTCTCCAAAACCTCATCGTTGCTCACATGCTCAGTCCATGATATCCTTAGTATCCTTCTGTAGAACCATACATCCGCCGACTTGAGTCTCTTCTTCATCTTGGAGGAGGACAGATGTCACGTAGCAGTTCAGTAGTATTTTCTTTGTTAACTCCTCCTGTTTGTCATTACCAATAGAGATAAATATATACTACACCTTGATCCTAGCCCAATGACCAGAGAGTGAAAAAACGTAACTTGACTAGCATCAGCTGTCCGATAGGTAATTGTTGAATTTTTTTTTATAAGGAAACGGCTAATATTAGCATTACCGTTATTATTTAACCTTAGAACACTAACCATCAATTAAAGTTACATCACTACTAACGATGGGTATATCATACCCGATTTTGAAAATATCAAAAAAGATATTAAATATAAATCTTTATTTGAAATATTTTACATGCAGTCACTTCAATTTTTTTTTATTTTGAGTTAACATTAATAGCAACTGAAAAACATTATTTAGCTAAGAAAATCAGGTACTGAAAATTGTAATTAAGAATAGGAAAATTTGCACTGGGTACTATGGGTACCCATGGTTAGTGATCTAGGGTTAAGAAATAAATATGGATGCCGTGCCTGGTGCCAGACTCCTTCAGAAATGTCGAAACTGTCAGATGTATATAACCGTTTTCTCAGACCAATAATTAAAAATGATTTCCAGGGAATGAACCCTGTAGGTCTTCATGGCTACAGAATCACAAACAACTTTACCAAATAATCAAAAGTATGTCGCTCGAAGACTTTCACCAACTAAAATGGATAGCATTCGAAGACAAAAACATTACGTAATCAAGATGTTGATATTCCATACTACTTCAAACAAAAGGTTAGGAATGAAACGCCACATTAGTACTTGAAAAAGCAATAAAAGATACTGGACTTGAGAAACCTATTTTCCTGAAAAATTGTTATAACAGAAAATTGTTATACATATCAACCAAAACTAGCACTACATGCTCGAGCAATGAATGCCGAATGTTTCCTTATAAGGAAACGGCTAATATTACCATTACCATTCATATTATGATGAAAGAGTGCATTTTAAAAGAAAAATATATAAGCATGTATTTAAGCCAGAATGACATTTGCTCTCAATTACTCATTAGACCAAGGAATCCAAGTGCAGAGTTGACATGAGGTTAATGCCGACCACTGAATGTAGATTCACATGAAATCATGCGTGCATCCGGTTTTCAAATATATATATATATATATATAATTATGAATACTACACAAATGTTTTAAAAGGTTTACTGTAGATAGTTTTAAAATATCTAGGTTTTAACTAAGTTATTTTTTTTTTTAACATAGGAACATTCCAAACCTAGTTACCTTCGACGTGTACATTGTGAAATTTAAATCGTACTGCACATGGCCTTTGCCTTTTTCAGATAAAAGTTAAAAATTTAACTTTCGGATGAACACAACAATTCTGTCTTAGAAAAAAAACAACACTCTGATGATGACATTGTGCTAATGTCGAAAGTACTCGGAATAAACAATATGAACATGGTAATTTTCTCTCTTCCTTTAATAACGATACTAAGAAGCTTGTCCATGAATATGAGAGGATCCTATTGAAAATATGTCGACATATATATATGTGTGTGTGTGTGTGTGTGCGCAAGTTTCGTTAAAGACGACAAAGTACTGCGTTTAAACTTTTTATTTATTTTTTCTTGTGTTCTTAGGAGAAGAAGTGTTTTCCTTTCTGGACACAAATATTACAAAAATTCATTTGGATTCTGTATCTATATTTTCGCAGAGCCGAGAAAACATCGTTTACATATCGAAATGGAAAGGTACCAACTTTTAATAGGATATCTCAGTATAAAATTAGAATCTAAACTTCAGCAACATTTGTGTGTGTGTGTGTGTGTTTAATACCACTTGACAACCTCGTGTTTCTGAAGCTGAAATAGGGAAATAAATTAGACCCTTGAGAATAATATGACCCTATACTACATATATTTACTATGTAAATTTATTTTGAAATGTTGCACGATATTATCCATTATAATCTCACTGTCGTACATATATTTCCCTAAAATATTTAATGATTCCTAACATTAAAGAATAGAAATGGACCGGATATTTAAGCATTATCTGTTTCTTCTCCTAATTTACATTTCAAAACTTATATTAGTAATCCCTTATAATGTGTTAATTAATCTATCATACTTTTCTGTTTGAAATAACTTTATTATATTTCTATATCTTAATAAACTATGAAAATAAAATAAAGATTTTGTCTTTCATTAAGAAAGAACAGAGAAAAATTTATAAGAAAAACCAAAAAATCAAAATATAAACATACTTTATCTTACGAGCAAAACTGAGTGCATTTGCAATCAAGACTTTCCAAAAAGAGGTTTTTAAACGGAATTTCTGAATACTTTTGTATAATACGCACCCCCATTTTACCTTTAATTTTCGTTCAAAATGTATTATGCACAATAAAATATGGAATATAGGACAGACATGTTGAAAGTGAGAGATTTTTTTATCAATTTCACCAAAGGGCAATAAAGACCGTAAGACGTAAAGTGGGGTGAGGTACAGAGTGTGAAGTAATGAAGAAAATGAGTAACAGCTAGAACAATAAAAGAAGATGAATCCAGAAAACAGAAGCTAACGATTGACATTGCATCTAAATTTTTGAAGATCACATTTGACCGGATAGCAAGGAGCCGTGGGGAGAGTTCAACAAGCGAGAAGTGCAAGAAAAGAAGCTGTATAAAACTTTCGGCTACATCTATTTCAACTGTAGAATGATGAGACTTTACTGCCAATCTAGTACTGCGCTTAAACTCATAAAGTGTAGGTACCATGGAGGAAAGTAATATTTATTTTGTTTTTATACAAACATATAACACAAGGCCAAAAGTGGGACTAGAGGAAGGCTGGTCTTCAATCTGATCTTAAACTTAGCTAGCCATGATTACTGACCTGAACATACCAAAGTATTCCTTACACGAAAATAACACATTGTTACTTACCATTCTTACTACAGCCACCGTAATACTATAGAGGAAAGTTCATAAAACAATTACCATGAGTGTTTACAGAAAAGGAAAAGCTCCTAATTGTTCTACTTACCAGGAACGTTGAAGACAAATGTTTGTACATCTTTCTTTTTGGCAATCAATTTTCTTAGGCTACCGTGAATAAAAATTTCCACTTCGCCGAAAACAGGTATTGCAAATATCAGGACGCAAGACTGATTCGCCTAATGAAGAGACAGATTAAAAAGAGATCAAAGATTTAGAACAATATATTGTTTAGTATCAGGGCGGACGTGTACTACCCTCGAACTCTCTGCAGGAAGCAAGACTGATTGTGGGCCCCGAGCAATGCTTTCTGATACTGGCTCTCTTATCAATGTTTGCTTCTTTTCTATCTACATTTATATACATTACAAAGTACAACTATTAAAAGGGTGAAAATTCATTCAGGAATACATTTTTTTTTTGTTCAAATCCATGAATTTGTTTTGCACATGCTAATCTCGAAAAAACATGCTAATCTCGAAAAAACATGCTAATCTCGAAAGAACATCCTAATCTCAAAAAAGACATCCTAATCTCGGAAAAACATCCTAATCTCAAAAAAGACATCTTAATCTCGGAAAAACATATTAACCTCGAAAAAATACTATACGAAATTCACTATTTTTTATCTATAATGTTGAATGTGTGAAAATTCTTCAACTTTTTAACAAGAAAACTCTCCAATTGATGTTAAAAAATGCAGCAAAACATTGTTGATTTAAGATAGAATGATCTATTATGACATGTCTCTAATTTGCATTTAGATACATTGTAGTTATTTTCAATTTGAATTGTTCACCTACATTGCATATGATCCATTATTGTATATCATTAGGTTAGAATAAAATGTGTATTTTATATGAATACTACCTTATGAAAATTGAGATGTACTAGGCGGGGGGCCTTTTATCATAGATTCGTGGGATGGGGAGCGCGTGACCGTTGCACCGACTCAATTTAGCATTGGCCTGTGTGAATACCAAAAAATTTCCTCTGAAATAAAATAATTATGATGATGATTATACAAAATGACAGTTCAAACATTAGTTTAAACTCTCCAGAACAGACTTTACCTCAATGAATAATTTTAAAAATTAGACGAAACAATAATCTTTATACAGCAGAATGGAAATATTAGGTTGGTGCAAAAATAATGACGTAATAATGTCGTTTTTTGACGTAATTTTTAACGTCAAAAAACGACATTATTACGTCATTATTTTTGCACCAACCTAATAGTACGATAGGGTAGGAAGAGTCATTCTATGTAAACTGTGCAAACGGCTCGCTTTCGACCAACGAAAGAAATGTAATTATTATTATATTATGTTTGTTTAGTTTGGTTTGTTTTACGGAATATCAGCCTCAATGGGTTTTATTTTTTATTTAAATTTTTATTGCTGGTATTTTTTTTTTCATAAATGTATTGCCGGTAATATTTTTTCTTTCAAAATTTATTGCTGATAATATTTTTTTACAAAAAATATTACTGTTATTAAAACCTATTTTTACACATTTATAGTGTTTTGACCCCATTCTGGGGTTAACTATTACCCATAGCTGGAACCCTAACAGGTGCTACCACCCCGGGTCAGGGTGGACCTGGGAACACAAGGAATTAACAGGTGGTTCCACGCTTCACAAAACCTCCTGATCAGAGGCCTTGCTGTTGGACGCAATTTCTCGTCTTACCTAGGATGCTATTATGTTTTTGTCTTATTACAGGGGTAGTACCCATCAAAACTGAGAGGAATATTTATCTATGAATCAGCGATAACCCTGAGGATCAGATAATCTGTAATTTCTGCTTAGGATCAAAGAGACGCCCCTCGATCTGTTACCTGGATTTTAACTATGAAGCGTGCTTCTATATATGATATTAAAGACACATTATTGGTTTAAACAGGAATTAGTCACACTTAATGGATACAGTTTGCACAAAAGGCCGTCTACAAACCTTCTACAACACTAATTGTGGCAAACAACCAGCTCAAAAGTACTGAACTTCATCAGTAACATAGAACATAGCAGAATAATCCGTCTTCGACCGGGTTTTTTATTACTGGGAATTTTTTCGTTCAATGGGAGCAATTTAAATTTAAAGTCAGCCAACCTGAAAATCAATATTAGTAACAACAATTGGGTGCAACTGAGGCATTCTCCAAATGGGGGGGGGTAACAATTTGAATGGGGTTGGCTCTGAAAAGGGTCGATTTTGTGTTCTCAATCTTGCAAGGAAGGAACCTCTTCCATGGACCATAATAATAATAATATACGATAATTTTTATTTATAATTTTTTTTTTTAATAATTCTAATAAGCTTTTGTGTTAGAGTTCAACTCTCTAAATTGATTGTACGATGTTTTTTACAGACATTAAATTTTGCCTTTGATTTTTGCGCAAAGGGTAAAAAATCAGTTTTTTTTCGATTTTCACCTTCAAGGTTGTATTTTTTCCAGAGAATTTGGACTTAAAACCGGCACTGAAGAATTATCTATCAAAAAAAAAAAATTCATAGAAATCGGATGAAAACTGTGGAAACGCATAAACAACATCCAATCACAGACAGACAGCCAGACATTTTGAGATTTATAGATATAGATGCACAAAAAATACTCCCTCCCGCCAAAAGTGCAACTTCATCTTTTCATTTCTTGTTGAGAAAGAACAAAGGCGTTTCCAAAAATTCAGATTTTTAAACATCTTTCCCATCATGCTTCCATTTGGTCAAAGGGCCAACTAATATAAAGTAAATATTATTAACCTTATAATCAATATTACTATTTTTGTTGCTTTTTATCACTCGAATTTCTTTCATCGACCTACTATATATATATATATATATATATATATATATATATATATATATATGGTGTCTCAAAAGTCATCTACAATTTGAAGGACGTGTGCACATGTGAAATAATTTATAGACAATAGTCGCTCTCCTTATCTAATGATCATTTTTTGACAAAAAATTATGACATTAAATTCTAATACTTTCTACGTATTTTGATAGATGCCATTCAGTTGTCTTATAATTATCATATATGCACTATAGGCCACAATTTTGCATCCATTTTCCAGATTTCGAAGAATCTCCGAAAAATTGGAATTTTGCGTGCCATTTTTCAAAAATTATATACGAGCATGCTCCGAGACAGACGGGACTTTCTCTTTCTGAATATACGAGGTCTGTCTGAAAAGTAACGGGACTGGTGTCACAAACAATTTATTTCAATTCCAAACAACAAACTACATGGTTTCCCTTTCAAATTACCCCCCACGAGTCTAATGCACTTTTCCATCCTTCTTTGCCACGCTTCTATGCACTGCTAGAATAATCCATCTTGGATCCATCTCAGCTCTGTCGTTCCGGCTCTCTTGATCGCCCTCATACGTTTACAACGGGTCACCTTGATGATGTACTGGAATTATTTCAATTCCAAACAACAAATTATATGGTTTCCCCTTTAAATTATACCCCCACGAGTCTAATACACTTTTCCATTCTTCCCTGCTACGCTTCTATGCACTGCTAGAAAGCTTCTTATTGAATACCCCTCAGCACCATTGTTACGGCCCTCTTGATGTCCTCCGCGCCTTCAAAATGGGTCCCCTTGTTCATCCCCTGGAACTCGGGGAAAAGAAAAAGTCACATGGAACAAGATCAGGTGAATAGGGAGGCTGTTCCAATACGGCAATGTTTCTTCTCGGCCAGGAACTACCGGATCCTCAGGGCATTGTCAGCAGGTGCATTGTGGTGGTGAAGCAGCCACGATTTGACCTACAGCAACTTTCGTCTCTTCTTGCGCACTGAGTTAAGCAAACGACGCAGGATCACTTTGTAGAGTTGCTGATTGATTCGCTGGCCATGTGGCAAGAACTCACTGTGGACAATACCTCTCAAATCGAAAAACCTGACCATTCCGTTACTTTTCAGACAAACCTCATATTCACTAGTAATAATCATAATAATGTCTCTTTAAACTTTTAATTTTTTTAAAGTGGGTATTACCTAGAATTCAAAAACCAGTAGGCAAAGAGAGCAAGCATTTTAATGAAACACTTCATGCAGTAATGGATGCATTTCGTTATTATTATTATTATTATTATTATTATTATTATTATTATTATTATCATCATTATCATTATTATTATTATTATCATTATTATCATTATTATTATTATTATCATTATTATCATTATTATTATCATTATTATTATTGTTGTTGTTATTATTATTGAATATGGGATAAAACTCTTCTGAAAGATAGAATCACTATAGTCCGAAGTTAGCAATCTTCAATTTTCTGGCTATTCGTCGAAATTCAGGGGGTTGCTAAAATGAAAGAAAGTTCAAAAACAGACACACACACACACAAAAAATAATTCTTTAATAATTACCTGCTGAACGATCGTGTCGGGTATGAGCGTAATGGCGCTTGAGGTCATTTTCTCAAGCAACCTCTTTTCAACAGCTCTGTAGAATTCCTCTGCCGATTTTTCGTTGGAAGTGACAGCTAAAGTCTGACACAGTCTCCATGCTTTGCAGCAAGTGGCCTGGTTGACAACTCGCTGTGGAACCCCGCAAAGGACGATTATGGGATTTTCGAGGTAACTACATGATTTCTGAATGAATTCCTTGTTTGACTCGATCATGAGCGGAGACAAAATAATGCAGATAATATCTCGGTTCATTTCTTTCCAATGATCCATGTATTTTGCATCCACCATGTATTGATTTACTTTTCCCAAAGTTTTGATTTCTTTGGCCAAAAATCTACCCCACTCCATGCCATCCTTAGCGCTGATGATTGATATTTTATTCATTCTGTTTTTTTTTTTTTTCAATTAGATATTCTTTAATATTCTTTTCTTCAAGTTGTTTCGCTTTTATCTAAAAACAAGTAATATTAATAATATTATTATTAATAATAATAATAATAATAATAATAATAATAATAATAATAATAATAATAAACAAAATGATTGACGTAACACGTCCAATATTTTTTCAACAATTAAAAGAAAAACATGACTTAAGAAAAAAAAAAGAAAAGAAAAAAGCACGTTTGACAACGTTAAACAATATGTTGGCAATATGTCTATCTTCTTCAAATTATATTTTTAAAAAAGGTTTTCAAGTATAAGAATATATAAATCTACAGCAACAATAACAACAACACCAATAATAATAATAATAATAATAATAATAATAATAATAATAATAATGAGAAAATAGTGAGAAAAGGAATGGACAATTTTACTAACAGTGTCACAGATAACATCTACATACAAGTTATCCAGAAGATCGCCCTACTAGGAACACCCCATATACTAAGAAAAGTGCAATCAATTAAGTGACAATTCTTCTATAGGGCCTAAGAACCATAGTTTAGACCTGGCTCTACAGGACACAAAACAGGAAACTCTCAACTACAGACAGCTCACACAATACGAAGAACTTTATCTATGTAAAATGTATATCATCTTAGTTTTGTTTTGTTTTTTTGCTTTTGTTTTTTTTTCACATTTAACAGTGGAAAATGTCATGATGTCATTTCTGACCTTAGGTCTTTGGTTGGCACCCGGAAAGAAATGTGTATACAACATAAATCAAAGGAATTAATAATAATAATAATAATAATAATAATAGTAGTAGTAGTAGTAGTAGTAGTAATGGTATGAGCACCAACCAGACACAGTTACCCAAAATAACGATGCAACTCTTTTCTAGGACATGCCAATTCAAACTGACAGTGAAATAAAAGCCAACAAGCCTGATATTATCATAAAAGAAGAAATTCAAGAAGTGTATGCTTATTGATATAGCAGTACCATCTGAGAGAAACACCTCCATGAAAATTATCGAGAAATTGTCCAAATACAAGGACCTGGAGATCGAGATTAACAGGATGCGAAGAATGGAGACAGAGACTGTACCAATGATAATCAGAGCACTGGGCCTCATGAGAAAAAGAATGGACAATTTTACTAACAGTGTCCCAGATAACAATAACCTCTGTAATCTGAAATATCATTTTTTTCCCCTCTCCAGGTTATAAATGTAAAAAGGAGATTTAGTTTCTTATATAAGTTCATTGCAAATTGATCCCGGGGGTGGGGAGATACGCTTATGACATGATTTCTGAAAATGTAAAAAAATCTTTTTAAAAATTTAAAATTCGCAATCTGAAGTGCCTTTTTCGTATATTATTATTGATTGAGAAATTAAAAAATTAAATTTTTAAAAAATTATAAAATTAAATTGTTGTGAAAAATAAATTAACTTCTTCATCATTTATCGATTTAGTGATAGATAGATAGATAGATAGATAGATAGATAGATAGATAGATAGATAGATAGATAGATAAAATTATTGATAATTAGTAGTGATGATTCCAAAGAGGATATAAATCCAAAGAGAGCTCACTGTAAAAACAGAGCTAATATAATAATGAAAACGGAGTCCTTAGAAATCCACATGTGATAATTTATTTCACCGGATCAGAGGCCCATCTCTTCAGACCAAAAATGTTATAACAATAGATGCATTTTAAATTTAACCAGACACAAGCAAAAAAAGAAAACAGAAAAAAATGAAAAAGAGAAAAGAAAAAAAGAAAAAAGAAAAGGGGGTAGAAGATAGAGACAAAGAAAAGAATTTAAAGAAGACAAAGATTTCAAAGTAAGTGTTTGTTTGTTTTTTGGTTTTCGTTTTTTCTTTTTTATGGGGGAAAGGGAAGGGAGAGAGAGATAGACACGGGGTAGGGAGGGAAAGAAAATAAATAGTCGGTCGACGGGTTGACCTAGAATATACTTCCTTTTACTCGGATATGATAAGTAAAAAAGAACATATTCAAAAAAGATACATTGTCTATTCAATTCATGCAGTGGAACAACGTCATATCATAAGCGTTATAGTAATTTTCTAAGCCCGGTTTAGATGGGGCACAAGGACGAAAGTATGGGGCACCCAGTGAGGATCGAACTCACTACTCAGTCGTAAGTGATCTAGGAAGACAAGCTTTACTAACCATTACACCACGCCGAGGTGCCCATCATAAACGTTATTTTAAAAAAAATATCTTATGACTGAAACATGAAAGTTTTTGTGTAGCGATGTAAGATGCTTTTTTTTTATATTATTGTAATTCGTTATAATAAAAATAGCATAATAATAATTTGCACTACATTGTATTGAAATTAAAAAAAAAATGCTACGAACAGTGGATTTTACCCCATCTTTAAATGGATAAATATAGGTAAATGTATGTGCGATCAATTGTATACAAATAACTATACATATACTCTATAGTGTTTGAAAAAAAAAACAGTATATATATATATATATATATATATATATATATATATATATATATATATATATATATATATATCCTTGATAAGATCCAAAGAAGAATCAGCAATATTATTGGTCCTCATCTGGCAGCTCGGCTTCAGTCACTTGCCCATTGCTGTAAGGTTGCCTCTTTGACTTTTTTTTACATATACATGGTAATTATTCGCATGATCCCTTTGCTATGGAACCTAGACTGTATGAATTTAATACTAGACTGGCGGCGAGATCTCAATTTACAGTTGAACTAAGTAGATGTAGCCGTAACTTCTATGCGGACAGTTTTTTTTTCTCGCACTTCTCGCTTGTAGAATTCCCTCCCAGCTGCATGCTTTCCAGCCAACTTCAATCTGCAAGAATTTAAATGCAATGCCAATCGCTATCTGCTGTCCTCCAGGTTGCACTTTTCTCTTTCTACACATTAGTTTCTGCCTTGCTAAGGGTAATATCGATAAGATTATATATATATATATATATATATATATATATATATATATATATATATATATATTTCATAATATTATCCATGGTACAGGATTTTATTATAGCAATAAAAAAATGTTAGAGTTATTTGAGTTTTCATGCTTAAAAAGAAAAGCGAAAAATAAAACTAACACAGTCGACTGATTTCGGCCTCATTCAACCGACCTGGATCGAGGAATTATATATTGCAAGAAAATAAGACATAAAGGACGATATGTAATATTAATAATGGCGGAATACATTTTAAGTTGAAATGACATTTAGTCCTAACAGACACTCCCTCTGTATATATATATATATATATATATATATATATATATATATATATATTGAACAATAAAAAATATTAAAAAATTAAAATCTTCAGACACACTGGGTTGTAGATTAATATTCTTTCGTTTTTATTATTATTTCATTTAGATTCCTCGACTACTTTCGACCAAAATAGCCATCATCGGGAGAAGAAATATCTCTGCTTGCTGGTAGCAGTGAACTATACATACACGCATATATGTATATAAATTTATACACACACGTGCATATATTTATATATACACACATATATATATATACACACACATCCGCATATATATATATATATATATATATATATATATATATATATATATATATATATGTATGTATGTATATGCCATGCGTGATACACACTTAGGCAATCATGAATCTTTCGATACATGACTGATGAGGCAGATATTTTCCCGCTGTAGGTTGCCATTACTTTCTGCGGTAGACCAGTTGGCTATAGAACCTGGTCTGTCCTGGCGGGGTGGGGGGGGGGGGGAGAATAGGATTCATAACTTTCACAAGTGTATTAGCACGAAAGTGAATGTAATGGATTTGATTGTCCATTACATCACTTAACCTCCTCTTCTATTTAAGTAGTATAAGAAAAAATTCTTGAAAATGGATAACACTTCATCCGAAAACGCTCGGGATTAACAAATTTTTACATTCATTAGAACAAGAAAAGAAAGCAATTCTTATACGTATACAAGAAAAACAAAATAAAAGATAATCAAATCAAATGTATCTTCTTGTCAATCTTGTTTAATGAAATATTTAGTGAAGGCCCTAAGGGTTTGTTATTGCCCAAACCTAAAAGATTTGGGCAAATAACAACCACTATATGTGGGGGTGTATATAAAAGCGTTTTAGTAAAACTGTATCCTCCGAAAAAATAAACAAAGTAATTTCAATGGTCTTTAACGAAACTTCATAACGAATTAACGGATTTATATTTATTCCTTCAAATATCATTATACAGTGTAACCCGGATATAAGAGAGTTGTCGGGACCAGAGAATGTCTCTTATATCCGGGTTTCTCTTATATCCGTGTTTGGTCTATTTTGTTTAGGTAAATATGGCTCTAATTTGGGACCATAAAAAATATATCTTATATCCGGGTTTCTCTTATATCCGGGTCTCTTATATCCGGGTTACACTGTAGTGTATTCTTGTAAACGGGGCGACTATTTCAAATGCAAGTATCCAATGTAATAATGTTTGAAATTAGAAAAATATAAATATATTGCATAAGAAGTTTGTGTTTCAACAAAAGACAAGCGGTCGATCGGCGTATTTTTATAAGATAAGGAATTCAAGGTGAGCAGTTTTGTAATTAAAATGTTAATTATCGTAAATATTGTTCAACATCGTTCAATATCGTAACTATTCAGTATTAGTAAGCTCAGGGAAGGAATAAATAAGTGAACATTTAATTTTCTTTTGGTACTATATAACTTTGTGTGTGTGTGTGTGTGTGTGTGTGGATAAATAACAACTATGATCCGCAATATAGAAAAAAATATCCTTAACAAAAGATACGTGTTAATTGTATATATATATATATATAAATATATATATATATGTGTGTGTGTGTGTGTGTGTGTAGTAAAGGTAACAAATCCGTTTGTATAATCCAAGTGGATCCTAGTAATAGAAAATATTAAAACTGATTCACAAAAAAAGCTCAATGTATTTATTATTACAGAGCAAATAAGAGATGATTGGTAATTTTATTGTTCATTAATAATAATAATAATAATAATAATAATATATATATATATATATATATATATATATATATATATATATATATATATATATATATATATATTTCTTATAACACATCGGGTGGTTGCAATAAAATTCTGACAAAACACCTTCGTCAGAAGCTGGAAAAACTTAGCAAGTTGACCAGACAGACTTTATATATTAAAACTTGTTTAAAAGAATTCTTTCATCCTAAATACACCTGACACATACACACACACACACACACACACACATATATATATATATATATATATATATATATATATATATATATATATATATATATATATGGGGGGGATACATGTCATATTTTCACCGTCTCCTAATAAATGACACGAACAAGGTTGACTACTGTCGATTACAAAAATGTCACAGTGACAGACGCTTATCCTTATTCTGTGCACCGTTTCCTTTCATGGCGTAGGCGATCATAGACTCCACAATTTCCTACTTACTTATACAATGACATTTAAGTGTAAACAAAAAAATATATCCTTTTCTGTCGTTTTTAACGAAACATGTATCAATGAAAAACTGTTGTCTAAAAAGCGCGACATATAAATACGTATATAGTTTTTACTTTTTACTTACCCTTACAGATGCAAATAATAAAAATGGAAGCGTTCTGTCTCGATGAGTGTCTGTTAGCTCCAGTGGTAAGTTTTAAATACAGTCTATTATTTTCTTTTCGTTTTAAATAACCGGATCTATGAACCGACCAATGAATGAGAGACTTCTTTCAGTTTTGCATAAACAATATCTCGTGCGTGGAGGAGGAAGACGGAGCCGGGAAAGTACTGAATGGATATTGGCTTACGAAGTTTATGTACTTTGTCATGCCACACAATGTCATTATGCAAGCATAACGCGACGTCGATAAAAGTTTTTATAAAAAATTATAAAAATAGCACATATTTTACCCAAAAAAATATTTCTTTTCCTCCATTATACCCTTTCTTAATTCACCATTGAATAATGATTATGGATCGATCAATATAAATTAGAAATTTCAAATTAAAATTCATGTATAAAAAGTACGTATATCAACCTAAAGTTTTAAATCAGCTAATCTACCTCAAATAAATTTCAGAAAGTATCTTTTACTTTCTAAAGATTTTTTTTTATAAAAAAGATTTACGTTGTGTTGAAAGATATTTGTCTAAGTACAATTTTAGCGTTTTTACTTATAATAAAAAAAAGCTCATTCCAATCAATTCAAAGCCAGTTTTAGATACAGCTAAGTATTTTTGCTTATTGGAAATAAATTTAATCTATTAGTTTTTTATTGAAATTAAAACTAAAATAAAAGCTTCGGAAAAGATTTTTCATTTTTAATAAACCCTTTCCTTTTTTAAACCTTAGGTATCGCTTTTCTTTGGAGGTACCTATAAATATTAAGCGCTGCAAAATAGAATTTCTCGAAGTTTCATAAAATCAAATAAACATAAAAACAGATATAAAAAAATAATTTTATAAAGAATGACTAAAAAAGAAATATTTCGAAAATAATTTAATTTAATCGCAAGAATTTTCAATTCAGGGTGTTTTACACCGCAAAAAAGACACTAAATTTTTTTTTGATGGTCAATTACTGAAACAAATTATTTTAACCAAAATTTCGATGTTTCTAAAAAGGTTTAAATATATATATATATATATATATATATATATATATATATATATATATATATATATATATATATATATGTGTGTAATTTAATAATAAATTTAACAATAAAAACTACATTTGATCTTTCCTCTTAATAATGACAAAGATTTTTAACATAAAACATTTTTATTAAGTTTGGAGCATTTTTTCCTCATGTATGCTCATTTTTAGCAAATCTTTGGAAGTATATATATATATATATATATATATATATATATATATATATATATATTATAAAAACATTTTTTGAAATCGCTATAGAAAAGCTTTCATGTTTCAATACTATGAAAGCTTTTGTGTATCGATTTCAAAAAATGTTTTTCAAAGTAAATTCTACGAATAATAGATTTTTTACTCCATCTGTTCTTTCTCTAATTTATATATATATATACCAGAACAATGTTAGAAAAATTCATGGCCAACTGGGAAAAAATTACGTTCATGTAATTATATATGCACACGAAGTGGAGGGGACACAGAAATTTTAAACTTTTACATTTTTTTTATATGTTTTTTTAAGTCTACTCAATTTCACTTAGCTTCTTTTTCTTTTTGTCTGTATTTTTATCACTTTTAGCGTCTTTTACCAAACAACACACTCAATGTATTAGCTATTTACCGAAATGATACTGGCCATAATTTTGATTAAAAAAATATGGCGTTAATTAAAACAGAAAACAACTTACTCAAACAAAAGTTTATAAAAAGTGCTTGAAAAATTTCTAGCTTGTCATTAATTTTCCTAACACATTTTCCTATCATATTTTACTGGTTTTCAATGTATGTTTAAATATATAAATTATCCAATGCATGAATGCTTCAAGCTATCTTTCGGCATCATCAAACTATTTTTTTTTACGTTATACCGGTTTGTTCATTTTTTGTTATCCCGTTTTCCAACATCAAATAAAATGACATCAAATTTAGAAAAAAACATATATTTCAATAAAATGAATGTCGAGACAATGCCAAGATGGTAACTAGTAAAATATTGTCGACTATTTTAACAACACTCATTTCTTGACCATGACTGAGATTATTGAAAATATTTAAACACGGAACAAAACTTTCCACATTTTTATCCTGATGTACAAGATCTATCTATCTATCTATATATATATATATATATATATATATATATATATATATATATATATATATACTTTACAATTGGAATTATTACTGTACGTAATTACAATTGTAAAGAAAATTTGCCCCGTTTATTGTTAATAAACATAAAGCGCTCTTTTTTGAGTAAATTTTAACATATTTCAAATTCTATGTTGTGTTAATAGGACTCGTCTGGATTACTACCTATATATATATATATATATATATATATATATATATATATATATATATATATAATTATTTATTTAAAAATATGATTCCAACTCGCTACATAAGAGGTCTCATGTTTCAAAACAAGAGCCGAAAACTTCAAAATAATATTTGAATTAACTTGAGTTAAAGTAGGCTCTGTTCCATCTTCAAGCGAAATTTTTTCGTATCGAGCACTATTTTTTAAAAATAATTACAAAAATACTAAGGAACTTTGGATTATTTACCAAACCAGTTTCTTTCCTATTTTCTACAATATTTTCACATATATATATATATATATATATATATATATATATATATAGGTAGTAAAGAGAGAGAGAGAAAGAGAGAGGAAGGAAGGAAGGAAGGAAGGAAGGAAGGAAGGAAGGAAGGAAAGAAAGAAAGAAAGAAAGAAAGAAAGAAAGAAGGGATAAAGCGAGAGTGAGAAAATTATGTTTGCGCATGCGCGTGTTTGTGTGTTTGTGTGCCCGTCTTTCTTTCTTTTCTTTTTTTTAAATTTCCAGGGAAAAATTTGAACATAAATTCTCCAATCTCTTCCGGTCACTTTCTATGTAGATTATAAAATTTATGTTAACAAAATGCACTTATATATTATCTAGGCTAAAGATATTTCCAACTAATGAATTGTTCAAACAGGACTTTTTAGTAATTATTGTTTCTGAGCCTGATTACGGCGACGCTAGGTCTGATTCAGGACAATGTACCAGGAATCTTTTTGGGGAAAAAAATTGCTTCTTCTCTGGATTATTTTCAGACAATCGATTCTGAAAGGTGGCTTGAGAGCCTAACAGCAAAAAAAAAATATCAGAGTCAGGGCCATCTGTTTTAATTATTATTCATCCGCAACACAACTGTGAGTAGTCAGGACGCATGTGTCAGCTGATCAATTAACATTCCAGTAGTGAGGAGAAGAGGATGCTAGACTACGAGATACTACGTGACTAGCAAACGACTCCCGGCAATGTACGAAAACTTAATACTGACTTTTTTAAACATGTGAATCAAATCCAAGTTTCTTTCGATGATGCAAGACAACTCACTCGCAACAACCATAATTCTACAATACTAACTTCTAAATGTCTACTACAAATGATATTCACTCGGCTTCTCATTCAACAACGGACGCTCCCACTTCTACATTAACCTATCAATCACAAATGGGTCAGAAAATTAATAACACATCGAGAACGTCGCTGCTACTCTCTACCAAGCGCTTCTTAAAAATATATTGTAATTAATGTAAGTCCCGACATTCTTATGAACATTTTCCCCTACCTAGCTTAATTTTATTCTTCTATGTGCCGTTTCCGTTCAGGATGTCAGTGATCATGGCGCTCCACAACTTCCTATCCACTGTGGCCCTTAGCAGTGTCTCTCTCTGCCAAGCCTCCCCCAATTCCATTCTACTATCCATCCACACAAGCTCGTTAAATAATTGGTTCGTTACCTTCCCCTATCTATCTTGCCTTCGATATGCCTTGCGAGGGTTACGTTTTCCAAACCCGCCTTCCTCATTATGTGTCCAAGAAATTTCAGCTGTCTCTTCCTGATTCTGAGTAGAAGTGTTCTTTTTTAAACCAATTTTCTTTAAGACTTTCTTGTTGCTTACTCACTACGTCCATGGAATTCTCAGTATCCTTCTGTAGAGCCACCAGTGTTTTCGCTTTATTTGCGGAGAGATGTTCCAGACATCACTGCTATATAAGAAAATGGATATTACATAGCAATTCGGCATACTGATCTTTGTATCTAACGAAATTTTACTGCTTCTTAGTGTTATCATTCCCCTGAAAGAAGATAACACAATCATGAAATGTAATACCACTTGGAGTCAACGTAGTCTTACTCAATTCTGTAGTAAGGTTCGTTCCCGGTTCGCTCAGTATTTTACCAAACCTCTCCACAAGGCAGGATGCGGCACAAGGCCAATTTTTAAGTGGGGCATACCCGAGCCCGTAAACGCCGTAATAAAAGAGTCGAGTTTGTCTACCACCACAGTCGAGACTCTTCCTATTGGCATAGCATCGTCTGGGTACCTCTCCGCCCAAAGGCAGAGAGTTCGACAAGATCTAAGTCCTACGCGAGCGGTTAGGTCGGCATTTACCAAACCTCCACACAAGACAGCATGCAACACAAGGCCAATTTTTATGTGAGGAAAATCTGAGGTTGGGTAAAAATTCCCATAATAACGGAGTCGGGTTTGTCTACCTCCCCAGACGAAACTTTGCCCTTTGGCATAGCCTCGACAGTGTTCCTCTCCGCCCAAAGGCAGAGAGTTCGACAAATCTAAGAGCTACACGAGCAGTTAGCGCGGTATTTACCTAACCTCCCTACAAAGTAGGATGCGGCACAAGGCCAGTTTTACGTGGAGCGATTCCGAGCCCGGATGCGCGGACAAAAATTCCCTGTAGACCCCGTATACACGGGGTCAGGTGTGTCTACCTCCCCAGATGAAACTATGCCATTCGGCATAGCGTCGTCGGGATTCCTCTCCGTCCTAAGAGCCACGCGAGCGATTAGATCTCTTTTGACGATTCTCGGCATCAGAATAAATGCTATTTGGACGAGTCCAAGTCATATACTGGAGAGGTGTGTTCATCTACACAACACTTAGCAGTTTTTTTAATCTTTGGAATACATCTTTCGATAATACACTGCTCGTTTGGATTTCGGCGTTACATTTTCCAACCGAAGTTTAAAATTTCCCCGTCCTGGGTAAGACGACAAACTACGTCCAACAGCAAAACTTCTGACCGGAAGGTTTTGAGGAGCGTGGAACCACCTCTTAATTGCTGGTGTTCCCAGGTCCACCCTGACCCGGCGTGGTAGCACCTGTTGGGGTCCCAACTATGGCCAAATAGTTAACCCCCAAATTAGGGTCAAAACACTATGGAAGTATAAAAATAGGTCTTAATACTATAAATACTTTGTAAAAGAAAAAAATTATTACCATCAATACATTACCAGCAATACATTTTAGGCAAATACTTTTTTGAAAAAATATTATCAGAAATAGATTTTTTTTTAAAGAAAAATATTACTAGCAATACATGTTTGAACACCAAATATTACCAGCAATAAAAATGTTGACTGCATTAAATAACCAATTGAGGTTGATATGCCATAAACCAAACCAAACTAAAACATTACCCAGATATTTAAACTTCTGTATTTATTTTATCTTGACAACTCCAATTCGTTGAACGTTCTGGGAAGTAAGACGAAAAACTACAGCCGACAGCAAGGCATCTGATCGGGAGATTGGAGCTTTTGAGAAGCATGGAACTACCTCTTAATTCCTTTTGTTCCCAGTTCCACCCTGATCCGAGGCGGTAGCATCTGTTAGGGTCCCAGCTATGGGCAAATAGTTCTCAACAAAACAAAAATCAACAGTACATTTTTATAATAAAATTACCACCAATCTACTATTGTAGTGAAATGAGAAGCAATACATTTTTTTAAAATTACCAACATTGCATTTTATCATCTGCAAACTATATATATAAATTGACCTTGCTAACTAGACGCTTCCTCTGTAGTTAAATAGAATAGGACGACAGTTCCGTGTAGGATACAGGTTCGATTGCAGTCGGAGGACATATATTTTCTATGAGATTTCTCGGACATTCAGGCTAGTAAATGTTGTCAATACTGTTTATTATAATAAATTATAATATAATAATAATCAGAGCATTTACTTAATGGGTAAATATATGTAGGTATACAAGCGAGCGATCATATACAAGTATACATAATATATTATGTCATTTGTTTACATTAAAATACGCTTTGAGTTGATATGAGCGTTCGAGAGAAATTATGGGAAGATCGTAGTTCAAAAAACAGTAATTTAACCTTGTTAACAAGACGCTTCCTCCATAGCTAAATAGCATAGCACGTCAGGCTATATGGCGTTTTCGTGTAGTATACAGGTTCGATTTCTGTCGGAGGACATTTATTTTCTATTAGATTTCTCGAACATTTAGGCCGGTGAATGCTGTTAATACTGTTTATTATAAACATAGCATAACTTAAATATTTGTATCTATAAAAAAAAAAAAGCGTATAAACAGAAAATTACGTTTCGGCCGTTGTACGCACCGGCCTTCTTCAGCTGATTGGAATTTCGAACTGAACCCCGATGAACGAAATAAAGGGTTCGGTTCGAAATCCCATTAACCTGAAGAAGGCCGGAGCGTACAACGAACGTAATGTTGTGTATATGGCAATGAAGATGAGAATAACAGTCCAAATAATGTAAATAATGTAAGTAACCGTAATATCTCATCTTAGAGATGTAAACAGAAACAGAAAAATATAATAAAACTATATATAAAAAAAAAACATGCATTTATACTGATTGTATAACATTAGGTACAAAATATCTTTAGTTAAAGTTATAAAATTGCATACAAAATATTTATATTTCGGCATTAAAAAACCCCATATTGATGTTGATATGCCGCTAAATAAAGTCAACCAATCAAACAATACGTAGTTTGCATCTTCCACTTTTTCTCTTACTGATAACCACAGATTCTGTCTTCTACGCCATTTTTTCTCTTCATACAAATTATTGACAAGCAAGAACGCTACTGAGATGTGATCCCATTGGTAAACCAAATTTTTGTCTGGAAAGTTGGTTATGAAATGTAAAGAAATATTGCTTGGTGATTAACTGGCATATTTTTATTATTTTATGGGAAAATTTAAAAAAAAATGTATGAGCACAAAAGAGACCTCACAAAAAAAAAAAAAAAAACAATTTGACTTGTGCATTAATCATACATAGAAATAAAATCAACCACAATTTTGATTTTAAAAATGCTACGCTTCATAAAAAAGGAAAATAACTTACTCAGAAGGAAAATCAAGAGAGCTGACATTGAATATTATCTATACAAATTATTGTAAATAAACAAATTATTTCTGTTTGAATTTCACAATGAGTAAGAGTTATATTTCATTATGCGCCTAAAGAGGTATTAGAACTCATATACGTATATTTTTTAGGCAGAGAAAAATCCCCATAGTATACACTGCCTGTGATTTGACGCCCACTAAACACGACACTTTTCAAAGCCGACTTAACACGAACTGATACATGAAAACTGGAAAAACCACATAAGAAAATAAAATGTATGATCACACGCATATCGCTATTTTCATGGCAAATGTTCTGACGAGCAACATTCTTTAGTTCCACAGGTTCAGACCTTTACAGTTAATAGGAGTAGATAAGTTCACCTATCGTCCAGTTCATGCTCCTCCCCGGTTTTTGAACAGTAGATATTTATCCCTTGTTCCCTGTTTAGAATTAGATTTCCGGTTCCTTCCAAAGACTACTTCAACTCGATACTTCTAATATCTTTCTCTGAACTCTAAAATTGTATCTACTATTTTTTTAGTTCAACTGGAGTAGATAGGTTCGCCTATCCCCCGGTTCGCACTCCTCTGATGTCTTTTGAACAGAAATAAAAGTTTATTCCCTGTTTCCCGTTTAAGACTGAGTTTCCAATTAATTCTAAAGATTGATCGTTCGTTTATGTTGTCCCAATCACAACAATGTTAACCTTTTCAAGTCTCGCATAAACCCCACTTCTTACCTTTTCTTACGACACCACAAAATAACCCTCTATCTTGAGTGGCTCTTGAGCCTTCTTTTGGGTGAACATTAGTAAAAATAAAAAAAAATAAAAGGATTCGCTATACCACGTACACTGGAATGAATCATCCCCATTCTCTTCCTATTCCATTAGTAAGGAGCCAATTCTATTCGGATTGCTTCTTCCACAGAATCACGACCTGGTGTAACAGACTCCAGAGAGGATGCTTCCTCAATCATTACAATCTTAACTTTTTTGAGTTGAGGATTAACCTTTATCTTTCCTAAATATCCTCCTAAACTGCAGTTATTACCTCCTCCTCTTACGTCCATCAACTTCAATCAGTAACTCTCTACCTTGGGTGGCTCATGGGTATTGCATTAGGGACACAAATAACCTTCTTGCTGAATCTCTGACTGTAAATTTCCCATGGTCATATTACATATTTCAGTGTGATAATTTTAAAAAAATAAAGCAATAACAATCATAAGTTCATATACACATAATATATCCATATAAAATATATTATGCATACACATATATGTATAATATATAAATATATATTCTATAATTTATCTAATACACATACACACACACACACATATATGTGTGTGTGTGTGTGTGTGTGTGTGTGTATTAGGGACCTCAACATAAACGCAATGTCTAAGGTCTAAAATGAATTTTTTAAAATGAAAAATCTTTCTCGTAGCTTTCAATTTTGTTTTAATTTCAGGGCTAACAGATTAATTTAATAATACTTTACTGTATTTCACAAACTAATTAAAATTGACCCGAATGATATATTTTTTTTTCTGAAATAACTGATTAGCATTTTTTAGTCGTCTTTCATCTCAATCTAATTCTATTTGTTAAAAATTCTTCCAAAAATAAATATTCTTTACTGAATTTTATTTGAGTATTATTAGCCGATTTAAAGTATAATTAATCTAATTTGCAAAAAATTCTTGTTACGCGTTTCATCCGTTGGCATTTCATCAGACTGGCCTTTGTTGACCTTGCCACGTCTACACATGCGCACGAAACGAGAAACAAGGGTAATTTCAATTTTTTTTTTTTTTTTCAATCTACCTAAATTCATCTGTATTCTCTTTCTTTTCTTCTCCATCACCTTTTCCCCTATCCCGCACTGTGACACTATAAAACCTATGAAGAATAGTGATATATTTTAAGCGCCTGGACGCAAATTTACCGTTGCTAAACTAGCGATCAAGGCACTTTTCAGACATTTTCGCCTCAGTAGATTATTTTTTCTTTTAATCAAAGTAGCATTCCCTGTATCAAAATTGTGGCCCGTTTTGTTACGGTGAACAATCAATGCATTTTATGTGTTGTTTTTTAAAATGTCCCTTTTATGTTCATATAAGTCTCTTGTTTACACTTCTTGAGGTTTCTCTAAAGTATTCATTCTGGCAATTCCTGCATTTGATAGAGTAAATTCATCCTTCAAAGTTTGGTTGGTTGTTTTGTTTTTTATTGATTAAGTCCTTGATTGTTTTAGATGTAGTTGTGACAAATTTAACGTTGAGTTTAGATAAATTCTCTTCGGTTGTAGTTGTGATAGAGTTAGTGAGTAGAATAGTATTTTTTTTTCGTTGGGTACGTCATGAAGGACAGCTCTTCTACTTTGGAATATTTTATGAACCTTTTGATTCGCATTGAAAATGAAAAAGTTAGGCTACTGAAGGGTTTTGAATGTATTTTCAATATATTTCTCCACTTCATGTACATATTGAGGGCTGCAAATTCTGATTGCTCTTAAATCGAATCCAATGATCATTCCGGATTTTATTTTGTTGTTATGATGGGAATAGAAGTTTATTAAGTCATTTCTATTGGTTGATTTTCGGTGGACACTAAGTTGTAAGCAATTGTCTACTCGGTGTAACATGATGTCTAAGAAAGATAAATGATTGTTTGTTTGTTTTTTCTATTTTGTATGTGAATTCTATTGTGTGTTCAATTTTGTTTAGTTTATCTACAAGATCTGTTAAGTGAGTATCATCAATATATCGTTGCTGAGTTTCAATATTACACTCGAAATCTCTTCCGTTGTAATCTTTACTTTCAGTGGTTTTGGCTAACCTGTGAATGAGGATACTGCTTGTACGCTGTTGTCACAAAAGTGCATTGCCTTCTCACAAGATTTATTTTGTAAAAATACAAAATTGTAGCACAAGGCTGAAAAAGAGGCGGGGTGAGCTGTGAGTGGTTATTACTGCTAATCTATACCTAGCTAATCCGATTAGCGACCCATTCACTCGTTACAATTTACCACATTTATCAAAAGAACCTGTCAGTCATCAATCAATCCTCCATAAAACCTCATACACTCTACAAAAACGCACCCCATGATATGAAAATTTGAAAATTTCATGATTTTTTTCCAAAAAAATTTACGAATGATGAGAGAGGAGATGATCAAAAAATTAAAAAACAAAAAACAAAAAAAAACGAAAATATACATAAAAGAAAGAAATGAAACAAAATTGCCTTCTCACTTCTGGAATTTGGAGTTTAGCGGTGTTTATTGGTTTTTCAAAAATATTCTTTCAAAAAAAAATGTTGAAACGACCTGCGTCTCAATCCGTGTGCATGTGTAGAGACGTGGCAATATCCCAGTCCGATGAAATCCTAATGGAAATAAGAAATTTTCCAGTTTGTCATATATATGTGTGAGCGTGTGTGCGTGTATGTGTTTGAAATACGCAACAACCGAAATTAAATTTATCTAATTACGTTAATTACAAATACACGTCTGGTTAGACCAAAAATCGTGAATTGCCGCCATATCTGGGCTGGGTTATCCTAATTCTCACTTTCTAACTTTTGATAGAGCTCAAAGTCCTATACCTAGTTTTGTAGGGGATGATTCTTCCGCTCTGCAGCTCCTTTCCTACAGATGCAGTGGATAAGCTTATTGCCAATCTCGCGTTATTGATATGGCAGTTTTTTTATCAGCAGAATTTAGAAGTTACCTCCCTTAGATTTCATACAAATATTTTAAGGAGTTATTCCCCTTCCCAAATTTAATTTATTTTGTCAAATTTCAGGTATATTGATTTTCTAAGCGTAGCTTAGATGTGGCACAAGGCCGAAAGTATGGGGCACAGAGTGAGGATCGAACTCACTATTCAAGCTTGCTAACCATTACACCACAGGTATATATGAGTATTTTTTTTTTAATTTTTGACTATTTTTATTTTATGTTTATTAAGGTCTCGTCAGTTATTTCCAATCCATTTTGCTTTCTTTAATATTCGGATACTTTGTCTTAAAGTATTGTTATAAAAATAAAAAAAAGCAACTATTAAAAATTCTATACCTAATTTTGAAATGCATTTTAAAAAATGAAAATTATTTTAATGCCAAGCTAATAGATTAAATTTAATATTGCCAATAAAGAAAATGTTTTGGTGTATTTCAAACCAAATTTAAATTGAGTGGAATCTTTAGCTATATAAAATTCGTTCATATTAAAAAAAATCTGTCAGCACAAAATAATTCTTTTACAAAAAGATCCAAATGTGCCAAACCAGGTTGACATACCATCTTGAATTCAGAGTTTCTTTCTCCAATATTGGTTGACAATTATGACTAGTGTCCTATTTAACCCATAGCTGTGGGGAGAAGAGATGGATTCATACCTTTCTCAAGAGTATTTGTGCAAAAGTTAATCAAATGATACCAACCTGCAAGCAAAAGCAGTTCACCGATTTCTCCCAAGCATCTACTTGCATATCAATTAAGAGATATTTGTGACACTATTTAGCGGTTGCGTGAAAATTAAAAGCGAGAAATACTTAAGGCGAGAAGAAGCTATCACGAAAGACATACTGAGTGATGTAATTTTTTTTAAACAAAGAAAAGTGGTAACGATTTTATTTTCATTTGCGAAAAAAAGTTTTTTTTTTTTTTCGCGGAAGATAGGAAATTCATAAGATCTCGGATCTGTCGGAATTAATTTATGCTATGACGCGGCGAATAAAAGATATCATTATTGCCATGGGCAGATTGCTAATTTCAAATTGGTCAAGTGGCCTACAAAACAGAATGCTAAAGGATAATCAAATTTAGGTCGAGGATGCGACCGAAAAAAAAAAAAGATCAGCTTAGACCACCCCCAAAGTAAAAGGAAGGGAAAAGAGAAAAAGGAAAAGAATAAACCATTAACTATCTTTCGGAGATATCATTTGGTTTTGGGAAGAGACACCTGTTTTATGTCCAGGCCTGGACATGATAAAAGTTTGTTACCGGGACAGATTGTTGGCGACGGTGTGCGAAGACGTTCAGTTGACCACCCAGTTAACGCTTGGCGAAAATCTCGTTGATAAATTCCAGATGACATTCAGTTAAGACAGAGATTAAGGATCACACTATGAGTCGTAGGGGTCTGGTCGAGGAAAAGAAAGAAAAAAAAAGGGAGATAATTTTTTTCTTTGAGCGATAATTGTAAGCTGAGGCTAGACTGGCCGCGCCCACGCTGCCGAGGGTTTATTGGCTGAGTGGTGGGGTGAGCGGTGGGTGAAGGTAAAGATATGAGAAGGAGGAGAGGCCTGTTGATGCCTCTGAGGGGATTGGTGTGAAATACCAATATAATAAAGGAAGAATTTGGGAGGATAATTCCCTTAAGAACCCCTCTAAAACAGAAAGTAATGGACTTCCAAAAATGGAAAGTGATAAATTTTCCTGTCTGAAAACAAAGAAAATCCTTATTGTGTATTTGGAATTATCGAGGAACCCAAACCACGACAGGCCCACACCCGGTTTTGGTCGGCGTCCATATAAACGGAGCAGACAGCAGAGTTGGGCAGACGCGCAGAGAAATGCAGACGCAGACAGAGTGACAGAGCAGAGTTGAGCTGTGAGCTCACAGACCAGCCTCGCAGGAAGCTGACTGAAAGATATCCACGCATTCCGACTTAGACTTCTAACCAAGAACAATTTATTTTTGAAGAACGACTTAGACTCACACCACCAAAACAAGTTTTACGAATATCGCCTGAAGATACTAAAAACCAGTTATTGAAAAATAACTTAAGATATTAAGATTCGCTTAACAAACGCAAAGTGCCACGTATCCATATAAGCGGTTTGGGAGAAAGACGCAGTCCTGTATTCAGCAACCAGATAAAAAAAGAATAGCAAATATTTTTCTAACACATTTGGACCTTTCGAGTTGTTACTTTATTTTCGTTTACATATACTTGTGCGATGTCACCTTTGCTCGAATTCGGCTTGCATTACGGCCCGGCGACTGATTGATTTTGTCTACCTAAGATCAAATCACAACGTGGGTAGGTTAGACTAGAAATCAAAGCAGTTACTTCGGTAACCAAACGTTGGAGGCGAGCTGGGAACGACAAAGCTGATACTGAATCTAACCAGATTCCCATCTGAATCAGCTATGGATTAGAACGTCACATTTGGTGCCGCGACCAATACCAAGTCACATTGGTCGCCACAGGATAGCACGAGGGCAGAGAGGCCAGGGTGACGTCACATATTTTTTTTAAATCATTTCACATCAGGCAGGGACTTATAAAACTACTAAGATGCGAGGGGTGACCGAGTGCGAGAAAACATGAGAAAAAGAAATTAAGCAGAGAAATAATATAAGAAGAGGAAATTAAGAAAACAGAAGATAATGATTGAAATTGCATATAAATTTTTGAAGGTCAAAGTTGACTGGAAAGCAAGACGCTGGAAGAGAGTTCCAAAAGCGAGAAGTACAAGAAAAGAAACTTTTAACATAGAACTTAGTTACATCTAGCCGTTTCAACTGTAAAATGACAAGACCTTTCTGCCCATCTAGTACTGCACTTAGATTCATAAAGTCTATGTACCATAGTGAAAAGAAGAATTAGCATGAAATTATTTAAAGGAAAGGTACAGGAAAGCTACATTATGGCAGTAGGAAAGTGACTGAAGCCAAGACACCAGTAAGTGAATCTTATGTGAGAGAAGAAACTGTGAGCATAGAACTTACGGTTACATCTAGCTGTTTCAACTGAAAAATGATGAGACCTTGCCACCAATCTAGTACTGCACTTAAATTCATTAAGTCTAGGTAACAGAGGAACATTCGTCAGAACAATTACCAGGTATTTATAGAAAAGGCATGGAAAAACTGTTACAGTAGCCAGATCAGGACCAATAACATTACAGATTCTTCTTTTCATTTTATCTAGAATCTCTAAAAACATAGCAGAAACACCATTCAAGATGTGACAGCAATATTCAATGCATTTTTAGCATTCTACTTCCATTTAAGTTTCTTTCAACTGTGAATTTTGTGCAGAAAGAGGATCACAGACATTTGATATTTCTCTAACTCCTGATTGGTCAATTATTGCCAATATTATGCTTTCATTTACATCCTCACAGTTAAAGTTAATTTACCGCCCAAATCTGTCTATGTGTTTCACATTATTTATAAATACTTGGGAACATTTTCAACTCATCCTCTCTTGCATTCTCTCACATACAAGATGTAGGTATGGAGAAATCATGTTTGTCCCTTTAGGGGAAAACGCTATGAAATGTCATGACATGCAACACAGATGCACACACATACATACAATGCTCATCTATGAACATGCACTCCGATTCACTCTTTCAACAAGGACACAGAAACATATCAACTTCTAACAGTGAGATTTTCTTCAGCACGCAGCATGCCACCTGAGCACATATGACTTTCGACAATTCAACTGAATTCATCCCTCTTCAGCAAAAAAGTTTGAGCGGCAAGATACTTCAATATATTTATGCAACTCATAAAGTATTAAACTGAAAAACTACATTTTTAGTACCAAATACAACTTCTTGATTTTCAAGGGAAGAACACAATTTTCTCTCACTCAACATGTTTCTTTGAAAGCCTTAAAGAAAACAAACTATCAGTTAAAGGTAAGTAACTCCTACTATATTATTAATTATAAATGCTACATATTTTGTGCACAATCAAATGAACACTTTCTCCTGCCATAAAACAATTTTTGGTGTGATAAACATCAATTTAACAATTTGCAACTCAGTTTAAATTACCCAAGTAAATTCATTCTTCAGTTTTGTATATTGATATAAAAATGTTTTGTTATTTCTAGAAAACATATTGTTGTTTTATATTTTGGTTTTGACAGCCTTGTGCCGTGCAAATAATCTAAATATTTGTGGAGATGTTAATTTTGTTCATGCAGCCAAACTAAAAATATCCTTCTGATCAAAAATATATTCAAACTATTCATTCCACAACACATTCAATTTGAAAAACAAAATATAGTAAATCATTTTATTTAAACTTAAATTGTTTACAATTCAAAACTAATTTATATTCAGGATACTAAATGAATGGGCAAAAATCAATCAGCTCAATCTATTTTCATAAGCATATTTGATTGATCAAGGAAATGATTTTTTATGAATAATTTCCATAAACAGTAGCAGCCATTTTCTACAGGAAACATTAGCAGAATGGACCCCCTGTAGTAAAAAGTTATTTTATTCTCACATCTTTGTCTTTCTACTATGAATTGTTAGAGGCGGAAGGATTTGATCCTCAAAAGAATCAGAAATCCTCTCTTTGATTATAAACTTTATTAGCCGCTATGTTTTCAACATCTATTGCTTCAAAATTCACTCCAGACATTAAGTGATTGATGAATTCGTTTTTTAAAGCTTATCAACCCTTTGCATGTTATTTAACGCCAAAAAATATTTTTAGATTGTAACAATATTTTCTTTTTGAGATAATGATTTAGTGATGCAAGTTTTACTAGTTAACCCATAGCTTTGGGGAGCAGAGGTGATTTCATACCTTTCCCAAGAGTATTTGGGTAAGTGAATATAATGAACCCAACTGGAATTGGAACTTGGCTCTCTGATTAATGACTCCAAGTCATTATATCTTATACTACCCATACCTCCTTGCTTACTGCTCCTGGTATTCCCAAGCTGTCACCCATCTAGGTACTGACCAGGCTCGACATTACTTAACTTCAGTGGTGATACAGGAACTGGTGCTTTAACATTTTTATGGCTGTAAGGGGAACTCATATACAGAATTCATTACTAAAGATGCTGGGAAAATGGTCAGCACCTTCTGTAATTCCTGTCAAGCTCTATCTACAAGAGTCAGTTTAGACCAAAAATAGAGCAGCACTTCCAAGTCTGGGCTAGAAATAATCAATCCCCACTTTCCAACCTAAATTATAATCATTTACGCTGTCTTAAGGTGGGATGTGACCTCTTCACCACTCTAGTACCCTTTCTCTACAGACACAAAATTGCAAATCAATTGCTATTTCCATAGCAAACATTCAGATGACCTCCATTCATTAGTTTCATCAGTTCAGACCTTTACAGCTAAGATAGGCCAATCTACTTCCTCAGAGTCAAATCATCATCATTTCTTACCTGACAAGTGGACAGAATGATTAATAAGCGATTCCTATATGAAATTCCAGTTAAGATGCTGAATATAACATCAACTAAGTAACAAGTTTTATTTGCAATAATCCTATTCCAAATATAAGGAGAGAATTCTACTCAAGGTATCATGAGAATCATCCGGCTGATGACTAGGTTGGCCTCACTTGATAAAGCTGCCATTCTCTGTTCTACTATTGAGTGCCAAGAAGTGGCCACCTGGCATCCACGGCTTCGAGTCCTGCACCCTCAAGACAATCAAGGGCGTGTACTGGTCCAATCTTGTGTCATATGAAGAATTCTGCAATAGGACTAGCCAGCCAAACAACTGCATCATTGCCGTGTTTATTGGCTCAGGCACATCCTGCAATAACCTGATGACCACTCCAGAGTCATCAACTAGTTCAACCAGCCATTTGCACACTAGAGACAAGCTTGTGACAGACCACACAGCTGCTTGAAGGACATTGTCCACCAGGACCTCTAGCAGATAAAATATTAGGTTGGTGCAAAAAATAATGTCGTTTTCTCACATAGTAACATATATGAGAAAACGACATTATCTTTGCACCAACCTAATATAATGCTGGATGATGTTTTGACATTCTACCAAAACCATGAGAGCTGGAGGAACAAGATGGCTCTCGTTAGCTCAACATCTTCCTGGCATGAGACTGAGTAATAGCAAGAATATCTTGAGATTTTCACTTGTCAGATGCATTGAACCCAAAATTACATTAAATTTACCAAAATAGAAGCAATTATTAAAAACGATGCTTACCTTCACCAGAGTTGTTATTTAAATTTTCACTGTGTTCTCTTTATTCTTTTCAAAAAAAAGAAAATTAATTTGAAACATGCAATTTATTTAACAAATTTACAGGTGCCATAAGGGTTGCTTGTGTAGAAAATGGAATGGGCCGTCTGAATTCAAATCACAGTTGAAGCTGTTGCATTCTCTGCTCACTAGAATCCATTTCATCTTTCCCTAACTAGATAAAATTTTAGCACAGATTTGGTATTTTTTAGCCTTGACAGGCCAACCAGACTAGAATAACTCCAGATTCTAAACTATGGTGAATGCAATGTGAAACTATGCCACTAATTTTCCTAACAACAGCAGACGAGAAACGCGGTGACAAGGCTGAGGATGAGGACAGAGATACTGGGCAGCGCAGGACATACATAAGTGGTGGAAGGTGGGGTGTGGGTCAAGAAAGACAAAGCATTTGAGGCTAGCTCTCCCCACACACAAACAGGAAAATAAAATAAAAAAAATCACATGCTGCTGCTGCTGCTACTAATGGAAATAGTTGGCAGGAGTCATTACGGGAAGGATAGGGCAGCTGCCATGGCAATTCAGATATTAAAGAAAAAGGAAACTCTGGATGTCCATGATTCAATGTTTTGAAGGAACATTGTACCAAGAAAAAAACATTTTGTCAGATATTGGTAAAAGAGCAAAGATAGGAAGTTGTGGAGAGCTATGATCGTTTATACTCTAAAAGGTGTTTGTAACAGTAAAATGTTTAATACTCATCATATGGCCTAGAGAATATTCAGTATAAATATATTTGCCTGTAAATCTTACTTTAGAGAATACAATGTTTTTTTTGTTTTTTTTTTAAACTGAAGATAACTAAATATTTGCACGACAGTTTTGCTATTTTTTGCAAGACGGATTAAAATACTGAATGTTCTTACTGGATTACTTTTGTTTTCATTTAAAAAAGAAAAACAAACAAATAAAAGAATGAAAAAATCAAAGACAAAGTGTCTTTTTCTCTCTTTTAGTCAATTAACACCCATATGAGCCAGACATGATTTTATAATTGTCTTTTGTTGAGAAAATGGGGATGATTAAAAATAAAGCAAACAAAACTGTCCTTTTATTGCTTCTCATTCTTCAATATTCTTAATATATCCAGATGATATCAGTATGGAAAAAAAAAAATAAATAAATAAATAAAAGAGAGAGAGAAATGAGAGAGAGAAATGAGAGAGAGAAATGAGAGAGAGAAAGAAAAATGTGAGAGAGAGAAAGAAAAAAAACACAAAGTGAAACAGTATTTCTTTATTTGTATTTCTTCAAAATTCAATTGTGTTTGTTTTTTTTGTTTTGTTTTTTTTTTTAGTGGGGGGGGATGCTGCTTACACCATCACTCATCATTTAAATGTTATTTTTGTCCAAACCTTTATCGTTTTAATAAAAAAAAAAAAATACAAGAGATGGTGAAAAAAAAAATACAGCAACCAAAGAGGAAATGCAATTCAAGAGGGAAAATTTAGTGTTCTTCCTATCCACCCCCATACTATTTTTTTTTTTTCTTTTTTTTAAAAGAGGGTGAGGGGGACAGCCTGAAAAGAAGGCCTTGCAGGGGGTTACCCCCACCAACACCACTTCTCTCTCCACCATTTCTAAAATTATGCAGAGAGGTAGAAATAGCAAGAATGATCCTAACGTTGGTCATTATGATGATGAGGATGATGATGATGATGATGATGATGACGATGACACGAGTCAAACAAATTTAAAAGTACGTTTCTGAGATGTTTTTTTTTTTTTTTTTTTTTTTTTTTCCCCCTCCTCTGCTTGTTCTGTTCTTTCACTTAAAATTCACAATTAGATACAGACATGTCCTGGAAAAAAAAAAAAAAATTTTTTTTTTTTTTTTTTTTTTTTTAAATTTAAAAATGTAAAAATTTAATGAGGCAATTCAAGTTTCTTTTCTTTTTTTTTTCTTTCTTTGTCATCAGACAATATTTTTCTTTTTAATCTCTTGCCAATGGTATGCTTTTCCTTCTGAAATATGAAATCCATAATCATGTTTTAACGTTGATACCATCGATGGTGTTGGTGGCATTCTAGAAGCTGCAACACCTTTTCAGGTCTTTCAGTGCACATGCTGCTCATTTAGTTTTACTGAAAAGTCAAGTGTCTTGTGTCGGAAGCAATCAAAAGGAGGGAGAATGGTGAAGCCCTGCCTTGCCAATTGCAGTTGTTCTTAAGTTTGGTAAGAAATTGGAAATTTGGTGATGACTATGAATTATGAGATAGAAAATAAATGTCAAAGAATAGAGAAAAAGAAAATTGAGAAAAAAAGAAAATTGAGAAAAAAAGAAAATTGAGAAAAAAAGAAAATTGAGAAAAAAAGAAAATTGAGAAAAAAAGAAAATTGAGAAAAAAAGAAAATTGAGAAAGAAAAAGATTCTTTAAGAGGCCTTAATCCAGAAAGATTCCTAGAAATTTTGAACAAAAAGAAATGAAAAATCATACATTACGCACACACATTTTCTCATTATTTCTAAACATAAGTATTTGTTTTAATATTAATAATGAGAAGAAAATACCTTGTGACATTTGTAAACTAATGAAAGAAACAAAAAGTTTTAATATCAGAGGAGGGAGTTGAAATGTGAATAGTTTTAAATCTAAAACTGGGTATAAAAATAAAAGTAATCAAAAGCAGTTTTACAGCTTAACTTAATCCGTAATATCCAGAGTGCTTCAAAGAGGCGAAATAATTGATTAATATACAGATTTACTGAATCATTTCTTTGTTTCAAATCCAAAATGAAGAGGATTTATAGTCAGTATATTTGCAAGACACTCTTGAAATGTTCAGTCACCTCTTTCAAGTCGTTTTTTTAGTTTTAAGTAGAATTTTTCATGTATATGAAAATAGGATCTTTAATTTGTAAGTTTTAATTAATGCTCGACTCAGTCTTCAAAAGTTACTATTTTGCCAAAATCTAAAATTAATAAAAAAAAATAAAATAAAGTCTCTTTTATAACGAACAAACATCATACTGACTCAAACTGATGTGTAATAGCAACAACTGATTTTACTTATAGCCTTGTTGCAAATAAGTCTTTGATACTCAATGACTGGCAGAATTACACCAAAATGTGGCAAAAAATTTCAGACTTTGTAAAATTAATTTCTAACTTAAGTAGATCTATATATATATATATATATATATGTGTGTGTGTATAAATAATGAAATGCACAATTATTTTAATGTATTTTTTGTTTATACACTATTTTTATAGATACAGATATATAAGTAAATGCCCTGTTTTATAATAAACAGTATTAACAATATTTACCAGCCTGAATGTCCAAGAAATCTCAAAGAAAATGTGTTCTTCGAACTGATTCTTTATCCCACACAGAACCGTCATATAGCCCAATGCACCATGCCGTTTAGCTACAGAGGAAGCGTTTGGTTAGCAAAAAGCAGTAATTTAACCTTGCTAACTAAACACTTCCTCTGTAGCTAAATGATGTGGAGCATTGGGCTATATGATGGTTCCATGGAAGATATAGGTTTCGTTCCTGTCGGAGGACACATATTCTATTTGATATTTCTCGGATATTCAGGCTGGTAAATATTGTTAATACGATTTATTATAAAACAGAGCATTTGCTTAAATATTTGTATGTATGAAAAATAACATATAAACAAAAAAAATATGTGTGTGTGTGTGTGTGTGAGATACCAGCATAAATAATTGTAAAAATTGTCATTGAGCAAATATAAAACCTTTAAATTATAAACCTATTTGTATTTAGTTTCATTTTTATAACCTGCATCTGTGAATTCACATTTTTCTTGTATAAAATATTTTGTTCCTCCTCTATTTTTTTTTTTTTCACTTTTTGAAGATTTTTGTTCAATGACAACTAAATGAGCAACCTAGCAGTCAACACACACAAGCACGCATTGAAACGACTGATCTCACGAGAT
>OZ010576.1:114749219-114989219 GCA_963932145.1 Acanthosepion lycidas | reverse complement strand
TATACAACAAACCCATATACAGATTAATAATTCCATTGCTTAGTGATGACAAAAAACAATAGGCATTTATTTTGCAGAAATATTTTACAATATTATCTTTCTTGTCAATGCACTTAATCCAGTGCTTCTCCGTTAATCACAGACCAAATATGATACAGTAAATAAGTATCAGGCTATAAACTTATTGATATACCCATGGATATCCTACAAAGATGAATTTTGCAAAACAGGTGGCCATCATTAAAAAAAATGAATAGATAAAAGATATAAGACATGACATTTTTTAGTACAATTACTGCCGTGTGTAAATAGAAAAAAAAAGAGACCTTTGCAGAATAAACTAAAAATGTTTCAACGACTAACCTCACTGCTGCTAGCATCACTTTCTGTCTCTTCTTTCTTAGGTTTACTTGCTTTCACTGATGACGATGTATCACGTGTTCTTCGACCCCGAAGAACTCTTGTGTTCTTCATGTCATCAAAATCTTCAGCCAGAGCCAAGAGATCACTGTATCTGTTGTGACAAAAACAAAAGAAAAAATCAGTTTCAATTCTAATATTTAAACAACAAAAGAAGAAACTTGCTAAGAGGAGAATATTTTTCAACAAGTGTCATTTGCCAAAAAAACAAAAAAATAAAATAAAATAAAAAATAAATAAAAAATAAATAAATTTTAGAATATGACTTACTGTTTCTCAATAAAACAACTTACAATAAACTGTTTTCAATTCTGAAAACAGTTTATCAATATCAAGAATTGTTATGAGGAAAGAAAATATATTTTTCTTTTTCTAAACTAGGTTTACATGTGTCTTAATACAAATTCAGAATTAGAAGAATTATAGGTGATTCTGTCCATGTTGGTGGTGGTAGCAGTATTATTATTATGGTTGATATTGGTACTATTAGTGTTTTTATTATTCTGGGATTTTTCCGATTTATAAGATTTTGATCTTTTTCTTAGAAATGTTCTTTTTTGATTTGTGTATAGTAATATTTAAATGGTATTATCAAGGTAATTTTTCAATTTTTTTTTTTTTTTTAAGCTTAGCACCCCGAGCAAGGCATGAAGCCACTAGGATGCAGGGGGGTTGCAGAAGATTTGTAGCAAGAGCAGATAGGAGTGATAGAAGAAAGGATGAAGGGAAGGGTAGTGTGTAGATCAAAGTAATTATACTATTTTCTGCAATAATGTCTACTATTTTCAATAAATCATAATTTTAGGTATGTTTTTTTTATGAGACGAGATCATTTTAGCTAGAATCCGATCTTTTATGTGAGGACAAGAAAACATGCTGGATTTTGGGAAGGTAACAACACGTGCTGGCTTTCTGTGAGAACAATTGTACACACACATAAAAAGTAGAAAGAAAACAGGACACTTACTTTGTTTTCTGCACTTCAGAGGCAGACATTTGCACCTGCTGTAATGCATGTTGTATACTTTCATGGTTCAAAACTGCAAGCAGAAAAATATCAATAATAATCCATTATATACATTAAAATCTTCACTGGAAACCAGAAAAATGGTCCAAATGTAGCAAAAATAAACAAAAACATCCTTGTCTTTAAAGAAACTTGTATCAATAAAAAATTGCTACCCAAATACACCCAAGGGAGAAAAAGTGTGTGTGAGCAAAGAAAACAACATTTCATGATGACTGGCAGTTCCATACTTAAAGTGATTTGGAGGTGTGAAACTGCTAGTCACTATGCAATGTTGTCTACAATGTCTACCTCTACAAATACTCTACTCCAATATTTAGCATTTTGCCCATAATATTAGCAATTTTAAAATAAATATCAACTAATCCCTTTTTAGAAAATATAAATTAAAAATGTCTGAATTCATATTTTATTTAGGAAGACAAAAACTTCTGAATAAACAGAAAAGCCAGAATTACATTTGGAAAGCCTTCTGATTTTTTTTTTAATAGATTTTTTACATTTGTGAATGAAGGAATTTTTTTTACTTTTACAGATTATACTAATATGGACTGACTCAGTCAAACATTTTTATTTTTACTATATGCAATATCATAAAGGCATGACTTTTTCCTATTATTAAAGAAAAGAAACAAAATGGCTGATGACGAAAATAGAAAATAATTAAAGAAAGTAAGATGTAAACTAAAAAGAAATATTAAAAAACCCAAACAAGAAAGCCTAAATAAAAATTAAACAAAACTAACCAAAACAAAACAAAAACAAAAAAAAAAACAAACAAAATGGAGACAAGCAAAAATAAAAAGAACATGGCAAAATACAAAGACAATTTTGGAAAAGACTTGGAACACACTCATCTCTTTGTCGAAAATCAATATAACTACTCTGTCTATGCTTATGACATCTCTTGTAATGTAAAATGTAAAAATTGCAAAGGTCAAAAAAGAAATCAGATTGTATGAGACAATAAGTCTGGCAGTTGGATTCAGATAGAGGTTGTGCACTCCCTGGCTACTTCAGATGAACAGATACTCACTCTTGACTTCCAGCTGGAGAAGAATTGTTCAATATTCATAGGGAAGGTTATAGTCAAAGTTAACATGTTGACCGACAGAAGTCATTTATGAAATCTGACTTCTAACGCCAACTTTATAACAGCTAAATTAGGCAACAAAAAGATTTATAGCTTCAGCTGAAGTCTTAACATTGTTTGCACCCAAAAAGTACCACTGCAAATATCATTGTTGGCACTCACAAATGAAAATTTATCAGAAAATGACAAGCATGTAATAAGTTTGAGTCAAAAAAAAAACTGCCAACCACAATATGTTAAGTAAGTAATCTTTTCTTAAAGGGGATGGCTGTTGTGTCCACTTCATCCAGATCTACCTATTGGTACTTTCCCTCTCCAAAGTAGCTGAACTAGAGAGAGGCCTGTTTAAACACCTTTGGGGGGTCACAGGTTTCTCACGGTGCACTATGAGGTTTGTTGTCGCCGTCCTTTTGGGGAGTAGTCTAAGGATGTCAAGTGTTAAAATCCATTTCCTAGGTCAGATGTGTGCACAAGATGACAATGACAGCAGATTCTTTGAGAAGTATGTACACAAGAGGCCTGTTCTTTGTCTTGAAATGAATAATCCTTTCATCACAAATTCAGACTTGCTACAAGAAGTCTTCTATTAGAACAAGCCTAGACTATCTGGGACCTGGACTTTGTTGAGAAAAAACATATCAAGCACTAGTAAAGCAGGGATGCTATGCAAGACAATTTATTTAAGTAGTTTGAGCTGACAAAAAGATAGTGCTACTACTTATAGTCTTAGGTAACCTAGTTGAAATGGCAAAGAATCTGGCAATTCAAAACATGCTCAAGTTGATAAAAGGTCTTTTCTAACAAGTATGGTTGTTTTATTAGTATTACTAAGTGAATCAGAGGAAGCTATCAAGCGTACCTTCTTCACAGTGCAAACATACAGCAAGACTGCAACACTGTTGAAGGCAGCATGGTTTATATGCTACCAGAAGAATTTGTGTTACTTTGGAAGCCGATTCTGTGTGTTGCAACAAGGGAGTGTTGACTAATAACATAGAAATGCATAGTATTCCTTCTTTATTCTGTGTGATCATGATAGTGGGAGTGGGGGCAACACAAATGAAAGATGTCAACTGCAATTTGTTTTCCTCTCCAAAATAAATATTGAACAAACTACAATGGAATATTTATTATTTACCATTTTATAAAGAAATAACCATGAAAAACATCTGCAGTCAATCAATTTGAATAGTTACATTTTTATAATTTTGTAACTATAAAATTAATCTTTTAAATAATACCTAAAAAAACTAATTAGTGTATAATATTTTTATTGTTATTAAAATTCTAAGCATAGCCTTTTAAAAACAAAAAAAAACATTGCCAAAGAAATTGAGGAGCATATAGTAATGGTTCTAGGAACATTTGCCATAGGAAAACTTGCCTCAGGAATTTTTGCAATAGAAAACTTTGCCATATAGGATTTTTGTCGTTAAGACAATTTCGCCACAATTTTTTTTAATATGCAAAGTACCTTGTTATCATGTCTATCTGGCTCACACTATTGGTACTTTAATTTAAACATTTTAATAAGTGAAGTTATAGGATAAAAATCCTACATCATTCATCCACGTCAATGAGGAGCACAAAAAATTCAACTTGACACTTGAACATATGTCACTGCAATTTTATATTTCAGACTTAACATTAAACTTTCTGTTAACATAATATAGAGGCGATGCAGTACATATGAAGAAAATATATATTTGATATCAATGCAAGACTTCAGCGGAAAATGCTTCATTAAAGTCCAATGCAAAAAAAAAAAAAAAAACATTATTTACAAAGCATTGCTTGGAATTTTCACATATTTAAAAATATTTCTTTGTTAATTTGATATATTTTAAGCCTTTTATTTTTTAAATAAATATTTACTTTTTAATTTCTTTTCTGATATTTGACCCTGTAAAAAAGAGATCCATATATACTTGATAACAAGGTACTTTGCATATTAAATTGAACATTACTCCAAAAGTGAAAATAAGGGTATCAAAAAAAATGCGTCGAAATTGTTTTATGGCAAAAATCCTATATGGCAAGGTATTCTACAGCAAAAATATTTATGGTGAATGTTCCAGATACGTATAGCAATAGCAATTTCAAAAGGAAAAACTATTTTTGACATTATTTTTTTTGCAGGTACATACATTAAATATTTACCCAGGATAGTCTTATTAAGTTCAGAGGATGGGGGAGATTTTCCTTAAAATAAAAAAAATAAATAAACCAGCCTATGTTTATTAAGCAATGTTAAATGTATTTTATCCCAGGAATGATGTTAAAATTTAAAGTCATATTTAAATTATAACTATAAACAGATGCAAAAACTACTATTTCTGCAGAAAGTTGTAGTAGGAAGCAAGCAAAATATCAAAAGAGAGTAAACAAAACTTCATAAGTTTAAGATTCATGTACAGAGATTTGCATCTAAATGACAAAGAAAAAGAGTTTTATACTTACAAGATACATTTCGGCAAACCATTCTCATATGATCCAGATGAGACAGCACCTGGTCAGGTGTGGGACTATTGTCACGTTTAGTAGAATTATTTCTATGGGGGTAAACAAAAAAAAAAAAAAAAAAAAAAAAAAAAAGAAAATTTGCATGATAAATTCTTTCTTAAACAAATTTCTATTCAATTAATTTGTCATCTTACATTAATCAAGGCATAACATGTGAAATAATTCTACTGACCAAATCAAATTGCTAAAAGGCTTTGTAGATAGGTTTGGTTTGTTTTTACAACATATCAACCTCAATAGGTTATTTAATGCCAACAACATTTTTATTGCTGGCAATTTTTTTTTTTTAATGTATAGCTGGTAATAATTTGTTTCCAAAAAATTATTGCTGGTAATGAATTTTTACAAAGTATTTCTGGTATTAAAATCTATTTTTACACTTTCATAATGTTTTGACCCCAGTTTGGGGGTTAACTATTTGCCCATAGCTGGAACTCTAACAGGTGTGTTATCACCTGGGTCTGGGTGGACCTGGGAACACCGGCAATTGAGAGGTGGTTCCACACTCCTCAAAACCTCCTGATCAGAGGCCTTGCTGTTGGATGTAGTTTATCATCTTACCCAGGACTGTTTGTAGATGGGCCACATCCAATTCCATAAAATTTTTTATAGGGAATAATACCAAAAATCATTATAGCATCAAAAGGCCACCTT
Organism: Acanthosepion lycidas; assembly: GCA_963932145.1. Lineage (NCBI taxonomy): Eukaryota > Metazoa > Mollusca > Cephalopoda > Sepiida > Sepiidae > Acanthosepion > Acanthosepion lycidas. Next base: position 114,983,502 of record OZ010576.1, on the reverse strand, counting down.
ACCTTTGTCGTTTCTTGGGCGTATTATTGGCTTTTGCAAGTTGGTTGTAAATAAGTTCTGCTAAACGGTCTTCATACTCTTGTGCCCAAAATTTCAATACAGATACTGTAAACATATCTTGTTTTTTGTACTCCCGACACATAAGAGGCCGTAACAAATCTGCAGTTGGACTATAAAAAAAAAAGTAAAGTAGGTTTTCATATCAATAACTGATGATAAAAAAAAAATACAAAATAATTCACTGTTTCTTTATAAGATGTTAAGTGCTTAAATAGGTCTCTGGAGATTGGGGGGGTGCAATCAGATGTCTATCAGATGTTCTATAAAGAACCTGTACACTATCAAAATAAATGCTGATACATTTGCAACATGATGTACAAAATTTAGCTTTTTAGTTTATTAAATAAGATTCATCGTACTCAATTAGAAGAAAAAAAAAAGTTAATCAATAAGATTTATCAAGAAATGAACTGAAAATTTAACCAGTCCTAATAATCTTCAATTCAGTGTTATAATCCTTTTGCTTAAGGGTCGAAAATGTTACAGAATAATTCTTACCATTCTTGTTTCAGCAGTACCATGACAGATGTCATTGCTTCAGAATGGGCTGGAAGAGACATCAGAAATTATACCCAAGTAACACAATGTAAAGCAAACAAAAAAAGAAATAAAAGAAAAAGACATTCAATTTATAGCCACAACAAAATTACATTTCCTTTAATTTTTCATAATATTATAAATCAAAAACCCAAGTTTCAGTTATAATTTAATGGTGATTCTGTAACATGATTTAAAATTAGACATAACGCCATCATTCTTTTTAACAGACTACATTTGAAATTGCCAAAATTTCTTGATTCAAGTCATGTTCTAAAGTAGCCTAGTCAAATCCAGACTTTTATACGAATGTCATGCATGGTGTCAAACAAATTCAGAAATATCTAAACTCTCAGCTGTATACAACCACTTCCTCAGATCAATGGTTAAAAAATAGCTTCCAGAGAATGAAGCCTGTGAGTTTTGGTGAAGACCATCCTTCTTCAAACCTCATGAACTGGCACTAAACTTACAAAGAACTGTACCAAATAACAAAAACCTATCACTTGAGGGCTTTCAACAGCAGTAACAATTAAAATGGATAGGACATGTAACTTGAAGAGAAAATAATGACATAATCAAACGGTTGACATTCCACACAATTTCAAACAAAGGGTTAGGAAGGAAATCCTATTAATGATAGAAAGAGCAAGAACAGCTACTCAACTTGAGAAACCTATTTTCCTAAAAAATTGATATAATAGAAATATTTTATAAATTTCAACTAAATGCTTGGTCAATGAATGCCAAATGTTTCCTTATAAAGAAACTGCTAATATTACCATTAAATTGATGGGTGTCAAGGTTAATATCAAGACAGATCATGACTTCTGTAAGAAATTGGCAAGGAGAAAAATGGTATTACTTACTAGAAAACTCTAATTTGGGGAGAATTGGCATAATGTAATCAACAGGAATGCTGTGAGAGGTGATCAGCTGCCATAGAAAATACTGTTCTAATGTTTCCCATTCTAAACTGGCATCTGATGATAAAGAAAAAGAACATTTAAATAACCAGAAAAAAATAATATAAAATCATTTCCATTTCATTGCAATGCAGGTTGGTTTGTTTTGTCTTTTTATTTTTTACAGCATATCAACCTCAATGGGTTATTTAATGCAGACAAGATTTTTATTGCTAGTAATATTTTTTTTCCAAAAATGTATTGCTGGTAATATTTTTTTTTTCTTCAAACATGAATTGCTTGTAATTTTTTTTTTTTTTTTTCAAAAATATACCGCTGGTATTTCTTTTTTTCAAAAATGTACTGCTGGTAATATTTCTTTTTTCAAAAATATACTGCTGGTAATATTTTTCCCATTAAAAATTGCTGGTAATAAATTTTTCCTCAAAAATTTATTGCTGGTAATATTTTTACAAAATGTATTCCTGGTATTAAAACCTATTTTTATACTTTCAGTGTTTTGACCCTAGTTTGGGGGTTAACTGTTTGCTCATAGCAGGGACCATAACAGGTGCTACCAGCGTGGGTCAGGGGGGAGCTGGGAACACCAGCAATTAAGTGGTGGTTCCACACTCCTCAAACTTCCTAATCAGAGGCCTTGCTGTTGGATGTAGTTTATCATCATACCCAGGACAGTACAAAGCGGGTTCTAAATACTTCCAATATGAAAAATTTTAATAAGAAAAACAAACATTATCTAATTTCATTTCCAATGATGCTTTAGCCATAAATAGACTGACAATCTCTTAATGGTCCTCAACATTTTCTTATGAGTTATAACGGTCAGCAAACTTGAATACTCTGCCAAAATTTATGGAATCCAGTCTATTGAAATGATTTTTCTATTTATGCTTTTCTTCTTCAGCCATATATGGAAGATTTCTTATTGCAGAAAAATTAATTTTTATTAGAATTAAAATCTTTAAAAACAAGTTTAAATCAGAAAAACTTATTACAAAGATTGTTCTTAGCAAACTTAAGAATGTTAAAATATAAAATATCTTTCTTACACTATTTACATTTGGACTGTCATCCTCATAGCCATATTCACAATATTTTGGCCAATATATGCTCTGGCCTTCTTGCAATTTTGAATCGGACCCATTGTTTCATGCACCGGAATAGAATGTTCTAGTTCTACATGTAATGCCCTCTTCCAGATGCCTCAGTTATCTCCCTTCCACTCACCTCTCCAAGTTTTTTGGTTCATCACTCCTGTGGCCTGGTATAAATACATTGGTTAGATCCAGTGACTAGACCTAAAGAGTTGTAAGTTCAATACCAGGCCACAACAGTGGTAAACTAAAAAACTTGGAGAGGTGAGTTAAAGGGAAATAACTGAGATATCTGGAAGAGGCACGGCACGTGGAACTAGAACAAGCTACACCGGTGAATGAAATAAAGGGTTCAGTTTGAAATTCTAATCACCTGAAGAAGGCCATAGTGTGCAACGGCCGAAACGTTGTGAATATGGCAATGAAGATGAGGATAACAGTCCAAATAATGTAAATAATGCAAGTAATCATAATACCTCAGCGATATAGACAGATAAAATATCTTATTTATTACAACACCCAGTTGTTTTTATCCACCACATGCGATTTTTTGACTTGACTGAGCAATGCCAAATTAAGTTCAAAAGTTCCCGCAAACAATTTTTGCCTGAAATTAAACTAAACCAAATCATTTCAGCTGGTCAATTCTCTAGCCATCTTCAGATGTACATATATCGGTGAATAATTTAGAATATTAATTAAAAATAATTAAGGTGATTCACCAAATGAAGTATTTCCAAATCAAGGGCAATGTCAAACAGAAAATAAAATCTAATAAAGTGCCAACTTACTGAGGACTGAAAGGAAAGAATCTTTTCGGAACATGACTAAATGTCCCTGAAGAATCTGACATATTAGATCCTGCAACTGTTAATAGAAAAAAAAAGAAACAAATTTCATTACTACCTCCATTTCAAAGATATAACAAAATAAAAGCCACTTTCAACAATACAGAAGATAATTCTTCTCTCTTGTGTGCATACATGCATACACACACAATATTATCTCCTCACCCCAACACACACACAATTTTTGAGCCATTTATACTAATATAAATTTCCAACTGTTTAATTTAATTAACTGAAAAAAAAAAAAAAAAAAATTTATTCAACAAAAAAATAATTTAATCAACAGAAAAAGACTGTCCTTTCATATCAGATCTCAAAATATTGTGCAGATTATACTCAATAAAGTTAGATAATGTTTATTTCAAAAACAAAAAAGCATTTCTATCTCTTAAATCAGGCATTGGCAACCTTTTGCTATCTGACAACTTAGAGTTTTAAAATCATTCAATGTGCTAACAGCATACATATTTTTTATACAAGTCAAGGTCAATATACCCATTCTACAATATATTCCATATAGTAATATATACTATATATACTTTAATATATATTAAAATTGAAACAGCTAAATATCTTTGTGTTGTAGTAGTTATTGCTTTGGACTTTGTGACGTCACTTGCAGTTGTGTGACATTGGAAATAGCATGGTGTGCCATGTGTGCTGTAGGTTGCCAACCCCTGTCTTAAACTGTTATGTTACATCTGAGTTCCAAATAAAACAAAGATTTCATTGACTACAATTAGTTTCTAATCATAAGCTGATTATAATCTGAAAAATTAGTAAATTATTTTGTTTCATTTTTAATTTAAGCTCACTATTAAACTATGAGTAAAAATGGAGTTTAAAATTTAAAAAAAAAAGAAAAGGTGTAAAGGTGATAACTCACTTGTGTACCATCAATTGAAGATACAATCAAATGTAATAGTTCTATATTTCCAACTGCTATGTTTGGAAACTGCAATTAGAAAAAACAAACGAATTGTTTATATTTAATAAACTTTCAAATGAAGACAAATTCAATTCATTACTTTTGTGAGAAACTCATTACAGGCTGAGTATCTTCTATCTGAAAACCTCCAACATCGAAAAGTTTTTCAGGTGCTGACATGACTTACTACAAATGGAAAATTTCAGAAATGCACTGGAAAGGTTCCTAGGTGATGTGCAGCTGTTGTAAGTGACTTCATCTGCCCCAAGCTACATAACCGCCAGGTTTTTGTTAGCAACTGTCTCAGCAACACCCCTCCGTTCATCGATTACTTACCAGGTGTTTTGTGCTCAGTAAAGATATTATTTAAAATGTCAAAATGTTCTGCATTTATATATATTTTTGTAAGTAGTGATCATGGTTTTTTGTACATGTACCAAAAGCAGAAAACATTATTTTTTTATGTGAAATCTTAATTTCAACACTTAAAAATCCATGCGAGCATTACATGACTAATGTAATTACCCATATCTGTATGTACACAAAATTTATTAAATTTTATAAAAAGCTACTTTCATGGTATATGTATAAGCTGCATAATGAAATGTAAAGGGACATCATGTTTATACTCAGGTTGCATTCCTAAGCTGCCCCATTTTATAAATAACCTATATTTCAATATCTAGAAAAATTCTAAAAATCAAAGCACTTCCAGTCCCAAAAATTTTGGATAAAAGATTCTCAACCTGTATTTCAAAATAAATTTGCCATTTTATTTAAAATATTGGAAATCATTTTAGATCATTTAATCCAACATGAAAAAAATGTAATCATTTTTAAGAAGAAAAGCAAAGAGTGAATAATGGATATTTTCATACATAAAGACATTTTCACAATTCAAAGAATGTAAGAAGTTACTCATGTTACCATATTGCACAGAATGTGACATGGTCCAGTTTAATATGGGAATTGGTATAACTGTACAAAAACTGTTCAATCCTCCACTGTACTTCTCCTTTCAAGGATGACTTGGGCACTGGGTAATGACCCTGGTCCTTCCTGAAGTACTACTACTAACTGGGGCAATTGGCTTCCTTTGGTTCAAGCTAATATTAATTTTGAAACCTCCTGGCCTGGAAAGGACAACTAAAGGGAAGTAGGTATTTTCTTTATCAGTTGTCTTGGAACAGACAAGAAGGATGACCAATCCTATTTTTAGGATGAAAGTAGGATAAACATGGCCTAAAATTAAAACTTGTCTAGAGTCACATCATTGCTGGGAATTACTTATTTGAGGTACTAATGTTTTCAATTTCACATGTACTGCGATCAACTAGTCAAGTGGTTTACCATATCACAGATAAACTGAATTTGCTGTCTTTCTATAAATAGATTCACAATAATAAGATAACTGTACAATTTCCTGTATCAGCAAAAATTAAGTTCAGTTCCCACTCTACCTTTTATAGATTTCTGTAACCAAAATTTTAGAGGATCACATATTCTTTGGGAATTACAAATTATGTTCAATCATGCAAATGACATAGGCTGAAACAAATATGATCTAAGAGTTAAATTACAACACATGTCACCAGAAAAATCATTAACACTGGCTCTCAAATGACCCACTGGAGGGTCATGGTGGTATGTCTGCAAGGCCAACACATAACCCTCTATTGGGTTGATTTCCAATTTCATTTCTATGAGGTTTATTGGGAGTGGCATGCCATGATTTTTTTTGTCTTATTCCATTTTCCTTTTGTAATTTCTACTGTTGTTTTTGGTTCATTTTTTTTTTTACATACACAGAGCTGTATCATGCATTTATGTGGGACTGGGTTGTAAAATGGACTCTGGTACCGAACGACACACCAGTGGGTTGTGGGTAATAAATACCACCTATGATATACTTGTCTTGTATATGAAACTATGTTAAAACAGTCATTTGTAGCAAAATTAATTAAGATATAGTGTTGGTACCCTGGGACAACAAGGAAAATAAAGCATTAAAAATCTGAAAACTATGGAAAAAAAAAAAAATGAATTACTTAAATAAGACTTGGTCCAATTGTAAAAAAATAAAAAAATAAAAATAAAAAAAAAAAGGGAATAATTTTGGTGTGAGGTGGGGAATAATCTTTGCAGATTAGCCTTTATTAAAACTTCCTCAAAGCCACAATCTTTGTCAGAATGGAAAAATATTGATTTTTTTTTTATCATTTTAGAAGGGAGGGTCCTCTCCATAATATAAAAACAAGGTTAAACTGATCTCTGACTTTTTACACAGTTATCTGGACTGAGAAGTTATTTACAAATGCCAAGTTTAAACTGCTTATAACATTGATATCTTTTTTTTTTTTTACATTCTGAATTTTTAAAACATTGGGGAGATTTTTGGGGGAAGTATACATACACAAACATTGGGGAAATAATTATTTATCTTAAGACAAAGATAAATGGATATATACTTTTTATTAATTTATGTAAATTTTCGTTTTTAATTAAAAAATGTATATATCCGTTTATTCTTTAATTAAAATGAATCCTATTGTAAGATATTAAAAAAAAAAAAAAAAAAAAAAAAAAAAGAATGATTACTTGGTAAACAATTACTTGTTTAGAAAATTTATATATCAATTTGTTCTTTAATTTAAAATGTATATATCTTTATTTACATTGTTCAGACTGTTGTCCCACCTTTATTGCCATATTCATATATATGACAATAAAGATGAGGACAACAATCCAAACAATGTAAATAATTACAATACCTCATCTCAAAAATATAGACAGGTATATATCTTTAAAATCTTCCAAAAAGCTGTACATCTGAGAAGAGAAGCAAAAAGAGCCGAAGAAAATCTCAAAGCAAGATAAGCCACCTTTAAGAAGATTAAAATATTGATATCAGTTAATCTTTGCTAATCTGATACTTCATCAAAAATGTTCTTTAATGACAAAAAATCTTGTAAAAAAAAAATAACTAAAAAATATTCCACCAGAAAAACAATTGCATGTTTAAAATATCTTCTTAAAAATGAATCCGGTTATTCTTTAACTAAGTATAGACAACTCCTTAAAAGCCATGCAACAATGTTTCCATTGTATTTATATTATAAAGCAGATTTCACTTCTAAAATGACTGGAAAAAAAAAAAAAAAAATAAAAAAATAAATTCCATTCTGACAAATACTGTGACTTTACAGTCTAATAAATACTAACCTACAAAATTTATTTCCCCACAAAAATTCCCCTGTTTTTTTTTTTTAACGCATGAACCAATTTACTTAAATCAAGACAAAAATAAATGGCATAAGTCAAGGTTAAAATATAAGGAACTGCTCAAGCCAAAAGTTTATAGATTTGGGAGCAGCACGTGCAGAGTGAATATTCTTTGTGATAGTGCCATTATTAAAGCATGACTTTACAGAAGCACTATCTAATAAAACTCTATTTAACCTTTATCACACTGTATGTCACTTCATTTGCTGTGCAAAATGTTTACCCTACCATTAAAGGTGACTGAATTTCATACTCATATTTTCATATCCTGCTATGGCAAAAAAAAACAAAAAAAAAAACGACCTAGTGAACTTAACAATAAGGATCCTGCAATTGAGAGGCCTTGAAAAAGAATGCAGTGGAAAGAGAAGTAATATTAATAATGCAGGGTGTTAAAGGTTAAGTGGGGGGAAAGGTTAAAGACATATGATCACATGTAAAAAGAATAGAGTAATGGTTGGAGGATACTTACATGTGTGTAAACATCCGGTAACAAATATGTAAAGAGTCGGACATCATCTTCTTGACATAACTGAGGGGAGGAAAAAATAAAAAATGAAATTATGGTGAAATAATTATATCAAGTTTGAATAATTGTTGAGCACGACATTTAAAATGCAATTGCAGAAAGTATTAAAAAATAAAAAAATAAAAAATGGATCAGCATGAAAAGATAGTTACTCTCAGATCATTCATCAGACAAGTTTCCAAATCTTTACCATCCAAACTTTTGCAAAAATCTCTGTAACTGGACATCTTGTCATCGTTCACCTTACTAGAAAGAGAGAAAAAAAAAAAATTACAAATTTTAAATATTTACTTTTAACTATTAGGTTGGTGCAAAAATAATGACGGTTTTTGACGTATTTTTTAACGTCAAAAACCGTCATTATTTTTGCACCAACCTAATACAAATGACCAATAATTTTTAACAGCAAATCAAACCCAGATAAAGTGAGATTGATTTTATACAGATATATAATTCTTATTACTATAAACATTATTCTTAACATAGGTAACATAGGTTTCAGTGACTATCTGTGTTTTTTTTTTCTTTCGTTTTTTTTTTTTAACTAATAATGAAACTAATAACAACTGGCCTAGATTAAGACCTACTAAAGAAAAATGGTGTCTCCAACAGGAATTGAATTTGTATCTCTTTTTCCATCAGGAAAACTACTTTTTTTAGCCAAAGCATGCCACTACCAATTTGGCCATGGTAACTTTAAATAAGGAATTTGAACCTTGCTCTGTCAGGCTGGCTGGTCTCTGTGTACCCATTAAAAATAACGTTTATAGAAATAAGAAATAATTTTGCATAAAAAAATTCCTTCAGATATATATATATATATATATATGTGTGTGTGTGTGTGTGTGTCCAGAGTTCATTTAAAAACAAATTGAATTAAATTTAACTGACAGAGTCTGTCTAAATTTTTTATTGTATTTTTTTCAAATTTTAACAAATAAACTTTTGTCCATTCAGATCGAAATTGTGGGTTAACTGTCCATAGTTCAAATTTTGTTTTATGTACTCATTTCTGAGATTGTCAAGCTCTGTGAAATCATTCTATACATGACTTCACATATAATAAACATATTTAAATTTAACATTTAAAAAAAAAAAAAAAAAAAAAAAATGCCAAGGTGTAGCTGACAAACTCTTGTTTATGGTACTAACAACTTTTACTTCTTTATAATGATTAAAACAGTCAAACATACTCAACAAAGACAAAACAGAACAAAGACACAAAGTTTGGGCATTTTATCCAAAACTGTTACTTTCTCCACCAGATTGCATACTGCATTGTGCTTTTGCAATGATCAGTGATATAATTGTACGAGCTTGGTCTTAGATTTTCATTTGGAAATCTGAGATCAGCATACTCTCAATGCATTTTCAACTTAGTGATTTTTTTGTTCTCTTGATCAGACTAGTACTTAAATTTCGATTTGCCCTATTTTCTGGTGTATAATACAACCCTATGTTTCTGAAGCTAAAAACAGGGAAAAAATTAGATGTTTGACCATAATATGACCTTGTAATACAGACATCCCTATGTTTTTTTAAAGTTATACCATATTATCCATTAAAATCTAATTGTTGTACATATATTTCATTAAAATATTTAATTTTTCATGATATTACAGAATAGAAATGAGCTGGATGTTTAGCTATTGCATGTTTCTTCTAACTGCCATTTCAAAACATTTTCAAACTTTGGTTTGTTTTACAGTATATCAAGCTCAATGGCTATTTAATGCCAACAAGATTTTTATTGCTGTTAATATTTTATTTTTTCAAAAATATATTGCTGGTAATATTTCTAAAAATGTATAGCTGGTATTAAAATGTATTTTTACAATTTCATCGGTGTTTTGACTCCAGATTGGAAGTTAACTATTTGCCCATAGCTAGGACCCTAACAGGTGCTAGCACTGCAGTCAAGGTGGACCTGAGAACACCAGCAATCAAGAGCTGGCTACATGCTCATCAAAACCTCCTGATCAGAGGTCTTGCTGTTGGATGTAGTTTATCGTCTTACCCAGGACTCAAACTTTGGGGGAAAGACATACCCACTAATACATTTTGATTAATCTATTATATATTTCTGTTTGATATGACTTTATCATATTTCTATATACTAATAAACTACGAAAAAAAAAAAAAAAAAAAAAATAAGTCTTTCATTAAGAATCAAGAGAGAAAAATACAAAAGAAAAAACAATAAATTCAAAATCTTTATCTTGTGAGAAATTTCACACATTACGCTGATTCCCAAAGAAAAAGTATTGCCGACATATCAAAAACCCTTTGTAAACAACTAACTACTTTGTGTTTTATTATCTAATATGCTGAGTGTATTTGCAATCTTGCCGTTTCAAGTAAAAGGTTTTTTTAAGCTGACTAAAAAATTTTAAAAACACATACTTGTATATAATATGACCCACATTTTTTGCCTTTAATTTACATTCAAAATTTCTTGTATTATGCATAAGAAAATATGGTAATAAATATTTAGGCAGCATTTCTTCATTTAAATGTGTCTTATTAAAGATAGAATAGAACAGACAGAACATCTGTTAAGCCTTTCAGTATGTTTCTCCTGGTATCAAATAAATTGTTTGATGTCAGATGTAAGAGAAAATACCAAAATGGTTGTGTAATGTTTTGAATACTTTCAACAATTGTTGGTCATTTTCAAGCAAAGGCAGAAAGTAAGAGATATCCCCATTTGGAGAGTTTATCTGATTAACAGTCCAGAGCTAATAAACAACAAGACAAATTTGTAATTTTAAATATATAGAATATGAGCAAAGTAATATGAAAAAAATCTATATAATGTTAATAAAAAAAATAAAAATCTATAATTTCTAACAAATTTCTTCAAGCAGGTTTACTTAGTTTTTTATGGTTTTTGTTGTATGTTGTCTCTTTTATTCCTATCAGTCAGGCTATGAGTGAAAATCTTTAAAATCTTCTAAAAAGCTGTACATCTGAGAAGAGAAGCAAAAAGAGCTGAAGAAAATCTCAAAGCAAGATAAGCCACATTCAAGAAGATTAAAATATTGATATCAGTTAATCTTTGCTAATCTGATACTTCATCAAAAAAAATACCACAGCATAAGTAAACTAAATTTGCTTAAAAGCCAGTCAAGTTCTTTAAGGATACTTTTTGTAGACTATTGACACTTAACATCTAGATAACAAACGAGTAAGAAAGTTGTTGCAATGAAGCTTACCTGACTTTAAGAAAGTACAGCATATGGTAGCCAATATGTGGCTGTTTTTGGTACATCTCATCCATTAAGAATAATAATGGTTGCCTAATAGGATCTTCTTCAGCAGTTGAGCAGAAGTTTCTAGAAAAAGGAGGAAATTAAAAAATTTAGTCACTTTTATGAAACAAAGAAAAATGACTGCAAGAGAATATGGTCTAAAAGAAATAGAAAGGAAAAAAACAAAAACATTATGCCACAAACAATGAGAAAGTAACAAGTAATTTTAAATAACCAACAAAGGAGCAAGTTGGAAAAATTAAGAAACAAAGTTCTCACAGTTCATATTGCACAAAATTTTGATCGTGTGTTGATTAAATAGCATTCATAATACAAGATCATTTTTGCATTTTTAATTTTACATAAACAAGAGAAAACTGAAAGAAAAACAAAAGAAATTTGTTGTACTTTATTTGAATGATAGGTAATAAAACAAATGTAAATGAAAGTCTAGAATGTAATGTTGGTTTCATTTTAGTGATATAAATTATGTCGTTTTCAATCATAACAAAGTTCAATATATAAACATTTTTAACACTTAGGGCTATAGACTACATTATTCTCATAATGATTAGTAATGATTAGATGTCTTTCATCATTCTTTTTCCAAATCATTACTTAATAGTCTCATATATACTATACAAGTCCTCCCGCTATATTGTTTAAAATCAGAAAACAAAAAATTATTACACTGAAATTTACAGAAAGAAAAATAACACATCTGCTAAACAGAAAATACAAAAGATGTTCTTGGAATAATATAGAAATCTGTATAAATCTTTTATGGTAAAAAAGCAGATAGAAAATCCTTTCAGTGTTTACACTGAGTTCAATGACATAAGACCTGGATCTCAAAACAAGACACACACAAAAATCTCAAACATACTTAAGTTTAAATGGTAAAATTTCATGAAAATGTTACAACAGACACATGGAATTGTTATTTTATACATTACAAACATGTTTATAGACTATAAAAAGTAGAGGACTACTGACCTAAATATCACAAAAAGAGGTGTCCCTATAGAATCTTCAATTGTTCTGCAAGAGATAAAAAGAAAAACAAAAAGTTACTTATTGCTCATTACATAAAAAAATTAGATTAATTCAGAAAAAAAAATATTTGCAAAAATCATTTTCTGCTGATGTCAGAATAACTTGGGTTTTAATCTAGTATTGTTGTGAGATAATAATATACACAATAAGCCTGATTAAAAAAAAGACAAAAATGGCTAATTTTTTATTTAAAAGAAGACAAAAAAATTGACAGATTTAAATTTTGAAGATATTCTAGACGAGTCATCCTCAAATGTTTTGAACATGAGGTTGTAATAATTTATTTTCAAGTTGCAAGCAAAAAATAAAAAAGCGATCAAGTTAGAGCTATTTGAAAAAGTGTTAAAGTGTTTATTACAGGTGTTTTTTCAAGTGCTTAATCCTATTTTTGTTGCATTATCAGTTGTCATTTGCAATAGAGTAAACGTCTCAAAGTTATTCTCCACTGAACTTGCAGAGACATTATGATCACAAAGCATAGCAATCTTAATCATAAGGCCATGACCAAACATTGATTTAAACAGCAATGATGAAGAAGAGAATGCTGACATTATTTTAAGTGACCAACAGAATGCAAGCGTTATTTCATACTGACATTTTCAGCAAATTTCTTCATCTTAATATAAAGTTTCTATTGGCAGGCTGTTTATTAGCTGGGAAAATTAATAAAAATGCATGCCATCTGCAATGCTAAAAGAAAAAAAAATGAAGATAAAGATATTAATATTATCATCCTGAACTCATAAAAATATACTTGTAATTGTAACAGTTAATCAGTAATTTTTAACAGAACTTTTTTTTAATTGATTATGCTAATTAATCCCCAAGTATATTTAGGCTTTACCTGTATGTCTCAAAAGGTTATTACATGTCGGTCTCTAAAGACAAACAGAAGAGCATATAAGCTAAAGCATACCTGAACTATTTTTTGTGATTTTTTTTTTTTTTTTTTTTAAATTTTGGGCAGTGGGGAGAGGGACTGCATTATTAATTAAGAATGTTAACACATCTATTTAAGACATTTGACAGCATTTTTCCAGAAAAAATAGAAAAAAAATTTTTTTTTATCATAGTTACATAAACATCTTATTGACTAGAATGCAAGTTATTTACACACAAATTAATATCCTCATCTTTGTTGTTATTACTACATCTTTGCTGTTGTGCCCTCCAGCGTTCTTTTGTTGGAATAGTAACAAGGAGTTCAAATCCCTGGGCTAAGTACAAATTCAGAGTCAGTGGTTTCCACCCCTTGCTGGTCATTTAAACAGATGTTTATCCTTTGTTTTTGGTTTAGAATTAGGTTTCACAATTTCTTCTAAAGTCTACTTCCAATTCTACTGACATCTCCATCTAAACTCCGAAGTTTTATTTACAACCCGCCCCCACCTCTCCAATAGGAGTAGGTATGCTCACCTATTTTCCAGTTTACACTCCTCCCTGGCATTCTGAACAGGAGAAGACATTTATCCCATGTTTCCCATTTAGGTTTGGGCTCCCAGTTCCTTCTAAAGTTTTCTCATTCTCTTTCACTCCCAGTAGACCCTTGTGTTTTAGTGGTATTAACACTTTGCTTGGAGTGAAAGAATTGAAAAAAGAAGAAGAAAAAAAGAAGAAAAAAAGAAAAAAGAAGAAAAAAAGAAAAAAAAGAAAAAAGAAAAAAAAAGAAAAAAGAAAAAAGAAGAAAAAAGAAAAAAGAAGAAAAAAGAAAAAAGAAGAAAAAAGAAAAAAGAAGAAAAAAGAAAAAAGAAGAAAAAAGAAAAAAGAAGAAAAAAGAAAAAAGAAGAAAAAAGAAAAAAGAAGAAAAAAGAAAAAAGAAAAAAGAAGAAAAAAGAAAAAAGAAGAAAAAAGAAGAAAAAAGAAAAAAAAAGAAAAAAGAAAAAAGTAAAAGAAAAAAGAAGTAAAAGAAAAAAAAGAAAAAGAAAAAAAAGAAAAAGAAAAAAAGAAAAAAGAAAAAAGAAGAAAAAAAGAAAAAGAAAAAAGAAGAAAAAAGAAAAAGAAGAAAAAAGAAAAAAAAAGAAAAGAAGAAAAAAGAAAAGAGAAAAGAAGAAAAAAGAAAAAAAGAGAAAAGAAGAAGAAAAATAGAAGAAAAGAAGAAGAAAAATAGAAGAAAAGAAGAAGAAAAATAGAAGAAAAGAAGAAGAAAAATAGAAGAAAAAAAGAAGAAAAAAAGAAGAAAAAAGTAAGAGGCATGGGCAGGGAAATAAGAACAATCTATCCCCATTGATTAAAGAGTTAGGTTTGAAATTCCCTGAAAGTTACTAGAATCAAAACAAGAAGGATACAATACCCAAAGCATTGTAGTAATAACAACAAAGATGAAGTTTCATTGTAAATAATGATAACTCCTCATCACAAAAATTCAGACAGAATATGTATTCAGTCATCTAATCTTGCTTTCAAAATAATTCCTATTGTTGAAAGAATATATTTAAAAATGATTTTAAAATAGTATTTAATTAGACATCTGCAATATGAGACAATCAACAAATAACTACATTCCATATACAAATAGTAACAGATTCTAATTATCAAATAATAATTATGACACTGATATTTCCTTGAACCTTTCTCATTTTCAAAATGGTCAATTAGTCATTCCAAAAGTTCTGAAATTAAGCATTTCTATTATTCCAGATATTTCTTCAAACAACTGTCTTCCCATCATCTTCCAGACACAGCTAATATACCAACCAAAAAATATACATTATAACCAGTCTTTTCATTTCTTCCTATTCTTTTCTATGTCTTCAATTTAAGCAGATAAATTCAACAATCATAAACTGAAGTACAGGTCGGCACTGATAAACCGCAGTAGTTGGGGTCTAAAACTTCTATCCGTGGTTTAGATCAAAAGTCAGTCGCGATGTCAGGTTTGACAGCTTAGGCCACCAAAACAAAGCTTGTCAAGTCCATGGAGTTATCCATGAAAATGAATAACACAGTGGCTAAGCATGCAAAATCTGTATTCAATACTAAGAGTTGGAGATTGGCAGTTTACAAAAACATTTCTTAAAACTATCCTTTAATTTCACATAAAAATGTGCACCAATGTGAATAAATTTGAAAGACAATAGCCTAAAATGATACCAATTATAAAGCGCCATGTCAATAGATCCATCATCAATGACAGCAAAAGATGGCAGAAATCTCGTACACACATTTTAACAAGAAAAAAAATAAAATTAATTTTTTTTATAGTTTTAAGATTTTGAATAAAAACATTACAATTCATTATAGATATTAAATCAAATCCTGTTCAGTAAATATGTGAAATTTTGAAGTTAGAATAAAAGTTGTAAGCTGCATATTTCACACTCCAAATATCTGAAGTGCTAATCCAAACCACTATACAATTGTGAGTGTGAAATGCCAAAGCCTAAACAATAGTAAATGACTGGGAAAGTACAGATATACTGAAGGTATTAAAACTCATTTTATTGAATCTATTGAAATAAAAGATTATACAGAAAAAAAAAAAAAAAAAACAGACTTTAAAAAGTGTCACAATCAAGTTTTAATTTGTTTCAAATTGGGATTCACTAATGATTATGATTCTAATATGAACATGACAAATCTTTTCGGCTAAACAGTCGAACACTGCCTTTGAGCAGAGAGGAACCTTGACAAGGCTCTGCCAAAGGGCAGAGTCTTGTTCGGGGAGGTTGACTGATCCTGAACCCGTTTATACGGGTTTGAAAGGGAATATTTGTGGCCAAGCCTATGGGCTCGGAGAACCCACGTTATACCCGGCCTTGTGTCACATGCAACCCTCGTGGGGGTGGGGGGGTGCTAAATATTCTAATATGAACATGACAAAAAATTTGGGGATCCATTGCACATGTGCAGCTTATATGACATCATTGTTTATTGGTGCGCAGCTTAATGACACTGACCTGTATTATGGACTAATGCTTGATTTTTTAAGTGACACAGTTGATAAGCCTGATGTTAGGTTTCTGATATAAAGTATCCTTAATAGCTATTAAGTCTTTCAGAGCACTACTTTCCAGATGATAAAATTTATAGTTGCTTTACTTGTGCATTCATTTTTTTAACAAATTATTCTATTAGTTTGTCTTTATTATTTCGGACTTCCAGAGGACTGAGATCAAATTGTATGTTTAAAACTGTGCTGATAACAACTGTTTGAAAAATATCTAGAATCACTTATCCAATAGATTTCCATGCACAAATGCTCAACTTCATGATTCAAATGAGATTTGGGATTACGGACATGCTATAATCCTAAGCATATCTGGATTAAGAGTTATTTTTAATCTACTTATATAAAAAAAAAAAAAAAAAAAAAAAGAAAAACTGAAAAGACCAACTAACACAATTTATTACATGCAAGGAACAAAATTTATCACATGCATGTGAAAATGTTTGAGTAACTCTGCTTTACTAAAATTTTAGTTGAAATGCTGACAGTCCCATATTTCAAGTATTTGGGTTTATATTGATTGATTTGTTTTGTTTGTTTTTTTTTGGGGGGGGAGGCGAGTATCAGCCTTTTGCAGGTTATTTATAGCAAGAAAATATTTTTAGATAAAAATTTTTCGAGATAATGATTTACTGAGACAGGTCCAACTAATTAACCCATAGCTTGGGGGAGAAGTGGCTTCATACCTTTCCCAAGGGTTTTTGGATGTGTGAATATAATGAACCAGACTGTAATTGAAACTAGATTCCCCAATTTCCAATTCCTAGCCATTATACCACCCCCACACATCCAAGCATAAAGTACTTGATATTTCCAAGTGGTCAACCATCAATGTACTGACCAGGCTCGACATTGCTTAACTTCAGTGATCATGCAAGTGTAATATGACCTGAAATTAAGTCAAATCATAAAATGTTCATTTTCCTCATTTTTCAATGATGTTAAGAAATACATTGATATTTTAGTTTTAGAAATCCATGTGTAAAATTTTACATAAATTCAAATATTGGAGAGCCACTAAACTACTTTTTGAAAAATGCCTCAATTTAAAAAACTAAGTAAAGGCAACACGGAGTTACAAATATTTACACCGTTTAAAGTTGGACTAACCCAGAGCAACAGACACCTGATGAGGATACTATGGCCAAAACATTGTGATCAGAACAAAGATGTGGACAACAGTCTGATTATATAAATAAGAATTACTTAGCACAGAAATTCTGAGAGTTACAAGCAGGATAAATATTTACTTGCCTCACATACACACTCACACACATTTTATATATATATATATATATATATATATACACACACACACACACACACGACTGTGTGCATAAAAACAAGTTTCATTAAAAAGAACTGACAAGATGTCTTTTTAATTTTTGAACAAACAAAATCTTCAAACAAATTATACACCATTTTAATCACAATAATACCTTATTTGAAATTGGAAAAATACAATAAAAAATTAAACAGATCTTGTCAGTTGTTTTTAACCAAACTTGCTTGAATGATTATGTTCTGCCTCAATGTACTATATATATCTTTCTGAGATTTCAGAAAGAGATGGAAAGTACTTGGGAAATAAAAATGATTCTCACTGTTACAGTGCATTTCTTGCCTAATTTAATTATAATATACAGAAAAATATCTGTGAATATGAAAGGATTGTGATAAAAATAAGCAGACATAATGTTTGTAATTTATTCAATCAGACATGCTTAAAAGAGAATTTTCTGCCTAAATACACACACACATTACATATACATATATATATATATATATATATATATATATATATATATAATGATTCAATCTATATAAATTATATATAATGTCACCCAAAGATCTCAAAATGAAATAATTAACTATGTAATCAATTTTTAAATACAAAATTGGCTTTAATGAATGAAATAACTATCATGGTCCAGGTTCTTGATTGGATGCAGAAAAAAATTTAAAAATCTGGTGTTTGGTGGGAAACATGTGACTAGAGGGGAAAAATAAATTTATCTCTTCTGACAAGCATTTTAATATTAGTTATCTTTATATTGTGGGAGGGTGTGTAAATTGATTGTGCTACAAAAGCAAATACTAATGAAACCAAATGATTAAGAAAATCATTTTTTTGTGCGGGGGGGGGGAGTTAATTCTATGAGAACAATGCAATGTTTATTTATTTTCTTAATACTGTTCACTCAATATAAGGCCAAAGTTCCAATCAAAGTAAAGGGTTACTGTATGAGGATGTTGTAAAGGCATATGGGGTGAAAGCAAAGGTTGCATATTATAACGATAGGTAGGAGAAATAAGAGATATGTAGGAGAATATGTACAACAAATGACGACCCTCTACTTGAAGAAGTAAAGATTGTAGTGGTCAGGGAAGCATCCCTATGTGAGTTCGTTGAACATTACAACAGTTTTGAAGAAGAAGCTGTCTGAATGTAACTTACTCCTTACCAATGGAATATGGAAGGAATAAGGATGAGTTGAATTAGTGGCATGTCCCTAGTTGTGAAGGTCTAAATGGGTGAAATCAAGCAATATAGTTTTGCCTGAACTGCCATGGCGACAAAAGTAATAAAGTAATAGAAGATAATTGGAAAAGCTAACAACATTCTGTCTGTTTTATTCTTACAATGTTCAAAATAAAGCTGGGCTTGTTGAATAATATATTAAAAGTAAAAATTAACAAAAAGTTGAGCCACTTTGGAAGCAACCAAATTGAAGTTTTTCAAATTCCATTTGGAAACATTTTCCTCATATTGGAGGTCAGATGATGAAAAGTATACCTTTGAATAATGAGGATGAGTTAGCAACAAACACACCTGTAATCTAACATCCTTGTTGCCTGAAGATAGTTTAAAAATCAAATGTTCAAAAGAACAAATAAAATGTTAACATTTTTTTTTAAATTCACTTCAACAGGTAGTTGAATGTAATATTTAAGTTCCGAGGAATATTTTTCTGTAATTTCTGTTAATTTAACAAAGCTGGGATTTATATTTTGGGAGTAATTTGAGGTATGTTTAATAATATCCCCTAAGCTAAAGAGTCTGCAGAACAGATACAAGTTGGCTGTTGTACAATTTGTTTCAAAGTCATAAAAATTCAGTTAATGCTTTGTCAAATATAAAAGCAAAACATTGGACAATTATTTTTGGATATATTTTCTACAGAAGCAATGAAAAAACAAAAAAAAACACAAGACTGGTGAAAGTATTACAGACTACTCCATCTACTTATTCAATAAGTAAAATGACTTTTCTTGACAGGAAACTAAATTTAACAGGTAGTTGAATACAAATTATCAGTTTTGGAAGTTTTATTCTAAATCATTTGTAATATAAAAATTCTGTTGTATAGAGATGTAACCTGATTGAGTAAAGATAAGCAGGTGACTGTAAAACAGTGGTTCCCAAACCTTTTGCTCTTAATGCTTGTATTGCATGCCAAATGAGTAACTTAGTATTTCCTATAATAATTATATAAATGGGATATGCTTTAAAGTGAAGGCAAAATACAGTACAAAGTACAATGTGTGTGCCAAACATATTATGGCTCAGGTATGCCACAGCCACCCTCTGGCTGGCTGCCTTTCTCATCGGCCCCCATGGGTCTAGGATGGTAGTGCCTACTTTGGGAATCCCTGCTCTAAAAGAAGAGAATCAATATTAAGATTAATGGAAAGAGCAAGACAGGATTTTTTTCCTTTTGACAGGAATAGAAAAATGGTCTAAAAATAATGAACACAAACCGATAACGACATAGAAATCATGAAAAACGACTATCAAACAGAAATAATGATGCCAGACACGTAAAACATGCTGGAAATTCAAAAGAAAAAAAAGTTACCGTCAACATTGACTCACTTTAAGTGTCTTCAGATGTTAGCAACTGGGCATAAATTAATAATTATTGTCTGAAACTATTGCAATAAGAATCAAATGAAAAGCAAAGGTGTCATTTATTATTTAGCATTTAATAAAAATGAGGAAAGAATTCTTGATTGCTTAAGAGATGGATGAATTGTGATGGGCCTCAGAATTTAGATGTATTTTTAGACACATAAACCCCCCCACCAAAAAAAAAAACACTCTTAATAAGAAAAAAAATGTTTTCTTTCATAGTTATATTACTTTAAAGAATATAAACTAGGAAATACAAAACAATTATCTTGTACAAGATTTATGCTACAATATTTATATATTTCAGCTTGCAAAACGTTCTCAAAAATTATTTAGTGTATCCAGTGTTTGGACTTGGGGAAAATAATCTTTAAAATGTTTAACTGTTATAGAATTTTAATTTCTAACATGAGCTAGGATAAAAGTGAAGGATAAGTTTTATAAACAACTATTTTGCAAAATGACTCCCTACTTTCTGCAAAACAGTGTTGTACAGTTATCTAATAGGGACAAAAATGTTAAGAACTTAAAAATATATATATAGAAGCAGAGCAGTCACACACACACACAAAAAAAAAAAAAAGGTTGATTAACTTCCTTGTTCTAATCATTGTACTATACATCATTATTGTTTATCATATCTCCCCCCCCACATACACACATTATATCCGAGTTTTTTTTATCTTCGTTCAACTGCTGTCTACAATGCCTCCACAGCATTTGTTATCTAGTTTCTAAAAATGTCTATATTTTGAAATGAACATGTCTTTCCAAAAAATAATGTATAATTTTTACAAATAAAAAAAGAACATGCTTACAGGCCATAAAAATACCACATTTGCACACTGTCTTCAACTTGTTTCTAATTTCTAAACAAATAGTTAACTCACTTGTTACAAATGAAAAACACTGGCGGCATATTTTATTCATGTCAAATGACTTGTGTGATAGAAACCCTCAATTAAAATGACAATGTTTAGAGCTAGGATTATGACATTTAGATACTAATAAAATATTGATAGAATAATTGTAATTTTGGTTAAATCATCTTTGGACATTTTCAAATCATCCTGATATTTTTATTCAGAAAAAAACATTATTTTTCAAATTAAATACTAACATAAATACTCTGTTAATGGGTTTTTTTCAAATGAATCAAATTGATTTATCTAAATTCATTAACCTTTTTTAAAATTAATAATAAAAAGTAAATAAACTTAAATTATGAAATCGTTTTTTTCAAGCAAAAACTCTAGCGAGCCTTTCTTCTTCAAAAAATAATTATTTACTATTTTGGAGGGGGAATTTAAATTTTTTTGAGGAAAATAAAGATTACATTAGTGATTATTTTCTTTTTAAAGAAAGTGAAAGAAGCAAACATTTCTCCATAAATTAATTTAATTACCATTTTGAAAGATAGTAGAAGATACACTGAGAATTTATTAGGTTGGTGCAAAAATAATTTCGTTTTCTAACATATGTTACTATGTGAGAAAACGAAATTATTTTTGCACCAACCTAATAGTTTTGAAAATGAATTGTTTACATTTCAAGTTATATTTATATTTGAAAAGAAATAAAAACTTTAGAGCTTAATAAAAATTAGGAAAGACAGACATGAGTTATGGTCAACATTAGTCATGTTGAATATTTGTTTTATAAATTTAACTATATTTTATTTAAACTAATTTTCATTAGATTTTTGCTTTAATAAAACTTAATTTAAAATTATTTACTTTTTTATGCTAGTTGCAAACCAAAAAAAAAGAAAAAAAAAAAACAATGGAGGTTTATTTTTTAAAGACTGAATAAAAAAAATTATTTTCCATAAGATGGCCAAAAAATATGAATAAAATTAAATTTCTTCTTATAAATTAACTTTGTTGTTTTAATATTCATTTTTTTTTTAAGTTACACTTTTATTTACTATACTATGGAAATAAATTCAAGAGAATAGAAATTTTTAAAATACATAACATAAAAACATTTGAAATTATCAGTAGAATTAAAAAGTAAAAACTAACCGAATAAGAATTCTTCCCATTCATTTTTACTTTTTAATTCTGAGAATTTCAAATTCATTCTAATGCAATTATTATGTATTTTTAATTTTAAAATATCTTCATAAATACAAATCATATGATGATAATTTTTTTATCAAAGGTGGGTTGGATGATACAGAGTCTCTGTGTGTGTGTGTGTGTGTGTGTGTGTTTGTATATATATATATATATATATATATATATATATATATAGTCATTAATTCTTGTAGTTTTAGCTGGACACAGACAAACAGACAACTTCCCTTTATATGTGTATAGACAATGCTGAGCATTCCTTACTTACAGTTTCTAAGAAAGAGCTCACAATATAGCATGATCAGTGGTTGAACAAGGCCAGTTTCTGAAACC
This sequence comes from Acanthosepion lycidas, assembly GCA_963932145.1. Taxonomy (NCBI): domain Eukaryota; kingdom Metazoa; phylum Mollusca; class Cephalopoda; order Sepiida; family Sepiidae; genus Acanthosepion; species Acanthosepion lycidas. Next base: position 114,960,721 of record OZ010576.1, on the reverse strand, counting down.
CTAAGTCCAAACAGCTTGTGGACTCCTGCTAAAACCAACCATGAACAACTTCATCTACCCAACTTATCTTACAAAGCTGGGGTCAACCCATGGGTTGTTCTGAGTTTTTTTAAAGCCCTTCCACCACATGCTGGTATTGTCTCCCAGGTTGATATTATGAGGAAATCCCCTTTCTGACAAACTGATCATAGTAGGATTTGAACCCAGATCTCATGGGTCTAACCACTCAGCTATGCATGCATAATTATGACAAATTCTCATACCTCTTCATAATTCACTGTCATTTTATTTTTTAAATTATTATGTCTTTAAGTTACACTAATAGCATGAACGCATATGTGTTTTTTTTCAGCTCTCATGTTTCCAAAAGCTTCAAAGAGTAACAATGTCGCTAAACTGATAAATTATATCTAAATTTTCAAGAAAGAATTATCATTATTGCAGGTCTTTCTATTCAAATATCCTCATCTTTGTGCAAGTTATTAATACACCCAGGAAGGCCAGTTAATCTTCTGCTTCCTTTTCCATTGTGAACTCTATGGAAGGTCAAATACAGTTCACACAGTTTATACTTGCACATCTTGATGGGGGGTAAGCTAATGAAGATGCCATCTATATATGGTTGGCTTCAGTGATTTCCAATTTTCCTCATGATCATACAGGGATCCCAGTAGGTCACCTGATGGAGATGTCGACATTCTGGGTGCAAACAACATACTTCCAATTGAGCTCCCACATATAAGTGGAATACTTTGAAAAAAATCACCATAGAAATGCCATCACTAAACAAATAATCCCAAAGATAATAGACTGGAAAGCATTACCGAGACTAGATACCCACTAAGCCTGAAACAGAACAAGAACTATTTAAGCTCATGGATCAAATAAAGGTTCAGTTCAAAATTGTAAATGGTTACAGAGTATAACATACCCGAGGAAAGCAAAAGAACCAAAACATTGATTATAACATACAAGAGGAGTTTCCTACTCTGAACAAAAAGTGATATTGAGAAGTCTATTTTCTCCAAATAAAGAAAACTGTTGTAAGAAAAAGATTTTATGAATTTCAACTGACAGTAATACAAACTGAAGATGAAATGTTTTTCATGAAAATGGCTAACTTTACCACTGCCATATCTGTCTATATTTCTGGGATGAGGTATTATGTACACTATTTACATTATTCAGACTATTGTCCTCATCTTTGTTGCCATATTTATTACAGCGTTTTGGCCATTGTACTGGATCTAACTAACACCCTGAAGGACACATGACACAGTGGATAAAGGTGTTAGTTAGATCCAGTAACAGGACCCAAAGAGTGTCAGTTCAATACCCAGTTAATGCAGTGGAGAACTTGGAGTGGGGAATTAACATATGACTGACAACTGACATCCATTAAACATGGCACGTGGAACTAGAAGAGTCTAACCCAGTGAGCGAAATAAAGGGTCCAGTTCAACATTTCAACCACCTAAAGAAGGCGGAAATGTTGTGATAAATATGACAACAAAGATGAGGATAATAGTTCAAATAATGTAAAGAGTTTACCACTGCCATAAAACCAATTAACCATGTCAAGTAAATTCTAATTTCTAAACAATCCTTTCAGATGGGCATGTATATGTGTACATGCTATGTACAATTATGCAAAAGAAAAAAGGTCTGTAATATGTGTTTGTACGTATATATATATATATATATATATATATATATATATATATATATACACATACATACACACACACACACCAAAAACAAAATCTCTGATTTAAAATCCTACAATACCAAATGTATCTAATACAAATAGAGATAAAACAAAGACACAGGAAGACAGATGCTATCCATGTCTGGACATTAAGTGGTGATAAGCTAATTTAATTAATTTGATTTCTGATACCCACACAGTCTTTTCTTTCATTTTAAACTGAGGTCAAAGAGAGCATATGTGCACATAGAGGAATATTTGCCAATTTAAATAAATTTAAGTAATTATGTAATTATATATATATATATATATATATATACATACATATGTGTGTGTGTATATATGTGTACATTTTATACATACATACATACATACATTTTATTTATGTATGTATATGTGTGTGAGTTTGTATACATTTAGATTTACGTCTGTAAAAACAAATATCAGTATGGGAAAAAATTTGCATCTGTACAAGGGTTTATTTGTGTGTATATTAATTCAAGTGAGATATACATGAATACACTGCCAAGAAAATAAGCAGCAGTTTCAGAAGAAAAATCAATATTAGAACATTTAAAAGTTTCTGCATATGTATTTTTAAGACAAATATTATGTATGTGTGTATTTTTGAGGCAAATACTATGTATGCATGTATGTATCTTTAAGGCAAATACTATGTGCATGCGTGCATGTATTTTTAAAGCAAATATCATGTATGTATGTAAGTATGTATGTATTTTAAGGCAAATACTATTAAAAATAGACATTTTGTGTCAATTTTATTGATCAACTTTTCCAAATTATGAATCATCTCTCAGACAAGGAAGAAATTCCATCATAAACTGTCAGAAGTTCACTAAAGATCATAGTAATATTTTCCAACTACTCACAAGCAATACCAAAATACTAGCAAAATCAAATAGTAAAAATAGACTTATGAGCCTTGAAGTAATACATATACAACAAAAAAATACATCAATAAATAAAACCAATTATAGATTAAGAACTTGCATTCATAAATGTAAATATATATAAAAAAAAAAGTCACACCTTGCTTACGCTACAACAATCTTTGCCTACATCACAATATTAACTGGTTCTAAGAAACTCTACCCATTGTCTCTACCTAGCCTGATAAAGTCGAAAGCTTCAAACATGTTTCTTGTACTTTTCTACTGAAATGAAATTCGGAGAATTTCTAATGGAATTTCCTTGTTTGAGAAGGATTATTCCTAATTTGAAAAAGTTGATCATTAAAATTAATTGACGCAAAATGTCTATTGTTTTTAATAGCATTTGCCTTAAAGCACATTTGCTGCTTTATATATATATATATATATATATATATATATATATATATATATGTGTGTGCAGTACTTATTGGAAAGTGTTCAAAATATATATATATATATATATATATATATATATATATATATATATATAGAACCATATTTTCTATGCTTACATGAAAAATTAGAAATTGTCAGATTTTCTGATAAATACTCCTTATTAAACCAAAGAAGTAAATTGACAGTAAATTGTAGGCATAGTCTACCTTTTACCTTACAATTTGTTTAAACTTTGAATTTAATAATACTTATAGTAATAATCAGTAAATGAACTGCAATGCATCTTATATGGCTTACTATTCTATTTGTAAGTTTCATTTTTATTTAATATACCTCTGTATTGAGGTTTAGTTAGTATTAACACCTTATATGGATATACAGGTGCTTAGTTAGTATTTTTAGCATCTTGCATTGATTAGTTAGTATTAACATTTTATATGGATGCTCTTAATGCTTGCATATTAATTTGCCCAAGTAGTTTTGTATTTATGATCTGTCTTTTTTTTTTTTAAACAGTTATTTACCAGCTTTTTAAAGAGGCCTTTTATTTATCAACTACAAAATTTTATGTAGGCACCTGACTGAGTGTATGACGAGTTAGCATTATGTTAAATTAGCTCCCTACCTCTTTCGTTTTTACTTCTTAGGAAAGTTGAACAAAAGTTATGAAACAATGTAACCATTTGTATCTGTCCATAATGAAATGGTCTAGGATTTCTATGCAGACAACTTTGTATTATGACCAATATGATCATTTATTTATTTATTTTTTTTTCCTCAATTTTGAAATTAAAATAATCATTCACTAGCCAGTAGTTTACCATCACCCAAAGAGACATTTGTAGTGTTGAAACCTAATTGCAATTGTGTAATGATTTTTAACATGATTTTGTTTTAATATTGTTACGAGGATGCATTTCTATAATAAGGGAGTCCATGAGTCCTACTTGTTATTACAAAAAAGTTTTCATTCATGAAGTAGTTGTAAAATAGAGAAATTAGAAATAGAATGTTTGGAAGATTCTAGATCATTCTAGTATATTTGAGAAAAATCTAGAAATATGCATTTTAGGTGTTAGCCCCTATAAAAATGGGATTTTGGAAAAGGGTTGTGAGTTGATAAAGGGGAATTTCTGCTGTTATCAACTCTGGCTTTTGATTCAAGGATTATTACATCCAGCCGAAAGAATCTGTATAAAAAGTTGCCATCCAACAAAAACCGAAAAGAGAATTTCATGGAACAAATTTGATAAATAGAATTTTGACTAACTTTCATTGACTAAACTAAAAATTAATATTTATTTACACACCTTTGTGGATTTCCAAAAATAGCACTTAGATTACTATGATAGCCCTAAAGTGATAAAGATATTTGACTCACCTTCCGCCTCTCTCGTAACACTTCACCAGTAACTCTGTGTTTTCTGTTTTGTATGTCACAATTGTTTATCTTGTATATATTTTATGCTGTGTTTTAGTAAATATTCGTTTGTGATTTAGCTCTGTGTTGTGGTAAAATCATTTTTTTTTCTTTTGTTACAATTATCAACATGTAACAATATCTTATATATATATATATATATATATATATATATATATATATATATATATATAAGGAAATTAATTGACCAAAATCACCTGAAGATACTGAAAGATTGAAACCAAGGTAGTGGAATCGGTTGATCTATTTTTTTATACTTAAAAGCTCTACATGTTAAATTTTCATCTTTTTATATGTGTATTGAGGACTGTTAAATACTACTGTTTCCTGGTCTAATTTAACTATGACCATTAACTTATATATATATATATGTGTGTGTGTGTGTGTGTGTGTATATATGAGGAAATCTGAATTTCAGATGTGGTGCACAAAATAGTTGTAATGGATAAAATTACATTTTGCATCCAATAGGTACAAGTCACTACTATTCCAAGCCATGCTGGCTCTGGATCGATTGCTTCTTCTGAGCGTTTCTTGTTCTGCTTGCAAATATATTTAGTATGTTTTGCGATGGTTGATGATAAAGTGTATGCATAAAGTTTTGCATTCTTTCATAGAAAACTGCTGCCAAAGCTGTCATAATGCCTCATGAACATTTATGGAAAAAAAAAAAAGAAATAAAATACTTTTAGTAAAAAACACATGTACGAGCTGTATTTAGATGTTGAAAGTGGTGAAACATGATTTGAAGACCGATCGACCGTCATGTAGCTGATCTTCAAATTGCCCCAATGATGAAACTCCTGAAGTTAACCAGTGGAGACAGTTCTAAGACCATTGAAGGTGATTGGTTGTTTTGAAGTTTATGCCAGTGAAAGTTAACAGAATATTTGAAAATAAAATGTGTTCCTACAAAAATCTGTGCTACATTTGCACATAGAAGATAAAAAAAATGATGAATGGGGGTGGGGAAAATTTGAGGAAACAAGTTTGAAATGATCCAGTTTCCAAAGATGAGGAATTATGATTTTTTTTTTTAAATACATTCCAATTATTTTCGGGGTATCTCCTTATGGGTGCAGGTAAAAACACTACAAAGCAATTATATAACATTCACATTGCATGATAAATGTCAGATTTAATTTTCCTATATGAATTCTTAATCTACAAATGTTATAGAATACTTTTAAAGTTATTAATGTGAGTGAAGACAAAAGGACAACTTATTTATTCATAGTGTCCTTTTAAAGATATATTTTTAGTAGTATAAATGAATTTTTACATAATTTAATATTTTAACATAGTTATGCAGTTTAAACAAGAAAGAAAGAAAAATCTCAGAAATAATTTTTGTATATCATAATTTTATCCATTTCAAGAGCCTCTATATAAATAGAAAAACTTCCCTCTATGTTTTAATCATGTCCATATCAAAAACTTGAATGTAAAATGATATCTGTAAAACACTTTCTGCCCAGCCTTTCAAAATAGGATTCCACAACAACCTAAATCACATTGTCAAAATCCTTAAAATCTCTGGCCTATGCCAATTAAGGATGCATTCAGATACAAACAGTAAATAAATAAAATAAAATAACAATATTCTTCACTGGTCCAAGTTTATTTCAACCTTTAGCACACTGTAGGTGACTATTTTCACTAAGTAAAATGTTAGTCCTGCCAATGCAAGTTGAATTTCTTGGTTGTGTAGTCATATCCTTCTATGGCAACACCTAAAACAACCTTGACTGAAATTGAGCGCAGGCTAATATATATATATATATATATATAAAACACAATATATTTTGAGGGGATTCTATAAATAGTAAAAGGGGAAGTAATATTTAAAAATGATGCAGAGTGCTAAATGTTAATTTTTATTAATACTATTCTGTATATTAGTTCCTAGAACAATTTTCATAGCCTCAATGATCAATCAGTATACAAGCTCCACCTTTATTTGTTATCAATATATTATAATTGAAAAAAAACTTATTTTCAAAATAAAGTTGAAAAACAGTAAGAAAAGAAATGGTTAGGAAATAATTGAATTTAATTAACTTTCTGATTAAAATAATTTAATCAAAGCTTGATCCATCTCATAACAAAGCTGAATACAAAAACATGAAGTAAGCAAAAAGAAATAAAGAAAGAAAAAAAGAAGGTATTTGCATGTACAAAGAATATTTACATGAAGAAACAAATGAAAGGAGTAGAGCAAAATGTAGGCCAACCATCAAAAACACTCACACGTTGTTGCCATCACCAGCACAGTCAATACAATAGGAAACTGCTTCCCCATCACAATTGTATGCAAGAGCCACTAGAATCAGAATCACAACCATTACTGTCATTATCACAACAACAATTATACTAACCTGATAAACCAATGACCAAGTCACAATCTAACCAAAAATATATTACATTATATATATATATATATATATATATATATATATATATATATATATATATATACACGCACACAATAGCCACAGACTTTTCATACCACAGCCAAAATCATTCATTGCAAGTCATGCCTAAGAATTCAGCTGTTTCATTCTGTCCATAGTATCAACACTCAACCCAATTTGGAGCAAAGATAATCACAGAAGATACACAAGGTATGCTTAATATTTGCAATTTTCTTACTTCAATTCACCTAACATTTCACCGAATACACAAGAAAGGGCATGCATTTAAAAAAAAATCTCTGTCCAAAACTACTTGACTGCATGCAAATAACAAAATCTAACCTAGGGTTACCAGAACAATAGCAAGTTCTGATGCGAAAATTCCTCTTGGGAGGGAAAAGAAAAAAAAGAGGTCATCAGTACAACAGAAGTTAGAAATGAAAAGATTTGTACATTCAATTAGATTCTTTACCAAATGCAATGAGCAACTTTGGCCATAAAGTTTTAGTAATTTCTAGAGCCTCTATATTTGGAAGGAGAATGAAAGGTAGTAGAATCAAAATGTTCTTAATGGCAAAAAGCCAACTCCTGTCCGTGTACAACCACTTGCAAGAATTTACTGTTGACTTTCTTGCTGCTGATAATATTTTTGGTGACTCATTAGTCCAATGAGTGATCTACATTTTGAGCTACACTTTTTGCAAGCAAGCTTACCACTTGCTCCATTACTATTATGGGGTTGTGACTTGTAATGCCAGGTAAGTTCACTTGCTGACCTGCACACTTTGTTGCATAGATTGCAAGTGAAATCAGGCTGGACATTATAGTGATAGATTGTGTTGTTGTTGTGGCAATACAGACATACTTACACAAACACATCATACATTTACAGTTAACATGTACAAAACATTGCCACGTGTTATAAACTACAATTGCACAGATTTCTATGCAGCCAGTGCTAATAGTAATATAACACATTAAAGTTCAATTTCTTTCTTTTTCTTTTTTTAAGAGCGGGGGGGAAAAAAGATGGCTGACACATATCAAAATGACTGCTGGGATACTGTGTGGTTAGTTGGCATCTAAGTAGGCAAGAAAGAGAGATTTCTAATGGCCTTCAATTCAGCTCTATCCTTCATAATATGAGTGGCCAACAAGGTCCCTCAATTTGTTATTTTTTAATTATATTAATAGCAAGCCTGATGTCGAAAGAGATATTTATACATACATATATACATACATATATATATATATATATATATTTATAGATTTTTTTTTTTTTTTTTAAAACTCCAAATTTTTCAACTAATACATGAAATTTATGATTTACTGAATTATCTGCCTTGAATAGATATTCTCATATTTATCATTCTAATGCTGTTAAAAAAAAATTTTTTTTTTCTATAATTACAACAAACTTGGTTAAAGCTGTTTTTTTTTGGGGGGGGGGGGGAGCAAAACTTTAGTCAATCAATATATCAACAGTGATTGAAACAATGGCACTAAAATTATTATTGCTATTTCAAGCTTAAATTATGAATAACATTCAAATATTCTAATCATTTTAGAATTTAAAAGCATGATTTTAAAAATGCAAGAAATTAAAAAAAAATTTTTTAAATGCATGAAAAAAAAAAAAAAAAAAAAAAAAAACTTTATCTACAAATTTTGTTTACTATAAATATTAGGCTGTGATTTCAATTTCACACAAACCTAAATGTGAAATGCTGTTGCATTGAGGATTCTTGAATTGTTTTAAGAAAAACATATTGTCTATAATTTTGAGAATAATCCTTATTACCTTAGAGTTTTCAGAACAAATGAATTCATTCTTTATGTTGTTAACATAACATATCAGCAAAGCTATTATACAAGCTTCTGTTGTAAAATACTTAGAAAAAAAACATTTTTCTCTTATTTTAAGAATTGCATAACAAAAAGTAAACTCGCTTATATATATATATATATATATATACATATATAGTGAGAGGGAAGAGGTTATAGTTATTCCAACAAGAGAAAAGTGTATATTTTAAAAAGATAAACTACAAACGTTTTTATGTGTTTCAGAAACATGTGTAGCAGAATTATGGAAAATAGAGTATAATATATATTTTAAATTAAAAAATACACATTTCAGCCAAAAATGTTTGCAGTTTATCTTCTTTTTAAAAGAGATTATATATATATATATATATATATATATATACACACACACACGTGACTGAAAAGTAAATCCCTATTTTATGTATGATGGACTCTCCCATCTAACTATAATTTTTACAAGATGGGAAAGTCCATCATGCATAAACATTGGGAGTTACTTTTCAATCACCCTATATGCAAGGAGGGTTAGGTCATTCCAATCTTTGGTAATCAGAGATTACACCAATTTGAAACTACTTTCAACATAAAGAATGATTTCAATTGTCCAAACACTTAGAAAAGAAGAATTCTTTAAAAAAAAACATTTAAAAAAAAAAAAAAAATCAAGGAGAGAGGATGTTGCTATTTTAATGAATATATCATATAAAAAGGTTTATATGAAACAGAAACTGCACAAAAGTACAAGCAGCTGAATCAACATTCACAAATTTAAAAGATGCTATTTAAAATTTAAATAAAACAATTAAAAAAAAAAATTATTAGAAAAACTTAAAGTAACACAACCCCCTATCAAATTTACATTTTAATATTAAAAAAAAAAACAAATACAAATATTGGAGTTTTTTTAAACCAATACATAAATATATAATATATATATATATATATATATATTCATAGATAGATAGATAGATAGACAGACAGATATATATACATTTATATGTACATATATTTATATATAAGACTGGTGTTGCCAGCCAAGTTTGCTGACCATACCTTCCTTCTGACCTCACCAATCCTACCATATCCTTCCTTTCCATGTGAAGTAGTGAAAAATTTCCAGGATCTCTTGATTTGCAACAGTCCCTGAATGAAACATTGAACAGTATAACTTGGAGAGGGTTCCAGTTTGTACTTTTAGCAGCATTTGGTCAGACTGCGGCATGGTTCATTTATTTATTTATTGCTTCTCTTTTTCTGAAAAATCTACTTAGACAACAATGCGAAGACTGACCAAAATAAAATGTAAAAATTCACGGCTTGCGAGTACAACCTCTCAGTCACAAGCATAGCCAGAATATAGAGAAAGAAAAATATATTAAAAAAAAAAAAATAAAGGAAAAGAAAAGAAAAAAACTGGTGATCACAAAGAAAAAAAAATTGGAGAAAGCAAAGAGAGAAAAGAAGGAGATAGAGAAAAATATATTTGAAAACATGAGAGGGTTAATTTATATAGCAAACAAAGTAAAAAGTATCTGGTCACTCAATTTGTATACATGTGGCAAAATACAGATTAACTTACCAAAAAATATTAGAAAAAATATATATATATATTTTCAATGATTTAACTAATAGCAAATTATATAATTGTAACAATCAAATTCTAATCTTAAAAATTTTACAAACCTAAAAGAAAAAAAAAAAAAAAAAAAAAAGATACTGCAAAATTCTGCTATCATATTTTAAAAGAATTACTCAGAACCTGTAGTTTATATAATTCAGCCATCTAAAGAGTAGGAATACAAGTCATTCTTTATTCATTTATTTTATCAATGGAAAACTTACATAGATTTTGAATTAAAAGTATTTTACAATGTTAATTTAAAAATTGATCCACTCAACCCCTAAGCTATCAGAAACCTTCAAATCTTTAACCACAACTAAAGATCAACTGTAAGAAAGTCGAAAATGGAAATTTCATCTTCATACACCTACCAATATTTATTTTTTGATTGGTTAGATGAATGGACCCTTACTAATGAAGCAGAACTGATCAATAATTTTTCTAGATCAAGTGCAAAGTACATGGCATTCAGTCAGTTAGTTAAGTGCCATATGCAATACATGCTTTGGCGATCATGTATCGTTCAATACATGACTGACGAGGCATATTTTTTCCAGCAGTTGCCATTTCATTCTGCGGTAGACTGGTTGCCAACCAAAGCTAAAGAACCCAGTTTATCCTGCTATTCAACTCATGGGGGGAGGGGGGGTGATGGATTCCTACCTTTCCCAAGGGTATTTGTGCATAAGTGAATCTAATGAACCTGACTGGAAATCGAACTTGGTTCTGTAAGTTCTCACTCCAAACTGATATCCATTACACCACAACACACATCCAGTAGTAAGATAAAAAAAAAAATATCCTCAAGGAATGAAACTGTTCAAATAAACTACTGGTGTAAATATTTCATACTATGACAAGGAAATTAAAATAACACCAAGAAGTTACAAGTGCCATATCTTCCAGTCTATGCTATGTCCTTGATTTTCTTTCAACAAAATTCCAATATGAGAGACAGCATTATAGAAAGTCAAGCTGAAACAATTTAAGGTGTCACAAGATTAGTTACAATTTTAAAAATATGTCACTATAAATATAAAATCTAATAGTCACAGAAGTTCAGTTTGATTTTAAAAATAAAGAGGATATCTCAAGGAATAATTGCTCTTAGCAAAATTGTCTGTTAAGTTAAATCCTCAATAGGGATTTACATCTGTCATACTGTACCCAAACTAAGCTAAGTAAATACTTATAAGAATAAAGTTTTCTAACACGCCTATAGTGGAATTATTTTAATGCCATGTCCCTTCAAGATGAAGATGATTATTGCTCTCCACAGCTTCATTTACCTTATGATCTATGAATTGCCATGACTGCTTCAGAAAGATAGTGGAATGGTTTTTCAGTATCTTCTCCACAATATTTTATTCAGGGTAGTCCTCCTCATAGACTTACTGCTACCCAAGGCCCAATAAACTCTCTACTATTTAGCCTCATAGCTGGAAATGATGGATGAAATGGATGCATGCCTTTCACCAAGGGTATTTGTGCAAAAGCAAATATAAGAGACTAGACTGGAATTTGAACTCTACTCATTACACTTTACATGACAATAAATAATGATACCTGCAGATCCTTTAGGGTGGATACCAAATACACTTACAATGTTTAAGGGAAATATTAAAAATAACATTGTCACTTTTACAGAAAAAAAAAAAAAACAACAAAAAACTTCTTTATAGATTTAATGACAAGTTAAAATATGAAAAGTTTATTTGTATACAAGAAAGCATATTTTTATATAATCAATAAGAAGACTAACAAGAGGACTGTTTATTCTAAAATTTAAAATTAGAGAATGACTTTCTGCCCAACCAACATGGCTGAAATATATAAAAAAACTAAAATGTCTAACTTATGAAATTTCAGGTGAGTTGTCACTATAGACTTGGATTATGAATAATATTTGAACATAATGATGTAAAAATGATGAATACTTAAAAGGAAATTGGTTTGCTGGTGTAAACAACTATTTCCTGCATCATTATTTTAGCTCTTGTTAAAAAAAAAAAAAAAAATTTAAAACTTCTTAAAAAAAAAAAAAAATTGCACTAACCTTTAAAGAGAATTATTTGCAAAATATTCTAATATAGACTCTGATGGCAGGCAGATACATATCAAATACTAATAAAGAATTTACTTATTGTGACTTACAAAAATTTAAAATAAATAAAAAAAAAAACCAAATGTGAGTGTAACAAGTATTGTGACTATCACTGTTAGTTCAACTGAAATATTTTATATAGATGAAACTTGTTTTGTTTTTTTCAAGTCCTATATACATGTACACTTGATTGCAAAAGTTGTATTATTTAGTAATTAAAGGAAAAATAGTTTATAAATAATAACTGTTGCTGGTATTAATGGTTCAATCAGTAGACTATGAATAGTAAATGCTGAGCAAAATGCCTACCAAGGCCACAACATACCAGATAGAATTTCAATTCCACAAATGAGCATGCAGAATGGCAACAACACCCAAGAAAGGCAACAGACAAACAAATCACCCACTCTTAGAATAGAGGAGAGAGAGTGACAGGTTCTTTTCATTATCTTTTAAAACCAAAAATCAATGATGTACCAAGACAATGAGTAAAAAATTTATTTCCAATCTCTAATAATGATTCTTAGACTAACTGATAAATTATTCCTTTATGTAAGTTATCATGCCAATGTTTTGTTTTTAATATTTTAACTCGTGGATGGTTTAAGATGGTATAAGAAAAAAAAAATGATCAGGATATGCAATAAATTTCCCTAAAGAACATATTTTCATTTTTATAAACATTTCATTAGCACACAATGCAACAATCAGATTTCTTTAAAATCTGACTTTAATCAATGTCTTTTTTAACTAGATTCTCTGTAATTTATTTTCTAAGTTTCTGCCATGGTTTCAACATTTTTCACTATAATCCTTTGTTTTCTGCCACTGAAATAAATGCCCAAGTGGTTTTCATTTTCTACTAACAGTTTATATTAGCAATCTCATAGCAACTGATCTTTTCAATCTACTAGTAGCAAAAGAAATATTTAATTAGTAAACAGAGATAATTATGATATATTTACCAAGTTTTTGTTTAATTGCACAGCTTACTGAGAAACACAATTTATTTCAATTACCAATGTCACTTTCCAAGAAAATGTGATATTGAAAAGCTTGCTGCAACTGTCAGTCATTTGTTTTTCATTAAAAAGATAGGATTAAAAGTATTTTTTTTTTAAATAAACTGGACAAATTTATTTTAGATGTCAACTTTTATTAGGTCGGTGCAAAAATAATGTCGCTTTTTGACGTTAAAAAATATGTCAAAAACCGACATTATTTTTGAACAAACCTAATATATTCACTTTTAAATATCTCAATGGAAAAAGCAATAAGTTGACTTTCACACAAGTAACCCATAGCCAATCAAAAGCTTCTAGTCGAATCAAAAAGAACCCTCCAAATATTAAGTATCAAAAGGGAATTTCAAAATAATGACTAAGACATGTGGGGAAAATTTCTAAACTTACACTTTACTCTATATAATGCTATAAACAAGATGGTGCTGAAAATTTCTCAGGCTGACCTACTCTAAAAAAAAAAAAAAAAAAAAAAAAATCAGTATTTCAACGAGCAAACATCAATTTATTTTAGAAGGCTTAAAGGAATGTAAAAAACAATGTTCCAAGTGCGTTGAATTGTTAAGTAAATGCATGGAATAGCATGTACATTTTACGATTCAAGATCATTCCTGATCAGACCAAGAAGCCTTCAACAACCTCTTACAAACAGCTGACAAGATACTGCTGTTAAGTTTTGTTTTTTGTTTTTTAACTTTTCTTCTGTTCTAATAATCTTCTTTTCTGGACATAAATTATATAGAAATTGTTCGAATGTTCTGTATATCTGATAATTGCCAAAGAACATTCAGACAATTTCTATATAATTCATGTCCAGAAAAGAAGAAAATAAGAACACAAGAAAAATAAAAATAAAAAACATATCCACAGTACCTTGTCAGTCATTTTTAATGAAACTTTTATAAAAGAGGGATGACTGCTCAAATATATATATATATATATATATATATATATATATATATATATATATAGCGTATATTTTGGCAGCATGTTTTCATTGAATAATTTACACAGGTTTTTGTCTACTTATTTTCAGCTGAATCCTTTCATATACACAGACAACCTTTTTGGTATCATTATTAAAGGAAGAGAGAAATTTACCATGTTGATACATATTGTTTATTCCGATTACTTTCGACATTAGCACAATGTTATTGTCAGGGCATTGTTTATTTCAAGACAAATATTGTAGTGTTCATTTTCAAAGACAAAATTGCTATGTTCATCTGAAAGTTAGTATTCTGAATAAACAATATGTATCAACACGCTAATTTTCTCTTCCTTTAACAATGACACCAAAAAACTTGCCTGTAAATATGAAAGGATCCAATGAAAATAAGTAGACAAAACTGCAATGAAACATGTCACAATTATATATATATATATATAAGTTATGTTATATTTATGAGTTAAAGTGCTGATGATTGTGTATAAGCATGAAACACACTGTCACTGCTGGGTGCTGACCTTAATGTCCACTTTGATATTTACATATGCTCTATCCCTGATATTGAGCAATTTAACCTATAAATATGTGTGTGTGTGTGTGTGTGTGTGTATGTAAACACATGCATAATACATGTAATATAATATTATGGTTATTTTTTTTTTAATACACAATTTTATTTTCCTCTATTATCTCCTAAATAAATTCTCTTGTCAATAAGAAGACTAAGTGGTTTTATTATGAAAAATATGTATTCAAGAATAAAATTTCAAAGTTGTAGAAAAGTTGGATTAAACTGACAGATGCAGATTGTGATGCAATATCTACAGATTCTTTAAATGTAAAACAAAATCAACTGAATTTTTAATAAAAAGACAAAGGAACAAAAGCCAAATCTGCTGTCAAATCTACAAAAGAACTTAATCCACTAATATTTTTCACGGTCAAAATGTACTCAAATACCATTAGCCGAAATTTGAGTAAGGTCTTAATACTATATAACAAATCTGTTTATTTTAAAGGATTTCTGTACATTTTACAAATAGAAAGTAATTATTAAACATTTGGTTAATATTTTAGCCAAAAATATTCTCTATTCAAAAATATAAAACAGATCTGCAAAAATGGAAAAAGTACAGAGCCATGAAAAGTATGAGAAAACTATGTAAAACTGTAGCAGAACAACAAAAAAACAAAAAAAAAAAAACCTATTTTTTAATATAAGCCAGATTTTATCCAGATTTATTTGTAATCCATGAAATGGATAGATAAAACAAAGAATAAGAGTTATAAATTCTAATCAGATATTTGTTAACTATTAGATGTGTGTAAAAGTTCCAAGTGTCCTATAGTTTGTTTTTTTTTCTAAAAAAAAAAAAAAAAACACAAACGTATTGGACACACGCAATAGAAAAAATAATAAAAAAATCTGGTAACTTTTGCACAAACCTAATATTTTAGGATAAAAATAGAAACTGGTTTTTACATTTTTCAATATTTTATTTCTAAAAATTGTCAGTCGACAATAGAGTTAATAAACTTTGTAAAAGGGAATTTTAAAAAAAATGTATTTGTAACTATGAAGAAATCCTTCAAATTTTAATTATTTTCTAAATGTTTGTAAAAATGTCTTCATCTAACCAATACTTAATTAGCAATGGAAGAAATTTGAAATCCAATTAAAATTCTCCCACATTCATTTTGTTTGACAAACATTAAATGTTAAATTTTAAAAATATTTCAAATTATTCCAAAATTTTTATTTTCCATATTAATAGAGAAATTTCAAAAATGTTTCTTTTTCTAGTTATACATTAAAGGAAATTAATTATCAAAAAAATTAATATCAAGTTCATAATTTAGAAAAAGAAAAATATATTTAGCAACCAATTTTTAAATTATCAAAAGCAACATTTTTTTTAAATAGGTAAAAATGACAAAAAGGCAAAATATTTGAAAGCAATTCAAAATTTGATTTTTTTTTTAAAGAAAAAATTAATAAAATGATTAAAAAAAATATATCTTTCCCCACTTACTCTTCATCAACTTCTTGAGGGAATAAATTGTTTATGCACAAATTACTCAGGATCTGACATAGGCATGTGGCTAATGTTGCAGCCATGTCTTGATCGAAATCCTCCTAGAATAAAAGCATAATATAAACAAATAATTTATAAAAATGTTGCATTTGTTAATGAATCCATTAAACATCATTGCATAAACACAGGTCTTACTTGCTGCCAATATTGACCGACCAGAATATTTAAGTTTAGCTCAGCGTTATTACTTCTATTTATATGTATCTTATTTATACGTGTTGAACTCATATGAGGTGGAGGGGGGGAAAAGGCAGGGAAAACTATGAGTGCACTCACTGGTTCAACTGAGATGATGGGTGTGTTCTGCCAGGTTTAACTTCCCAATTAGGACCTGGTATGCCACTTATATTGTAGCAAACCACCAACATTCACTCCATATTTCATATACAATGTTTTTAGGTGTCAAAATCTGGGGCCAGATGTGGGACTGCCCAGACAGTAAGTCAAAATCAAAATGTCAACACCAGTTTCTCCCCTAAACAAATTATAATATATATGGCTAACTGGTATCATGGTTTAAGTTGGTTTGGTTTGTTTTACAGCATATCAACCTCAATGGGTCATTTAAGGCCGACAACTTTTTTTTCCTGGTAATATTTTTGTTTTGTCAAAAATCTATTTCTGTTGATATTTTTTTTCCTCAAAAATGTATAGCAAGTAATATTATTTTTTTCTAAAACGTATAGCTGGCAATATTATTTTTTCGAAAACGTATAGCACAGCTGTTTGAGGTTTCCTATAGCACCACTGAACTTAAATAAAGTCAATTCAGGTTTCCTATGGTAAAAATTTTCTTTCCCAAGTGAAAATCATCACAAAAATGGCAAAAGTCATTTTGTCACAGCTTATTTTCTCTCAAAAAATGGATTTTTCTACTTTTTTAGGGGTAAAATATTGAAAAATGACTGTTTTATCATCACCTAAACTAATATCAAGGAAACTTTTGATCTGAACCCCATGAAACTCGGTATTTTCTGAAAGCAAAAGATGTATTCTTTCATTTAAAAGTAAAATTAGCTGGTGTAAATGACTCAAAATTTTTTTCAGTGGGTAAAATGTGAAAAAATAGTGAAAATTTATCATTTTTTTTTTTGTTCTAAACAAATATTTTTTTTTTTTTTTTTTTTTTGAAAATCAAAAAGCCTAAATCATAATCAAACTATTTCAGGCATTGAGAGTTTTGAAGGAAATCGACATTCCTAGGGATTCAAAATGCGACAAAATCCATTGGTAATATTTAATTATGACTGCCAAGGGTTAAAAAAAATTGAACCCGGCCACGGAAATCTTTAGTAAAAGGCAAAAGATTTATCTGCAATTCCTAACCACCAAAAACCAAAAGTTTTTTTTTTTTTTCCAAAAAAATAGCAGCGATAAGGAAAATTAAACCTAATTGACTTTGACAGCTAGGTCAAAGGTCAGCCAGACAGCCAGCAATAAACAGTAAACCTTAGAACAAGTTGTAATAAAACCCACCACTCCCAGATAAAAGCAAAGAGTGAAAAAAAAAAAAGGATTCAGCATTACTAGGGCTTGATATAACCTATGTTTGAACAATGGCTTGGTGAGTTTTGTTTTGTTTTTAACACCCCGTGACCCGGGTGATGACAACAACACTTAGCAGACGACATTGTTTTTTCGACGCATATCTTTCGTATTTGCCATCGCCGGTCCATTTAGCCGTTCCTTTTATTCAATGATGTTCATGCCAAATGAAAGAGAAAGGAATGAATTTTGAATTCTTTTATTTTGAAGCAAAAATAAATATTTTTTCATAAAAAAAAGGAGATTTTTTTCAGAACATTGGGCATAATTTCTTAATGCTAACCGCTGAGTGACATTTTCCACAGCCAAATCAAAGATTAATTACCAGTGAATAATTCCATGTGAAAACAATAGCCGTCTGGATCCTATAACGTCCCCCTAAAAGGTCCAGAAGTTTACTAACTGATTGAAAACCTGTTGCACATAATTGTATTTTTCACGGTCAGTTTCCATTATTTCATCTTGATATTATCATTTTCGGACAGCCAAGTCATCAAGGATTCAGGAAAACAGTTTGGCATAGGTTTTCTTTAAGAACTTTACATTCTATGAGGTGTTAAAAATGTGACTGACGAATGAGATTTTTTTGTTGAATATTTCGTTTACGCGCCATGTTGGATTTTCCTATATGACAAAAACAAGGCTTTTAACAGCCGTGATAGCTGGCAATATTATTTTTTCGAAAACGTATAGCTGGTAATATTATTTTTTCGAAAACATATAGCTGGTAATATTATTTTTTCGAAAACGTATAGCTGGTAATATTATTTTTTCGAAAACGTATAGCTGGCAATATTATTTTTTCAAAAACGTATAGCTGGCAATATTATTTTTTCAAAAACGTATAGCTGGCAATATTATTTTTTCAAAAACGTATAGCTGGTAATATTTTTTCAAAAACGTATAGCTGGTAATAGTCTTTTTACAAAAACATATTGCTGGTAATATTTTTTTTTTTCTTCAAAAATTTATTTCTGGTATTAAAACCTATTTTTACACTTTTATAATGCTTTTTACCTCAGTTTCGGGGTTAACTATTTGCCCATAGCTGGGACCCTAACGGGTGCTACCACCCCAAGTCAGGGTGAACCTGGGAACATCAGCAATTAAGAGGTGGTTCCACGCTCCTCAAAGCCTCCTGATCAGAGGCCCTGCTGTTGGACGTAGTTTATCGTCTTACCCAGGACACAGATGTAGTTTATCGTCAAACCCAGGACGTGGATGTAGTTTATTGTCATACCCAGGATGGGGTTTAAGTTAGTGGAAAGTGGTGTGCAGTACTAATTGATTCAGGATGTTGTGAACAAGAAGAGATGTGATGAATGAATAAAGATGTGCATGTATCTGGTAATGATTAATGCATGTCTGGTGTAGAGTTGGACCCACCGGTCTTTTTGTGGGTAATAGGAACCTGTTGAGGTCAACATCATAGTGGTGCATGAAAAGCCACTGGCATATAATAAGAAAATTCAGGATCAATGCAATCAAATCATTCATTGTTTTATATTACACACTCAAGTGTAGTAGTTTTCACACAAAGAGGCACCTGTGTACGTGGCAATTTGGATAGACAAGTCCAATTTCAGCACAGAGTTTAACCAACTGGTAACATGTAAATAATCAGATCTGATACCAGAAGACTTTCAAAAATGTATTCTATGCCCAAACGAAATCAATGATTATGAGCATCAGTTCTAAAGCTGGATAGATGTTGGCTGTTTCTTTCTTGGCTCTGAGAGGAGAACATGACAAATTGGAGAATGGCACCACATCATCTGTTTGAAACCAAATAGCATAATAAGTGTATAGAAGTGACCATCACAATTGGTAAGAAATGAAACAGAGGTGTCAAGTGTCTACCCATGTACCTGTGATCAAGAGATCAGGTGGAGGTGGATAGTAAAGAAAATTTGAAATTCACCAACAAGAAAAGCAGCAAAGTGTGCACTGGAATGACACCATTAAGCACTTTGTTTTCTTTACTTTATTTGAGACATATATACATGCAAATATTCTAAATTAACCAATGAATGACATCCGAAGATGAGCCTAGTGTTATTTTCTCCATTTTGTGTTGATAAAAGTTATTTCAAGAGAGTCAAGTGATTTGCAGCACACTAGGTATCTGTAACAAAGACTAGTATCACTAGCCAGAATTATGGCTACTAGTGAGAACTTTTACATTGGTAAGGTATTTAACTACTACAGTGTACTATATAGTGTAACAATTATTAAGAAAAAAAAAATGAAAAAAATAACCTCCAATGAGAAGAGAATTTTTTTTTTATTTGTTAAACAAAAGAGTAAATGCTTATATGCAGCATGCTGACTGCACTCTAAATAGCATGTACTAAACACGCAGAAGTCTACAACAAAAGAAAAATACTTACATCTCTGAGAATGTACTGAACAATCTTATCCATAAGTTCACATTGTACTTCTTGGTCACTGGAAGCACAAAAATAAATAAAATGTCACCTTATTCAAAATACCTATTCAGACATACAAGCAATATTAATATAATGAATCTTATAAAGCCTGAGTACATCACACCTTTGGAAAGTGCCTAAAAACCATACCATGAGTTGAATCAAACCATGTGCTAGCATTAAGTCAAGAGTCATTGTGACTAAGGGTTTGAGCATATTGGCACTGTACAAACTATTAATTATACACTCTCTCCCATGAACTGTAACTAAAGCCTGCTCAACTCACTTGCAGTAAAAAGCACAGGAGGTTTGAACACAAATGTCCTTGAGCAGGTGTCAGCAACAATGACTGGCTAGCCAGCTTAATAAGATGGCTCAGCTTGGAAAATGAATGGCCAGCATTTATATATATATATATAAACATTTCTGCAGAGGAAAGATCTTTTGTATGGTTCCTTCTTTTGATGCCTGAGGATTACGCGAAAATGACAGTAGTAGAGGGGCAAGGGTATGTTTGCAGAAAAATTTAATATTATTACCATCATCGCCACAACTTGGTAAGGTGGTCCATAATAATAACAACAATACAGCTTAGTTTGGTTGCTTATCTGCTGGCAGAAGTGATACGCCTGCTTTTTATTCACCCATAACAACATGGCTGACACTGTTCTTCTATGTCTTAACAATGGCTGAAATGGTACTTCTATTTCCTTAGTTCCTGGTTACAGCATTATATATTAATTTCCTCTCTCTCTCTCTCTCTATATATATATATATATATATAGATATCTATAGATATGCATAATGATACACACAGCTGGTGTTGAAAAGTTAGTTGTCTGACAAAGAAAAACTCCTGATTAATCATTTGATACAATTTTGGGGAATGGGTCTTGTTAAGCATTTTTCATTGCCCTCTCAATCACATGTATTTATGAGAGACAAAAGAAAGTGAAGAAAATTTCATTGTAACATGTTGTTGATGAGGATGAGATTCGAACTCACACAGCCAAACCCCAATGGATTTGCAAAAATGTCACAACTTGATAAAGGGGTCTGTAATAATGACAACACAGTTTAGTTTGGTTGCTTCTCTGTTGGCAGAAGTGATACTCCTGCTTTTTATTCACCCATAAAAATATGGCCGACATGGATCTGCTATGTCTTAACAAAGGCTGAAAAGGTGCTTCACTTACTAAATTTTGAGGCTTTGTATTTTGTTTTACATCAAGCACTTTCTTTTACAATATTCGTGCTTTCCTCTGCTACAATTAAACATTTTTTTTTTTTTAATTCTTAACAAAAAATCTTGTCAGTCATAATTTTTAAACAATAAAATTAAATATAAAAAAAGCAATACTCACTGAGAAGTAATCAATATTTGATTAGCAAACAAGAAATATGGCGCCTACTTACATCATTCATGTCAATGCAAAGGTCAAGATGTTTGAATGCTGATTTTTAAGGCAGGTGCAACACAAATCACCCCACCCACCGATATGACCTTGTACTGTACTAATCCAAACTTAATAATAAAGAAAATGTGCTGCGGAATAAAGATTAACAAGTTTATTTTAATAACCATTATTAATGTAGTAGTATCATTCCTCATTGGGGACTCAACATGTGGCCTTGTGTTATAGCTAAGTAAATAAAAGAATGTGATTGATTCTACATTAATTTACATTAATCCCAGAACACCAAGATTGCTAAATACCTTATGTATAGGAATAAAAAATATATTAGAATAAGACTACATATATTTTAAATTTATTTTCACCATTATCATACAGAAAAAATATTAGCAGTTAAAGAAAAGTTTGGAAAATAAACAATGAAGCAGCAAATACCTTTCATTTTGTAAATCAAGTGTTAAATCCCGAAGCTCTTTAGGGAGCTGTTGTATGTGCTCAGTGATGTCAATTTGCTGTAATCGAGAATTATTTTTCAATTGCTTTACCTTGGGTTCACCAACTAATTTTCCTAGAGAAAAAAAAAAAAAAAAAAAAAAAATAAGTTTGATAAATTAGGATTACAAATATAAGTCCAATGAATCACAAATTTGCTTTTACAGGATTTTGCGGAGAAATGTATACTTTAGAAATATGCTTTCCTCAATTTTAAATTGTACAAAATTGATGTAAATAAATGAATGCAATAGTAATATATATTGTCATATAATATTCAAGTTCTTTTAATGTTCTTGTAGGTTTACAAACTGATTATATTACAAACATCACACATTGAACTTTAAATGCTGTAAAATCTTTAATAGCAAGACAAAAAATGTTATGATGGAAAACTATTGATTTAGTCTAACAGATTTTATCTTGCAAATCAATGTTTTTCAAAATAAAATTAGTATTAACCGACTGATATTGGGAATACACTTATATTTCTATAAAATAATAATTTCAACTTACATATTTTTGTTAGAAATATTTGCAATAACTTAGTGTCATGTGATTTTATTATGCAACTCAGGATTAGTTCATCATATTGCAAAATATATAAGCAAATAGATTTTAATTTCACATTTTCATGATACTAAAAAAATATAGTAGTAAAAATAATGTCAGATGAAAATCCATCAAATTGCTTAAATCGGTTTACCTTTCATGTACAATAATAAAGTTAACAGATATAGACAATGTAAAGTCGCAAGAAGAGACGAATAGCTCATAAAAAAAATTCTAATTTAGTCTTGCTTGGCTGGAAAGACCACCATGGTCATACAGTAAAATAAGTACACCTGTCAAACAAAAGGTGCTTTTAGCAGGACAAGGGAATGCAGGGTTGATCCAAGCCGAGAGGCACAGTTTATTAATAGCATCTTCTGTATCTAGGGCAGTGGATATTAATTTCACAGTTAAAAAAAAAAAAAAAAAGAAAAAAAAAAATACAAGTCCAATAAAACACATGTATTCACTAAAAAATGATTATAGAAAATATATATATATACACACACACACACACACATATACATACACAGACATTATATATATATATATATATATATATATATATATATATATATATATATATATATATATATAGAGAGAGAGAGAGAGAGAGACACTATATGTATTTAAAAATATGATTCGATCGCTATATCAGAGTTCTCACGTTCTCAAAACAAGAGCCGAAAACTTTAATATAATTATTTGAATTGAATTAATTATATTGAAGTTTTCGGCTGTTGTTTTGAAACATGAGAACTCTTATGTAGCAATGGAATCATATTTTTAAATAAATAATTATATTTATGCTCTACTTTTGTATCGAGCACTATTTTTTAAAAATAACAAAAATATTAAAGGACATTGGATTATTTACCTAATAAATTCTTTCCTATATATTTTTTTTTTACACACACATATATATATATATATATATATATACTATACATTATTTATTTAAAAATGATTCCCTCGCTACATAAGAGTTCTCATGTTTCAAAACAAGCGCCGAAAACTTCAATTATTTGAATTAAATTGAATGAAAGTACCAAGCTCTGTTCCATCTTCCAGCAAAATTTTTTTTGCTAAATAATAAATACAAATTATTTAGGCTCTACTTTTGTATTGAGCACTGTTTTTTAAAAATAATAACAAAAATACTAAAGAACTTTGGATTATTTACCTAACAAGTTCTTTCCTATTTTCTATATATTTTCACACACACACAATATATATATAACATAATTATTGATCTTTATTTTTAATTTTAGATATCTATAAAGATATATAACCTTAATTTAATGAAAACAATTGTAAATTGTGAAAAAAATGAAGAGATCATAAAAGAATTAATTATGCAAATTAAAACATTGGAAAAGTAAAACAAATTTGGTTTAAGAGCATCACAAAGAGATTCAAAAGAGATTAAAAGCGTAATAAGCATGAAAAAATAGATAGACAAGCAAGAAAATATTTACAAAAGCTGGTATTGCAATTTCTGAACAACAAGAAAAGATGCAGAATATTAAAAACATTGGTTAAAGGCATTCAAGCAACGAAACTCACAGCTTTAAGCAAGTCACAAATATAAAAATGTAACATAAAAATATATTTAATATAGAAAATACAGAAATACATAAAAACAGCTTTCTCAACAGTAATTTTTCATGATGAATGGAAAGCTGGCCAGACCTGAACAATAGGATTGAGCTTTGGCCCTTCATAGAAAAAGTCAGCCTATACTATTTGTAGGACAAAAGAGGGGAGAGGAAGTAATGTTTTGGACTAGTATTTCAAGGAGTAAAATTTTAGTTGATGTCAAGAGAAATGCAAGGAATGATTATATCAGCTCTTAGACAAGTCAAAACCAAGAAGCTTTAAGCTAAAAAGTATAGTCTGGCTATTACTCACCTTGCTAAAAAAAAAAAAGAAAAGTTTTAAAAAGTAGCAAATTAATACCATTCTAGATATTAATCCAATAAAAAACTTTTGGCTCGTCATTAAAATAAATTTAAATAATATTTAAATACAATATGTAAGTAAATATTACTGAAAAGCAATAGAATCTGTTCTGAGTAATGTTTAAGTTGAAATAAGAGAAAAGATAAAGTCAGTGGAAAGCTTGAGATTTATCAAAAATATAAACAAGTTTGTATTAACATGTAAAAAAAAAAAAAAAAAAATTCATGTAGGTATATAAAATATTGTGTTAAATAAGTTTCTACAGCCTTTATCACTTGGATTTCTTTGTTTCTTTAAATAAACATTATTTTACACTTAATTTGTGTAATAAAATCCAACACTTGCCAAAAACAAAATAAGCTGATAAACCACCTATATATATATATATATATATATATATATATATGGAGAAAATATGAGAAATGATGTATGACAAAGTGAACAAAGTTTTCGTGTGACACATATTGTGCACAAACAAGTTACTGGGAATTTTTAAATTATAAATTTTGTTTTCTTATGGCAATCCCACCCATATATATGAATTGCTGATATCCTCTGAGAAGTGAACAGACGATTGCTGGAGGGTCCATCTACAAAACACAAAAAGGATGTTGAAGATGAATCAGCTAAATGACAAATCAGATACTTGTATTATCCATATATACGTGTGTGCGTGTCGGAGAGATTTTCAGTTTATAATATCCTTATTAAAATATTGATAATTTGTATAAAATCCAACTGAAGTACAATATAATTTACTCAAGGCATGAAACTGACAGCCACTATCTTATGTTGATTACTATGTCCACACTGTTTATGCAAGTTTTGCTAAACGGTCATTGAAAATGCTTTTTGAATTATTTTTATTTTTTACATTTCAGTCTTTTTTTTTCCCTGATATCCTGTGAAAGTTTAAATGACAGTTTTATATTTAAAGTAATCACCAGAAACCAAGAAAAGAGCTTTAAATATAGAAAAAAACTAAACAAAAACTGCTTAAAAAACTGTTGTTGGTATTTAACCAAACTTGTAGAGACATATAATGAGTGTGAAGATAGTCATTATACACTGGTGATTCCTATCAATTTTGCATCTCAATGATTATGGTGTGAAAATTGCTTTGCAATATAGAAACTGAGAGCCACCATGCAACAGTGTTGATCCCTATGTCCACAGTGTCTATATCTTCAAATGCTCTCTTATACTGATCATTCTTCAACCATAAATATAGCAATTTTAAACAGTATATCTATCTCAGTTATAGAACATTGGTAGGGTAATAACAATTTTATTGAGAATATATTGACTTGCATAATAAATTCCAACAATGTCTGGAACTATATGACAATAAGGTAAATTACTAAAATAACGAATACTGAAATCATACATCACCAAAAGTAAAAATAATAAAGATAATGATAATAATCTTCCAAATGACTGAAAAAAGTTGAAGATGTACAAGTTTAGTTGATATGGTTATGTTTTAAGTATGTAACTTGCTGATGTTATGAATCAGAGATCTGAATTTGAATTCCATTTGAATCGATTACATTCACTTACATGTTAATACCCTTAGGAAGGGTATGAAACATCATCTCTCCCCAGCTATGGGGAAATAGCAGGACATACTGGGTTCTATAGCCTTGAATTGCAACTGGTCTACTGCAGAAAGAAATGGCAACCTACTGCAGGAAAAAAATCTGCCTAGTCAGTCATGTATCAAAAGATACATGGTCGCCTATATATATATCACGCAAGGCAAATAAATGACTGATTTAACTGATTACAGTGAGTAACAAAGTATTGACTATTCATATATTTTGCTTTATAAGCAATTTGCCGATGTTATGAATACAGGTGTTTGTTTTTCATGCATGTATTACAGGGAAACAAAATATAATTCTTATATCTATAATTCTCAAAATGTGTGTATGTGTGTGTGTGATCAGATGTTTTTTATGCATTTTCAGTTTTCACCCGATTTTGATGAAATTTTTTTTTGTTTGATAGATAATTCATCACTGTCAGTTTTGAGTTCAAATTGTTGGCGACAATGGCTCTCCACTACTTCCTGTCCATTATAATTCTCAGCAACGTTTTACTATTTACTATCTGTTCTTGGGTATATATCTTTCATAAAAACTTTAATAAAAATATTTTAAATTATTACAATATTATTTATTATTACAGTTCCCTTTTCAGGCGCTCTCCCCCATTTGGTGATGTACTTCAGTTGCACCCAAATGTTGTTACTAATACTGATTTTTGGGTGGGCTGACTTTAAACTTAAACTGCTCCAATTGAATGTTAAAATTCCCAGTAATGAAATACCCAGTCAAAGATGGGTTATACTGCTAGTCATTAAAGCAAAGGCCAGCAACAATGTGTTTTATTCTTAGTTTTTTTTTCAAGATTATTATTACTACTTATAGTTCATCTCACAAAAATTTTATAAACGTCTTTTATAATGGTGAAATTATAAAAGTATTAAAAAAAAAAAAAATAAATAAATAAAATCAAACAATTACACATTAAATATTGTCATGTTTTTTAATGTCTAAATGTTAAAAGGCTTTTAGTATAGAACAGATTTCAAGTTTGTTCTCAGTAAATAATTAACATTTTTAATATATTTAAATATATTATCTGCTAATGAATTCAATACATCCATCTGACTTTGAAGAGCAGTATACCTGTGAAACTGGTGGTTAGAGGATACATTTTTTTAATGGTTTGGTTTAGTTTGTTTTATGGCATGTCAACTTCAATGGGTTACTTAATGCCAACAATTTTTATTGCTGGTAATATTTTTTTCCCCAAAATCTATTTCTGGTAATATTTTTCCTTCAAAAATCTACTACTGGTAATTTTTTGTAACAAAAAATAAAATATAAAGTTGGTAAAAAATTTTTTTTTTTTTAAATATATAGCAGCTGGTAATTTTCTTTTTTTTTTTTTTTTTTTAAATGTATTGCTGGTAGTTATTTTTTCCTTCAAAAATTCATTGCTGGTAATAATTTTTTTTTTTTTTACAAAGTATTAAAACCTATTTTTTCCCTTTCATAGTATTTTGACCCCAGTTTAGGAGGGGGAGTAAATATTTGCCCATAGCCGGGACCCTAACAGGTGCTACTACCCTAGGTCAGGGTGGACCTGGGAACACCAGCAATTAAGAGGTGGTTCCACGCTCCTCAAAAGCTCATGATCAGAGGTCTGTTTGGACATAGTTTATCATCTTACCCAAGATGGTTAAATTTTTAAGTTTTTGTCTTATTACTGTTGCACTATGTTTTGTTTACATATTAAACTCTAGTAATTTACTGGCTGATGTGTTTTATTAGGCATTAATATATTATTATGATAAAAATTCCATATGTATAATCTATTTTGGTTATGCAAGTACATACACCATTTTTGTTTTACTTTGCAATTGGAGAATGCATGCAAATGTGTGATTCAAAGATTTTGCCAACAAACTTCAAAACTTGAGAACTGACATTACCACTTGCCCTGAAATGACCACAAGCCTTGCAAAGTTGTGGTTCAGTTGTTGAAGTATTCACCTCCACCCCTTGACAAGCACACTGAAAAACCACCTAATATCAGTTTTGGCAAAGACGAACATGCACAAGCAATTTGCAAGCAGCGTATGAAGACATGACAAAAATGAACACAACAGAAGCATAGGCAGCAGAGATTGGTTACCTAATGGGATGTCATCTTCTTCATCACTGAAGACGCCATCAGACAAACTGCTGCTCTCCCCAACATGATTACCAGCTTCACCCACATCTGCTGGAAGGTCTTTATTAACAGAAACTTCCTCTTTGACAACTGAACAAAAAAAATAAAATAAAATAAAAAATAAAATATAATACTCAGTTGAAAAGAATGTGTGCAACAACCCAGAAAAGATAGGAGAAAAAGACAACAATGACAATAAACAGTCAAAGAGGAAAGTATTAAAAAAAAAAAAAAAAAAAAAAAAAAAAAAAATTTAATTATTGAGAAATAAATTTAATGATTAATAAAAAAAAAAATTTTTTACTGTCAGAAGTATGTGTGTGTATATATATATATATATATATATATATATATATATATATATATAAAAAAAAATTCTTCTTATGCCGGGAATATTTGTCACCCATTTATTTGTATAAAAATGGTCAATCTGAGGATTTAGGATTGAATTTTGATCCTAAGGAAATAAATTATAATCATCATAAAACCTTAAAGTTGTCCGTTTCTTAATAATAATATTTGCTCTGTTTTGACATTGAGCTCTGGATTATATCCTCCTTGAAATTATCTAAACGGTTTATCAAACACATCATTATATATATATATATATATATATATATATATATATATATATATATATATATATATATATTACTTTGTTTGAACATTGTCATTGATGGATACTCATATTGAGTAGAAACTGTTTTTTAATTAAGCAGTATTTTTTATCCAACTACCAGCCTGAACATGCATATTTTTCTGACAAGATTTCTCAAATATTCATGCTGTTAGATGCAGTTGGATAAAAAATACAGTTTACAGATCTTCTATTTATGTCAAAATAAAATAAAAATATATATGTCTAATAAAATTTTGAAGTGACCAGTGGCCAATTACGACTGACAGTTTCATGTATTTTCATGCAATCAACAGGCAGTCAGCTGTTCATTGGAAATTTAATTATAATATATTAAGGCTGTGTCAGTGAATATGGCATTGAACTCTTTCTCTGCTGTACCTCTATAGCAGACTCTTTTAAGAGCCACATATTTTTATATATATATATATATATATATACACACACACACACACACACCCATCCATCCCAGGTGTAACACCAAAATTGACCAAATCGTGTAACAGTGAAATTGTCCAATTGTTAGGTTAAGCTTTGGACCATTGTATCTTAGAAATGATTAAAGATATCTTACTGGAAATCTGAGATTTTTATAAAACTATTGGGTTCTACTTTGAGCAATAAGTATGTATAATTACTCTCTAAGCTTAACAGATGAAATCGACCATAAACAAAAATGACATTCATCATTAATTAATCATAACTAAGGATCAGAAGCTCATGAAGGATTGAAATAAAGTTTATTATATATATATATTATTCCAGGATCATCTTCCAACTTATTCAAGATGATCTACACCCTCCCTAATCTTCTAACTTTCTGTCCCAGAGCAACAAGATGCCTCACACATTTCACATACGATTTTATTTTTATAAGTCTTTTTTTCACTGCTCTTTAGACTGTCATAGCTGAAACTCCTCTCTTACGTGCCAAACATCTTATGGACCGAGTTGGATCTTTTCTAATTGATCTCTTTAGTTCTAAGTTGAAATGATGATCCCTCTTCCTGCTGTGACGTCCTGATCAAGTTTTCCTCTCTACTATTCCCACTTTTTTAAAACTTATTCACTGTTCTCTTGAGGTTTCTTGAATGAACTTTGAAGAAGGAAGCCAAAGCATAAATGTTGGTACCATTACTGAAGGCCTAAATGATATTTTTCCTCTCTCACCATTGCTCAGTTGGGAAGACAGTGGGTCTGACACAAAACAATTTTAACCTGCTTTCTTTTCAGCTGAATAACTCAGAGTTTTTCAGTGATTCTTATGAAAAATGGTGCCAAGATGGCTAAAAATCTTTTCTGAAAACCTGGAAAAAAGAAATTCAATTAGTTTAGTATTTTTTTTTAGATATTAAACATTTGTGGGATGGATAATTAGGCTGTTACACAATTTGGACAATTTTGTTGTTATACCTAGTGTGTATGTGTGTATATATATATATATATATATATATATATATATATATATAAAAGCAGAGGAAGAAACATGTCAGCTAAGATGCATTTTCCTTTTTTTATTCATATTGTTCTTTTTCAGATTTTAATAATATCTCAAATTTTATGCAATATATTAAACATTATTTTTAAGGGATACCTATATTTGAGTAGATGCTCTGTTTTCATTTATTTATTAAACAGTATATTTATTTCCATCTAACAACCTGAAAAATCTGTGTTCAAAAGCACTATTCAGTCTTTGTTTGACCAGGAGTTTCTTCCTGTCCAAGAGGTAAAGGCACATCAGATCTAATTACATTTTACCCTAGGGAATACAGGTTTGAATCCTGCCAATATCTGTTTATATTTCTGAGATGAGATATTGTAATTATTTACATTGTTCAAACTGTTGTCCTCATCTTTATTGCCATATTGAATGTTTCAGCCATTGTACACTCCTGCCTTCTGCAGGTGATTGGAATTTCAAACTGAACACTTTATTTCATCTATAGGGGTAGAGTGTTCTAGTTCTATGTGCCATGCCTCTTCCTCAAGGACACATGACCCAGTAGATAAAAACATTGTTTTGATCCGATGAATTGAGCCAAAGAGTTGTGAGTTCAATACCTGGCTAGTGCAGTGGTGAACAAAGACTTGTGGAGTTGAATTAAAGGGAGATAACAGAGACATCCAGAAGAGGCACATGGAACTAGAACAACCTACAATAAATATATGGCAATAAGGATGAGGACAACAGTCCAAACAATGTAAATAAGATTTCTCAAATATTCAGGTGAGTAAATGGAAATAAATAAATATACTGTTTAATAAATAAATAAAAACAGAGCATATATATGAGATTAATATTTAGCACTCCTTGGACAGCAATCTTTTAAACTAATAAAGGAAAATTTTACAGGTTATTTTATTCAGTTTTTCTTTTATGAGGACAAGGAGAGTGTATAAATTGTCCATCATGATTATTGTCTCAAGCATTTTCAGCTCGGAACAATAGCTCTGAAGAGATGGATAATTAAAGTCATTAATTTGACAACAGAGTCACATAGCAACATAAAGGAATATTGAACATCTTTATTCAAATAATGACATTGGATAATATTTCTTTATTTCCAGTGAGGATAAAACCCACTTAGAAGAACAACATACTTAAATAAATATTTGATATCATTAAAATCACTAAAAAAGAATAATAATGATGTTCCACTGGCTACCCAGAACAGCAATGATTTCCCTAACAAATATAGAAGAATTCCTCTCCCCAAACCAGCCATGGCCCCAGTAGAAGGATAATTTGTAAATAACAGATTCTTTATAGGATAAATGTATTAGAGGTCTTACTTTATTTATAGGAGAGTTATTTAATGGAAAGTTAACATGTGGTAAATATAAAACCTCAAACCAAAAAGCCTTTTCAGAATGTTATTAAAAACAAAGTTGAAACTATTGCTGCTGATGGTTGGGAAACATTGACAGAAAATCAATGTGTGCAGAGTTAAATGGTAAAAGATGGTGACAAAGCATTCAAAGAATCTTGAAACAGACTCTCTTAGAAAAACAGGCCATAACAAAAAACCTAGATAATCTTCAGCCTGAGCAAACATGCAACATCTGTGGTAGGTTCTTATCCAGTTGGACTTGCTTGTCATCTAAGATCTCATGACAGTAAGTAATTGCAAACAGACTATATTGACAGATATCAACAAGGACTTACAGGAAATGTCCATCAGCTTTATGACAAAGTATGTTCGATAGCAGCAGGTCAGAAGAGTCACATGCAAAAGCATAAGAGCAAGATAAATTCAAAGACAATACACAAGTCATTCATTTGTCATATTGCAGAAAAAAAGGAGGTTTTTTGAGTCAATTACAAGCTCACTGCAAAATTGAAGCTATATCATTTCTTCCTCTAAATAGTGACAATCATGTGATTATATATATATATATATATATATGTATATTTTCTCCTTCATCAACACAATAACTGTCTGCTATGATAGCTAATTGATCTCTGTTGCAGAAACCCACTCAGGCACATCTGTGTTTCAGTAACAACCAGTGGATTATATTGCAGCTATGCTGGCCAGACCTTAGTTAGTCTCTGGTAGAGAGCACATAATCTGGTAAAGCCTGTGCATTCAAACCCTCAATCATGATGACTTGGGATTTCGTGCTAACACAATTATTGACAGTTTACAGACAGTTCCATCTACCTAATTTCACTCATAAAACTTGAGTAAACCTGTGCGCTATGGTTTCTAAACCCTTCCTGATGGTGTTGCTTGCTGAGATTATATTATCAGGTCACCTCCTAAAAGACCATAGTGGGATCAAAGCCAGGTCTCATGATCAGAAAATAACTATATGAAACCATCTTCTTGGTTGTTCTCCAAGTTTATGATTTGTTTAACCACTTCTGGGGCATATATTTATTGAAGAATTATTTTTCTAGATACATGACAATGGGAAAGTATGCAGTCATACCTTTGCCAAGGGTATGTATGCAGAGTGAATATAAGCAGTAGTGACTAAAGTTCCAAATTCAATTTTGCAAACTAGTACTTACTTACTCCATACAGTTAAATGGGTCCTGTTGAAATTTATAAAACTCTTAAAACAATTTTTCAGGAAAATAGGTTCCTCATGTCAAGTAGCTGTTAATATTCTTTCCATTAATGACGTTTTTTTTTGTTTTTTTTTTGTTTTTTTAGGGTGTGGGGGGGTGTTCTTCCTAATCTTTTATTTGGCGCAGTGTAGAATATCAACATCTTGATTATGTCATTTTCTCTTCAAGTTACATATGCTATCCATTTTAGCTGTTGCTGAAAGTCCACAACTGATGTGGTTTCTGTTATTTGGTACAGTTCTTTGATTGTTATTTTATAGTGCCAGACCATAAGGTTCAAAGAAAGATAATCCTCGCTAAGACCTACAGGATTCATTCAGTTATTTTTAACAATTAATCTGAAAAAAGCAGTTGTATATAATGATTAAAAAAGATTACAGTATAAAGAAAAAGTAAAACTGAACTAACAGGATTAAATTCTTTCTATGATAATCGTTACAAAAATGTGTTTTTGATACTGGCATAATTCTCAGAAAAAATAATTTACATAGGGAAATGCTGATGACATCTACTGCTGGTCTATTCTTCTTCATTCAATGCTGTATGCATTTTTATGGTGGTGTTGGTGCACCTGGGTAACTACTGTCCAATTTCACCGTGCATTGAACAGTGACAAGAGGAAGAATGTTTTTTTCAATCTGCTTAAAAAAAAAAAAAAAAAAAAAACAACCCCAAAAAATGTTTCTCAGGGTTCTATTAATTTCAGGAATAGTTGATGATTTTTAATATATTATTGAATGCCAGATTGATAGAGTTATCGCTAAGTAAACAATTCATTGACTTATCATATTCTATTGCCCAACTGGTAAAGTAATATAATGTCATTAATTTAAGATGTTAATTATATTACTTTAGTTTACTAAAAAGCACAAGAACATTGAGCCTTTTAAATTTTAGCACCAGCATTTTTCCTGGCAAATGACACACTTAACCCAAGTATTTGCTACCACTAAATAACATTAACTAATCCAACTACTATTACTTTTATTACTAACTCTACAAAGATGAAGTAGAAAGTTGAAAAGAAACAAATTTTCAGGTAGATGAGTAAAACAAATTCAAAAATATTTTATGTATTAGTATGTAAAGACCAGATTTCTTTTCTCAATCTGTTTTATAGAATGTTCATATGGTGCTTATCAACATCGCAATGATTTTCAGCATAAAATGCTCTGTATATTTTTTTCAAAGCTAATTTCAATAACAATGAAGGTGAAAAGGCAAAAAATCAATTTGAATGCACAAGATTTTAACCATCTTTGTTAAATGTTGAACAAATTAAAAGGGGAAAATTACTAGGAAGTTAAAAAAAAATCCAAAAGATTAATATTTGGAGATAAACACTAAATAGAATTGAAGATGATACAAGATAAAAACAAAAGAAATTCATTTAGAGAAACAGATTATCATATATAATATCAGGTGTAGTGCAAGTTTTTATGATCAGTATTTTTATTAATGATGGGACGATACCAATATTTTTCACCGACTACAGTACAATTCACAATACAGTTATAAATTTCCGATTCTGATATATTTCCAATTCCTACAATGATTAAAATTCATTTTCAGACCTTTCAGTTGGTTTGGGAAACTTAATAAACAAAATACATTTAATACAAAAGCATATAAAATAAAGTTAGATATCCTTTTTATTTAAAAAATTGGGTAAGAGTTTAAACAATAAAGAGAACAATTTCTTTAAGTAAATCACCTAAGTCCCTAGCTACTCATATTTAAGTCCTAAAATTCTTAAATTACAATGTAAGAACATTATTATCTCTCCTGTTTCACCTTTCAGCCAATTTAATTAATAAATTGTTCACTTTCAACAGAAGAGGTGCTGATAGATATTTCTTGGTTAAATGCTCCATAATGGGAAATTCATTTATTATTTGCATTTCACCACCAAAAAACTTTCTCATCACTTTTTACATTTTTTTTAAAGTAATATACAATGTGATTGAAAAGTAACTTCTTATGTAATTCCTGCCAAAGGAAACATAAAAGCCTACCAGCATCCTTATATGATCCTTTTAAGTGATGATTGAAACTCCTTATATGGAATTTTATTTTTAATTTCTACTTAAGAAAATTGAAAATTTGAATTTTAAAATAAAATTTTATATAAGATTCAAAATTTTTTTTTTATAGGTATTTAAATGCAGATAATGCTTTTTTTTTTTCTTTTTTTATAAATTAAAAAAAATTGTCTTAAAAGAGAGCCTGACAGAATAATAAATAATGTGAATTTATTTTGTGTTTATATCACAATTTTGATTATAATATTAAATGGGTAAATTGACAATGTTTAAAAAGAAATAAAAATTTTATTTTGAACTGAAACAGCAAACTTTAAGAAAAGTTTGAAAACTGAGTAGAAACAATTGCACAATTTTTTTTTGTTGTTTTTTTTTTTATACAAGTAAAATAAATTTACATCATACTTAGGTGTTATTATGATCTATAGATTTTAGTTTTATTGATAGTTTAAAATCAAAAATATATCTTTTTATCATTAGTTATGAATTAGGAACGGAAAATTAAGTCTTAAACAAAAAAAAAAAAAAAAAAATCCAAATAATCATTTTTGGAATCCGTGATTAGATTTTACACAAAAAAAGTGTGTGCGTGTTTGTGCATTTGCATGTGTGTGTGTGTGTGTGTAGGGGGCGGGCAGCATACACAGTTAATGTTTTTTTTAAAGATGTTAAAAATCAGGAATGAACAAAAACAAAAGTATGGTACCTAAATTTTTATAGATATTTTACAATGAGTGGATTTTCTCACTATTTTGGTATAGTTTTGTACACAAAAAAGAATGGAGACTATTTGCTATAAAATACGTCCATGATGATGCCAAGTATGACAATATTTGACTATGGTATGCCTACTAATATATTGCTCAGAAGCTGAAGTCAGATTATACATGAAAAATTCAGGTTTTTCACAAAAAATTCTGGGGTTTCACTATACATGAAGTTGGAAAATACGCAAGTATATTTAGTAAAATATTAATAGAAATAAAAGCCTAAAAATATATCATGTTACCATTTCTAACATGACCAACAACACATACATCATACATAGATTTTATCTATTTCTTATAACTATAAACTTTATTTTCGGTGAGTAAATGTGTTCCAGTAGATATGCCTGTTGGTTTATTTTCTTTTTTATTAAAACAATGAAATTAATATCTACCGGTCTAGATCATCGAAAGGCTTATTAAAGAAAATGTATCAATACGTTTACTCAAAAACATGTATCCAAAAATAATGTTTATAATAAGAAATAATAAAATAATGTCAGATTAAAAAATACATTATATATATATATATATATATATATACTTTATGAATACGACAGACAAGGGGCTTTGATTTAGTTTTTATATACATTTTCTCATGCGATCTAATAATTTTTTTTCTTTTCAGATGATAAATTATATAAAAAGTGTCCGAATGTTCTTTTTTCTCCAAGTGCTTTTGGCTATACATTTAGTCATTTTCAAGGATGAAATATTTTAACTGTTAAATAAGAAATAGTTTGTTGCATATATGTATTTATATAATGTTTTCATTTTTCTATCAAAATTCATAAATAATTATATAGGCCAGTCTATGTTTGACATGAAGACTCACTTTACACCTTTCTGACCATGGCTCAATTAGATGTCATTTAAATATTCATGGAAACCTACTGGACCCTATACATAACATACTTGTTGACAACACAAATATAATCACATCATCTACATGCAATAAAAGGCTAAAAATAATAGGAGACTTATTAATAAAAACAAAAAACCAACACTCAATAATATCAACTTTGAACATGGATAAAATATCTTGACCTGGTTTTGAAAAATGAAAATATTATATAAATACATACATGCAACAAACTATTTCTTATTTAACAGTTAAAATATTTCAACCTTGAAAATGGCTAAATGTATAGCCGAAAGCACTCAGAAAAAAGAACATTTGGACAGTTTTTATATAATTTATCATCTAAAAAGAAAAAAATTATTAGATCACATGAGAAATTGTATAAAAAACTAAATCAAAGCACATTTTCTGTCGTATTCACTGAAATGTGCATGAAAGAAGGATTGCTGCCTAAATATATATATATATATATATATATATATATATATATATATATATATATATAAACACACATACACAAATCAACCTAGAACATAAATTAATCATTTCATGGTGAATATTCAATTTTTCACATATGCTTCAGTATATTTATAATGGCAACAAAAGTTCCAAAGGAAAATTTGTTTGAAAGATTGCTTAAATCTCTTCTGAAATACCCTGTGTCAAAATATACAATTATGTTTCTATTGAAAACAGAAGATTTCATTTTAGACAAGGGTAGACAAGCTTTTTATAGGGTCCAACAGGCAACATGAATATATATATATATATATATATATATATATATATATATATATATATATGATGTTAGTGGTGACTCTGGATGCCAGGCTTGTCAGGCTAAGCTCAAGTGAGTCAACATTCAAGTACATCTATTTCAAAGCAACAAAAATCTTTCAGTGTGTCATTTTTATTCTTGACTTCAGCTGGATCCAAAATTGTTTTAACTCTGTCCCTCAAAATACTGATCAAAATATATTTTGTTGATATTGTTCATGAAGAAGAAAGAAAAAAACAAAGCAAGAAAGTAAGTAAAAAAAAACAAAGAATTAAATAAAATTAACATGGCTACTCGGACTGTGTAGATCTGAGCCCTATCAAAACTGGAGACATACTTAATAAGCAATATATTTCTTTGTTTAATTTTATAAATAATCTTTTTAATGACTTGTATACCCTTTTTTTCAAAAAACATTTTTATTTCAATTTATTGTTTTCAAACGTCTAGTTTAAATCATATATTCTGTACAATATAAGGTTTTTTTTATCAGAATGTATATTTTGAGAAAGGCAAATTAAATTTAATCTGACTTAAATTTGGCAAAAATCAAATTAAGTGGCAGTCTTAACTTAACTGGAGGGTTGGGGATGAGGAGTGTGACTGGGATAGCATTGAGGAAATATGATAACAGTCATCAGTACTGATCATAAATATAAAATAAATTAAACTAATAATTCACAGACAGAGAGATACATAAACATACTAACACAGACATATATACAAATACACACTCTACCATCAGTGACTTGATAACCAGGCTATACAACAATAAAAAATAGAAAGGGGACATTAAACAGACAAACATATCAATGACTTTGTCCTCACTCTTTTCTTACATCTGGAAGAAATTTTTCAAATAAATTTCTATTTTGATAGAATTATTACAATATTAAAATACCAAAATGTGTTATTTTAATTCCATGCACAGATATTTTTTAAAAATTCTATATTTTAGTCAGAGTAAAAGAATCATTTTAGCATCTTAGATATACTAATGTCATATTTTGTTGAAGATTGTATAATGTGCCTGGACAAACATTGATCACCTAAAGTCGACACTATATATATATATATTTAGGCATCAAGTATCCACCCAAACAACTTATTAATCATAACTGATAATTCTAGCATAAATATGCATGGCCTTGGTGTTTATATTCAAAAAAACAGTGCAATGGAATTATCTCTTGAATCCCAAGATGATTCTTTCATGTACTTTCAATTTTCATCATTGCATTCTGTTAACAATCACTTTCCCTTTATGACTTTCTTTCTTCTCAGGACATTAAATATATTGAACAAATTTTATGATAATACATAAATGGCTCTTTTCTACATCAATCTGCTATTATTTTTGTGTTTGGTGATTTTAATGCTCAACACATCAAGTGGCTTAAGCATTCTGTTACCTGCATTAAGACTTTCAATTTTTCCATTGCTCTCAATCAAATAATGGATTTATTATTCATTTCCCAAATAAATCTGCTCAACATTCTTCTTTACTTAATTTGTTCCTTAGCTCCTCTCCTAGCTCTTGCAGAGTATCACAACTATGTCCTCTTGGCAATTTGGCTCACACTATAGTATCTATTGATATTTATTTTGAGTTGTCTATTAATAAGGAACCTCATATTCACAAGACTTCTTTCTGTTACCAGGATACTGATTGGGATTCATTTTGTGACTTTATTTGAGATGTCCCTTGAACTGGTATTATTAACCTTCCAATTAAGAATTGTGCCACAGAAGTTTGTTCTTCGGTTAAAGTAAGCATTGTTGCTTTTGTAGCTTCTCACAAATATCAGGTGAAACCACAATCTTCCCCTTGGCTCACACCAGCCTGTTCAGCCGCTACAGGAATCACTTTCCAAGTGTACCAGCGTAATAATTCCGATAACAATAGATGCCTATTTGTGACTGCTCAAAATAATTGTAAACGTGTCCTCAAAGAGACTAACTCTTTGTTTGCTGATAGAATGAGGCACCTTATAGCCTCTATCAAGTTTGGTTCATGGTACCACTAGCAGCTCTGTAATAGTGTGTTAAATAAGTGTAAGTCTTCTATCCCTCCTGACTTCACTCAATTCAAAGGTGTTAATATCTGTTGATATATCAGAATGTTTTGCTTGCAAATTCTTTCTCAATTCTACTCTTGATTCATCTGCAATACATTTGCCCAACTTTCAACTTAGAAATAAGTCTCTATTGGGTGATATGCAATATAACTCTGTCCATGGTTTCTGCTATCATTTCTAATCTGGATCCTCAGAAAGTATTTTGACTTGATGGTCCTGAACTGGCTCTTGTTCTCTCTAAAATCTACAATAAATGTCTTGCCCCTTTCTTGCTCGAAATCGTCTTCTATAATTCCAGACTTTAAAAACTCAGGTACTAGAGGTTCTAATAAACTTTGAATTGGTTAAACATCTCACAGTCTTCTTTCAGATAAGCAATATGGCTTTCACTTCTCTAAGTCAACTGCTGATGTGCTAATAATTATTGTTGAAAGAATCTATCAAACTTTAGATAAGAATGTTGCTTTAGATATATCGAAGGCATGTGACAGTGTTTGGCATACTGGTCTTCCTCACCAGTTAAAGGTTATGAATTTCTGGATCTTAAACAAATTCAGTCTTTCTTATCAAATTGTGAAATGAAAGATATCTTGTAATGGCCAATCTTCTAGATCTTTTTACATTGTGCCCTAATAGTTTCTTCTTGCTTGTGGAACTCTCTCCTGGCTTCTTGTTTCTCAGTCAACTTTCATCTTCAGAAATTTAAATGCATGTAAGCGTTCTGAAAGCAAAAGGAAGTATTTGTCGCAGATTACTCAGAAAGAAATGCTGAAAACCCGATTCGCCAGTACTATCTCAAATCACAATGCGTGTAACCAGTCAGAAAAATAACTCGCTCTCTAACAAACGCCGTAGCCAAAAATGCCCGAAATTTCCCCTCTCGAATCGAGAACACCAACTGCTTTTATCGGCAGAACCTATGTTTTTTCATTCGTTGACAGCTGGGAGAGGATGTTCAGTAATTTCCATATCAAAATACTTTTATAGTGACTCCTGCGACGGACTTGTTTTTTTTTTGCTTTTTTCAATTCAAATATTCCATTTTCAGCATGTTATGCGGAATATGTGCCCTTTTTTTTGGTAAGTAATTTTCTTTTTTGCCACTTTTTCTCTCGTAGAATACATGCGAAGGGCTGTCGCTTGGTTTGACGAGGTAAGTCACCATTTTCTTCGCTATAATGCAATGTCAATAGTTATCTTCTATTTTCTTAATTCTTCTTTTGTTTTCTTTCCATAATACTTTTTATTCTCTAACACTCAGTAACACCTTGCATCCTAGTGGCTTTATTACCTTGCTTAGTATGAAATGATTAATATATATATATATATATATATTATATATAACACATGTATGTATGCATTCATTCATTCATTCATTCATTCATGACACAAAAAAAAAAAAAAAAAAACTTCCTCTTATAAAGTTATATCAAGTGAACTTTGAATAAAGAGAAGTTACTTAAAACATAATCATGCTTTTAAAGAAGTCCTGGAAAGTCATGTCTTAAAAATATACAATGAATTGTTTTATGTCTTTTAAACAAAATAGTAACAAATTTTCTGCAAATAAGATATTTCCAGCAAAATAAATGGCAAACAGAATAGGATTTGGATTTTTGCTAAATGAACAAGAGCATGTCAAAAAAATTCCCAATAAAAATTACAAGATTTTACTGTTTCTGCATCTCCCACTCTCTGCACTGACAGTTGCCCAATCTTAACCAGACAATACTAGCTTCCAGAGAGGAAAAAAAAAAAATAATCAAGTAGTATATCTTTATACAGAAAATAAGAGTTTTTTTTAAAAAAAGTAGATTTTATTTGTTCTTGTTAACATCAGAAAAAGTTCAAGATTATAAATGCATGTATTTTGTATACGAGTCTCCAGCCTCCCAAGCATTCGTAATAAAAATAATATCTATTTGTTATACGTCAATAGAAGTCAATTTTGCAATTTTAAACTTAGCTACAAATATTTATACCCAAAAATATGATTTCACATAAATGTTCAAACTGTTTTTGGCAAACATGGATTTACATTGCCACAATAAGACAGTGTCAAAAAGATGGGTTTTCTCTCCCCACCACCATGACACTGCCTTTTTAAATATCTTCACTCTTCAGCAATGACAACTGGAATAAAACTTAAATATATGAAACTGAATTCATACATTTTCTTTGTTCTTGAGAATTTACAACAAAAATAATAAACACTATTATATTATTTATTGGAATGGTTGGCAAAACATCGGCTGATTTTCAATTGATTCCAACTTTATAAAATGGTAAATAATAAGTATTTCCTTATAGTTGTCTTAAATCTAGTAAATGTTTAAAAATATAGGTATAAAAATTCTTTTCACATTGATTTCTTTACTAGCTCAAAAGCCACCCATTCGGGCAGCATTTAAGCTAGCTCCTGCAGAGGACTCTTGATTGGGCCTTCATCACAATAGGGAGATTGAATATTTAAGCTTACCTTTTAAAAGTCCAATGATAATTCTTCTGATGCCACTTAATTTAAAAATAATTTGATGTACAGGGGTTCTTACTTTCACTTTCACAATTAATTTCTATCATTCCCAAGTTATAAAAATTGTTATATAAAAACATAATTGCCAAAAACAATTCCAATAATGAAAACTTAGGAATCCAAAATTTCAGGATTGCAGGTCTGGATTCAACTGGGAATGTTTTTAATTTTCTCACAGAGTTGGCCTGATTCCAAAATGGTATGATATGTTGGGCTACAGCCTCTAGGAGTAATGTTGAAAGTGTGACACAGTGACACATTGACATTCACATTTAGTATATAGATAAATGATAAATATCACATTGAATTAGTTCTGATTATTTAGTTTTTAGGACTAATTGTATTAGTCTTTTGAACAATCTAATAAATAAATAATGTTTAATATTTTTGTTGTAAATTTTCAAGAACAAAAAAATGTATAAATTCACTTATATGTTTAGGTTTTATTCCAATTCTAATCATTGC
Organism: Acanthosepion lycidas; assembly: GCA_963932145.1. Taxonomy (NCBI): domain Eukaryota; kingdom Metazoa; phylum Mollusca; class Cephalopoda; order Sepiida; family Sepiidae; genus Acanthosepion; species Acanthosepion lycidas. The sequence continues at coordinate 114,917,808 of OZ010576.1, read as the reverse complement.
TTTTTTAAAGCTATAAAAGCATTTAGCCAAAGAGTGAAGGTAATTCAAAGAGTGTGTGTCATAGAAAAAAAAACGTTCCTTTGACACTATGTCTTATTGCCAGCAGGTTTATCCATATTCGCACACTGATATTTTTTTCATTTTACTTGTAAGTTAAAAAAAAAATTCAGCAAGAGGTAAATTATATTTAATTAGTTTTGTAAAGATTTGTATCAAAACACCACAGAATATCAAATTTGGAAATGTGTGTTAATTTGTTTTTAACCAGCTCCATATTGTGAATAAATGATTACAAATCAAGAAGCACTGAAAGAAAAATAGTAGAAACAAAGTAAAGGCTAGTAGAAATATTTTGATCAATCAACAAATTAAAAACAAAAAAAAAAAAAATGAAGAAAAAAATGGTACACAAGTTTTATGCTTACTATCAGGTGAACAAAATTCAGTGAAACTTTCCCTGATCAAAGCCCGTAATTCTTTATCTAATTTGGGATTATCAAAGACAGGAGACAAGGACCTGCAAAGAAAAGCAACAAGTCATGATTAGAAACAGAAAATGTAACACATGAAAGCCTTCTTTTCTAAACATTTCTAATTTAAACTCTTGTAAAAAGTCAAAATACATTGTTCAAAATTTTCTATATGTATAAAAGGATCCTCAGTAGTGAAGAGAACATTTATAGATATAGACAGTGTCTATATAAATTACACACACACACACAAACAGAAAATAAAATTCCAACATCCAGAAGTACAATACAGGTTTTGACCCAAGTACAGTATGTGCCTTCTCAGCTAGTCTTCTGATCAATTTTTAAAAATCTTCAGCCTCCTTGTAACAAAGTAACGCTGACATAAGTGCACTGTCATAAGCTTCCATGTGATGAAAGAGCCCACTGCAACCAGGTGTCAGGTTACATTGATACACACGTCTCTTTTGTTCAATAAGATCCATTAGAAAGAGAGGTCAGAAAGTGGGTCTTTTTAGGGTCATTTCAGAGAACTCTTGTGCATTTTTACTATTGGGTTGGTGCATAATTATCAGGCATTTTTGTAGGCGAGTTATTTGTTAATAAAATTGCTGTTTTGTTTAATTTTTTTTAATAAAAATATTTTATTTTCAGGTTATAAAAATGAAGTAGATGGTGACTACACTCTGGAATAATCATTTAAAAATGTTATTGTTGAATTTTTATGTTGCATTTTTCATAATAAATATTGTTTAAAAACGGCTGATAATTATGCACCAACCCAATATTTCTTTAATACCATTCCAAATTTTAAAGTTATCTTTATTTCCACTCAAATAATTGTCATAAAATGATTTTTGTTGTCTGTCAAATTGTAGAGCTGCATTTTTTGCCATACAACAGTCAGAAGGAACCTTTTTTTTAATTGAATTCTTACAGTTTTTAGTTCTCTTTGCTAAATCATCATCTTTTTAAATAAGGACTCATTTGTGACTCATGGTTTAAATCTTTATTTAAATTCTAGTCAGTTTATAGAATAATTGTCTATTAGTTTTTGTAAATTGTCATAAAACACAGTGAAAAAAAGAACATGGAGTCTTTTTTTCCTTGAGTTACAGTCAATGCTTTTAACATCCATTAAAACTAGTCTTTGGATACTTTATTGAATTTTGACCAGCATCAGTTTTTTTATAAGTTATACGTCTTTGTCAAGTAAACTGGATCTGTATAAGGAATGCACAAAAATGATGGCAAACAAACTAAGGTTGCCACTAATTAAACCAGGCCTGATCCAATTGAACAAGTACAAGACAACATCAGATTTATTCATTTTATCCATCTACAACTCTTTCTGTATTATGCCAACAAGTGTAACATTCTTAGAATAATGTTATATCAGGATGGTATATACCATCTTTATCATCTCATACATTTTACAGTACAGGCCAATATTGCTATATTAATGCCTAAGAAGCATATGCAACATATCGATATTGGGTCTGCTTACTGTTAATACATCTCTTATTGTGAAACCTGCATTCATATTGATCCATATGCAAGATCATACTGCCATCCAGCTATATTAACTGTACATTCCATCTCTAGTCAACTGAAATACATTCAAGATGTTGCAATTTTATTTTACATCAAAGTGTGAACATAAAAAAACAGTTTAGAATTAACAAAAATGCGATAGTAGCCATGAAGCCAGTTTTTCACTCATTCTTCAAAACATAATTGTAATAGTTTCAGTTAGTTAATTAAGTGTTTAATTATAATAGCAATGTAATATTATTACAGGCAAATGAATACATTGTTTTGAAAAAGAAAAATTGTTTAAACTAATTATTAATAACATTTATCAAATTTATGAAAGGATTTTCCAGCTAAGATTTGTAAATAAAATTTAAATAATGCATACTGATATCCATTTTATGGAGTTTATGTGAGTTTTTCCAGACTACATTTTTTTCGAATCTTTTAAGAAAGCTTCAAGTGATATTCAAAAGTTTACTAACAAAGACAAAAAACTCTTTGACAAAAGTCAAAAAGGTACTTTTTTCTTCTTTTAGTTAGGAAAGGCAGGAAGACAAAACAAGAGGAAAAAAATAGATTAGTAATGAAAAATTTCAAAATAATAATAATAATAATAAATGAATGATAGTTAAGAAAGATAACTTACTGAAGTACTCGTTTCTCAAGTATGCATCGAAGGGATGTGTATATTCCCTGCCGTACCTGGGTTGACAGGAATGGACAAAAATTTGGCATAATCTAGAAATAAATATAGAAATTTTCAGATAAATAATGGAAATTAAAAGAAAATGACTTCACAAAAAAAAAAAAAAAAAAAAAAAGAAAGAAAGAAAGAAAATAATTTCAAGTAAGAAAAAATGAAACAATAGAGCTTTATATGAAAACAAACGAATACAAAAAAAATACTGGGGTCTAAATGCAGAAAATCAGGTGCAGATAGGGGTCATTTTAAAAAAGGAAAAAATTGGAGAGCATTTAAAATTTTCTTCATTTAGACCCCAGTATTGTTTTTGTACTCTTTTGTATAATTTTATTTTTGACCTATGAATCAGTATTCCTCCCATGAACATCTGTATATTTTAAAAAAAAAAAAACCATATGGTATATCTTGTGCCAACTAAAACTCAAGTTGCACACCAAACACAGGTATATTTATTAATATATATTTCTTAGCACTGTCTAACCATATTAAGCACAATTATGCTTACACCTCATAGCAAAATTTAGTAATTATTTATTTGCTTACCTGTGTATGCACACCAGCATGCACATGCATATATTTTTGCTAATATTTGATTTACCTAATTATATATATATATATATATATATATATATATATAGATAGATAGATAAACCTAGTGTGTGTGTATATATATATATATATATATATATATAAACCTAGTGTGTGTGTGTGTATATATATATATATATATATATATATATATATATATATATATATATAGAGAGAGAGAGAGAGAGAGAGAGATATAAACCTAGTGTATATATATTAGGTTGGTGCAAAAATAATGACGTAATAATGTTGTTTTTTGACGTAATTTTACATAAAAAACAACATTATTACGTCATTATTTTTGCACCAACCTAATAGATAAACCTAGTGTGTGTGTATATATATATATATATAAATAGATAAACCTAGTGTATATATATATATATATATATATATATATATAGATAGATAGATAGATAAACCTAGTGTGTGGATATATATATATATATATATAAACCCAGTGTGTATGTGTATATATATATATATATATATAAAAACCCAGAGTACATATATATATATATATATATATATATATATAAACCCAGTGTACATATATATATATATATATATATATATATGCGGAGACCAATAGATGCTTGTATTTTCGGATGAGCTTGAAGTCTTCCATGTTATTGTTATAAAGTAATTCAGGTTTGTATTTCCAGTAGACAGTATGTAAGCAAATATAAATGGATATAAATCCGACAGAATGGAGAAAAATTTTTCTCCATTCTGTCGGATTTATATCCATTTATATTTGCTTACATATATATATATATATATATATATATATAAACCCAGTGTGTGTGTGTGTGTGTGTGTGTGTATATATATATATATATATATATATATATAGAGAGAGAGAGAGACAGATTTCCCCAAACAAATTTGATTAAAATAAACTATGAACTGAGAAGGACTGTTTAATTTTTTTTTTTAATTAATTAGATGAATTAAATACAACTTATTCACATTATACACATATATTAAAATACTAAGAGAGTTAGGTAGGTAAATGTAACATTGTGTACAGGTAGTAATTAAACAGTGCTCGATGTAAAATAAAGCTAAAATTTATATTAAGAAGAATTATATAACTGTTCATCACAACTTAATGTTACTTGAAGTTTCATGCCCATGCAAATCGTATCCTGAGTTTATGCTTGCTGAGAAACAGCTATATAATTCTTTTTAATATATACATAGATATATAATTTTTTTTTTTTTCAATATCAAAAGATAGAGCTAATAAAAAGTTCAATATAGATTGATGTTATTAAAAACACCTTAAAAATGTAAAAAATATCCTGGTCACTATTAACTGTTGGGCAGATATGTTTTCATAATTTCCTCATATATGGTGTATAGAACAAGTGATGATGGTTTATCAAAATAGCATCCATCTTCTCTAATGAATTTTTTTTTTTTAAATTTTGGATAATTCTTTAACAAAATTAAATTAATATTCATCTCAGTAGGATTTTAACAATCTTTACATTTTTACATACTATTAAAAAGTACCTGTGTATAATCAACTTTTATAAATGTAAAATTTTTTGTTTTGTTTCTTTAAACAGAAACTGATTCAATTTAGATTGCAAATGTAAAATTAAATTTTGTAATGTGTGTTAAAACAGAAAATAGATTACCCTGCACATGAAATCTAAGAGTGTAGCAGTGATGGCTGGATGTGGCCGCATGGAATGGTACATTACTAAGATAGCAGGCTCTGCGAAAATAAAAACAGATATTAATACCCAAGAAAATTATTAGAAATTTATTCATTCACATTTTTGATTACGACAAAAAACCAAAGGATAATGCTGTCAATGCCATACTTAAATTCCCCACCACCCCACATATACACTTTCACAAAATTATTTATGAGTGCTTGCAAAGAAAGGAACAAATTATCAATAAAGTTAAAAATTTCAATTCAGAGGAAAATAAAGAATGCTGATATTAGAGCAATCCTACAAGTAGTAATATTTACTCAAAATGGCTTCACTATCTATGCAAGAGTGTGGCTCTGAATTAAAGACTTTGCTTAGTCCAATAAATACCTACTCAAAAATAATTAAATTTTGATTAAAGTGGTCATTTTTGTTTATACTTGTTGCTTCCAATCTAATAGAGAATGACTGCAAAAACATCTCCTGCTCCAAATTTATGCATGTTTCATTAAAAACGACCGACAAGGTCGTACGGTTAAGCTTTCTATTCAAGTTTTCTTGCATTCAAACAAGAACTTTCTTTTCTGGGCAAAGAGTGTGTAAAAACTGTCCAAATCTTATATAGTTCTGAGTGCTATCAGCTATACCTTTAGCCATAATCAAAGATGATTCAATTTTTCAGCTTAATTGAGTGTGTGCATTATGTGTATGTTTTAGTGTTGTAGAGCTGTTTTTAATTTCCGAATACAGTTAGCACATTGCACACACTCAATTAAGCTGAAAAATTGAATCATCCTTCATAATGGCTAAAGGTATAGCCGAAAGCGCTCGGAAATATAAAACATTTGGAAAGTTTTTACACAGTCTTTGTCCAGAAAAGAAAGCTCTTGTTCAAACACAAGAAAAATTGAATAAAAAGCTTAACCATAGTACCTTGTCTGTCATTTTTAATGAAACATGCATAAACGAAGGATTACTGCCTAAGTATACAAGTATCAAATTACATTTTTAGACAAATCATACAGATGCATACTGGGATTTCTTCCTAGCCAAGAAGAGACACCCACTTCTCAGTCACATCTGCCATATTTCTGTTCTTTCTTGAAGCCAGAACACTGATCACTTGCCTGCATCCCTTTTGTGAGTTAACAATAGTCTTACTTTGTGTATTTTTTTACCTTATTACTATTGCTTTGCCTACTTTTGTTTTGCATATATATTGTTTTTTAGTATTGTTTTGCCCTGTTCTTTTCATTCTTTTGTTATTGTTTATTACAAACTTTGTCAATTCAGTTTGTTGGGCATTTCTGCCAATTACATTTAACTATGGCCAATTACTCTACATTACAGAATAAGTCATTTATTATAACCAGATAATGTTATCAAATGATTATCAAAATTAGTTGGCTTCCAAACATTTCTTTTTTCTAAAGATTAATTTAAAATAATATACTCAAAGCTCCATTTTCTCTCCTTATAATGTAAAATTGTTTATAGCAATCTGTTTAAATTGTTCCAATTATTATGTCCTTTGCATAATATCAACTCATTATATAAAAGACCCTATCCCAAGGTAATTCGAATAAGCTGTGTGTAGGTATATTATTTATATATCACTTTTGTTACATATAATGCTATCTCACATTTAGTGCTGGTGCTAATAAAATAGTACTTGATGTATAATAATTGAACTATAATTTATATTAATAATGAATATACATTTTTTATTCTTCACCAGTAATACAACTCTGTGTTTCATGCACAATGCAATTATCAGGTGCTGATTGTAAAAAAAAAAAAAGGAATTTTCAATTAGCACTTGATGATACCCTAGTAGACTGGTATTTATATATATATATATATATATATATATATATATATATATATATATAATACCAGTCTACTAGGGCAGCTAGCCAATCCTTATTGCAGACTCTCACTCAGGCACATTTGTATTTGTTCAACACCCACAGAGCCAAACTGTGGTTCATACTGCAACTATGCTGAGCAGACCTTAGTTACAGTTTCTAGGTGTGGGGGTGTTATCTAGCATGATCCACAAATTGAACAACGCCAACGCACTCAAACCTTCAGTCACAACGGCTTGTGACTTTGTCCTAGTACAACTATTGACAGCTCCCAAGTGTTCTGTCTACCCAATTTCACTCACAAGGCTTGGGTCAATCCATCACATGGTTTCCAGACATTTTCCAAAGGTGCCACATGCTGAGATCATCCCCTCCCCAGACCAATAACATCAGGAAGTCCCCTTCCTGACAAATCGACCATGGTGAGATTTGAACTTGGTTCTCATGGTCAGCAAGCAAACATCCTAAACACTCGGCCATGTGCCCATTATATATATATATATATATATATATATATATATATATATATACACACACACACATAGATACATACACACACAAAGATACCACAGGAAGCTAGAAAATTAGTATTTTTTTTATTTTAATTCAATGCAAAATTAATACAAACTAATGAATTTAATGATTTCATATTATCATTAAGATATTGTTTAAATCTGAAATGCCAGATTGAAACAAGAAAACAAAGACAAAAATAAAAATAATCTATAAAACTCACTTATAATGCAAAGCTATATTAATTTGATAATAAATAAAATATATGAAGAAAACTTACCAATATTCATGATACTGTCTTTTTCTGGATCAAATAATAACCAATCATAAAATAAACTCAGTTTTGCATTTGAAGCTGCTACATTGGACTGAAATTGGAAAGATTTTAATTCAGCATTTAAAAAAACAAAAACAAAATCACTGGCAGTAGTATAACTAAAACCTACAAAATCATATAGTAAGAAGAGAATTAAAAAAAAGCAAGGCTTTCATAGGTACTTACAGTGCATGTAGTCAGCAACCAACCAATTACAGCCCACCTTGGAATGATTTCAGAACAGAGTAGTTCATTGGTTGGGTGAAAAACTGCACAAATGTAGCGAATAAGATCACAACGCAGAGACTGGCTTTCAGGAGTTGAGAGATACTGGAATTTTAGAAGAAAATTAAATGTCAAAGGATTTCATTCATATTAACATGAAAGAAATAATTTTATTAGCTTCAATCAAGTTAATAGTCATCAATAATAACAGGAATTTGAAGAATAGAATAACATGCAAACAGGAATTATCTTTAAGCAAATCTGATGAAGATAATGAATATTTTGTTCTTACACCATTGACAAAAATTATTTCATTGAAATACTTGAAGGACAAAACAAACGTGAAATAACAAGATTAGTGAAACTCTTAATAAAACTGCTATTATATGATGCTAAAAAAAAAAAAAAAAAAAAAAAAAAAAAAAAAAAAAATTTAAGTCAAAATTCATTCTTCATGATCAATAAAGTTTGCTTTTATAAATTACTTCAGGAATATACTGAGGTGGATCAATAATTCTGTAGCCTAACCTGTAGTTATAAGATGAATCTTTTCTTCATTAGTCTGTAGACTGATTGATGTATCTATATAACAGTGCCTTTGTAGTTAGAAGTAATAAAAATGTCTAAAGATTGAATTCCCAGAATAACAATATTTATTATGGAGACACTATAATATTTACAAAAAATTTTACATTGGGCTAATGTATCATACACTGCACAAATCTCTCAGTAATCCCTTTCTGATACTGAAGGCAGTTTTTAGCTCTGAAGAAAAAAAAAATAGCAAGCACAACCCTCACTCACCTCCAAAAATATAGAGAAAAACAAAAAAAAAAAATAAATAAAATATGCAGAACATCCCCGCACCACACAGAATCCCTCAATTAGTGCAGCTAATGTGTACATTGGTAACGATAAAAAAAAAAAAAAAACAATTTTCAATTACTGATTAGCCTGAAAAATGTTTTACCGCACTAATCGAGTATTATGTATACACTAATCAAATTTTGGTATATAAAAATACACAGAAAAAAAAAAAAAAAAAAAAAAAACAAGAAACGTAACAAACAAAACAGCTTTATTTTTTTTTTTTTTTTTTTTCATTTTTTAAGTCTTGATATCTTCAAATTTTTTGAGTAAGAAAGTTTTGAAATCCCTGACTAGTTTCTAAAATAAAAACACAACAGTAATTTAAGGATACTCACCTGCCTTTGGAACCAATCTTGATATCGCTTTTGAGTTCCAAACTTCACCTTGAAAAGAAAAATTTTAAATAAATAAAATGTACACATGGCACAGTTGGTTAGATCCAGTGACAGGATCCAAAAAGTGTGAGTTCAATACCTGGTTAAGGCAGTGTGAACTTTGAGAGGGGAATTAACAGGAGATAACTGACATCCATTAAACATGGCACGTGGAACTAGAACAGTCTACCCCAGTGAGTGAAATAAAGGGTTCAGTTTGACATTCCAACCACTTGAAGAAGGCCAAAGCATAAACGTTGTAATAAATATGGCGACAAAGATGAGGACAATAGTCTGAATAATGTAAATAGTGTCCACTGATAATGTTGAATAGAAGATGGCATTTGGCAAATATTCTAAGAATGGATGCACACTTGTACAAATTCCAAGAAACATTGTACCCTTCAACACAACAATATATACTCATTTTAGCTAATAATATTGGTAGTGAAGATAATATTTAACAAGTCTTTTTTTTTGCTTTGAAAGAAGAGACCAATTGTGGTTTAGACCTAATTACATACTAAAATTAAAATGATGAAGAAATTAAAATACACTTACTTTAGTAGTTAAGAACATGAGTTTATTCTCCATGTCAGGTGTAAGACGACTCATTAACAGTCGCCTTGAGGATCTTGCTTGTAAAAGCTGAACAATACCTGTAAGGGGGGAAAAAAAAATTAATAAATAAAAAAAATAAAATAATAATAATAATTATGCTGGACTGTCCTGTTGTTTATTGATGTATGAGGGTCAAGCAACTCGGTTCCTAGGAACCGACAGCTAGACACTTGCACATGTGATTTGATTATAAGGTTTTGTGCAGAACTAACCATACTTTTTGAAGAGCCGAATACAGAGACCTGGTGGACTATGCGCCAGAAGGTCACAAACGACCATTAACAGGTTTTGAATTCAGAGTTGCCCTTCTCCTAGACCAGTTGCCATCCAAAGTTATAAAATCCGGTCTGTCCTGCTATTTACCCATAGTTAGTGGGAGGAGAAGAGGATTCATACTTTTCCCAAGGGTATTAGCAATCTGAACTGCTATCCATTACTCCACCATCCTTCTGATATAATTATATATATTTCCAAGTGTAAAGTAGGTTAGTACCATTGTCCAAACATATTTTAAAAATTGCTCAATACAGAGAAGAGCTTAATAATAATATTTATTAACAATTATAACAAAATATGTTATAAACCACTACATAAATGCAATCATGTTTCAGAACTGTGTGCGCTTCTTGATGCAGTGGTGGTCAAGTGAGTAATAAATGGTCATTTTATGATTTAAAAGCAGCACTATCCTCAATGGGAAGGGGTTTTTAATAAATTTCTAACATGCTGGGGTGGGGGAATCTCAATTAACCAATCAGATGCCAAGCCTATGATGAGTTCAGAATTAACTTCCGTGTCGGATTTCTGTTGGCTGTACAGGTTATTTAGAATCCCACCATGATGTTAACAGGGTGTGTCAAAGTTCATAATATTCTTTGGTCTTAACTCAATAAACTAACATAAGAATGTAAACTATCAAGTTGAGAGTAGTGTATAAGTCTACCAATAAATCTGTCTACACCCCATATCTATATCATCAAGCATTAGTTTAAAATACTAAAGCCAGACAAGGTGGAGAGAGGAGAGAGGAGAGTGAACTGGTAGTAAATGGGATGTATGAATATACAGTTCCAAACATACATGTATACCCTCCCTTCTTTCATTTCTGTTCAAGTGTGCATGAAACTCAGGTTATCCTTTCATAGGATTTAACGCTGTGAAGAGTATTTTGATCAATTTAGGCAAGCTAGACCTCAAGCACTTTACTAAGTAGGTAAGTTTGCCTTTAGACCTTTTTTCTCTTTCTTTTTTTATTTATTGAAGACTGCATCTGGATAAGAGTTTTAGGTTTTGGCAAGTTCTTCATTGGTTCCATCAACAGTTTTTGTTTTCCTTTATTTATTTATATATATATATATATATATATATATATATATATATATATATATATATATATATGACAAATTTTCATATATACATCAGCATTGTAAATTGGCTACACCATATAATCATTTATTGTGTCTAATGTCACCACAAATGTATCCACACTTTTCTGGTGGTGTTTTTTTTAGGTCAACAAATCAGTAGTTGATTTATGCAACTCATATTTATCTGTATCTCACTCATTTAAACCATTACTAAACTTCTCTCTTAAATTTTATTCCTCACCCTCACCTTAGGCCATTTCCTGTTCTTCTTCCGTTACATCTCTCTCTAGAGCTTTCATACATTACCCTCTCACCCTTGTTTCTCACTCCCAGACAATATTACTGAATTTTTTTGTTTTTTTTGTTTTTGAACCTGGAGATATATTTTCTGTTTTCTTTTTGAATTTGTAGGTTTGATAAATTGGATTATGATTGCAATTCTAATGTAATAAATTACAACCATGGAATATTAGTGTTTGAGCCTTTTATATATATAATATATTTTCACTCTTCCTCCACTATTTGAGATTATCAAAAGTCGCTGGAAGATACTACATCTCAAACCAAACCTAAAAACTTTGTTTGAGGAACCTGGCCTTCTAGCATATCATAGACCTAACTATAAATAACCAAATTTCAGATGATAAGGTAACCCGTAATAGACCAAAAACAACAGGATTTTCCCAACCATGCAACAACAAAAGGAGCTTATGTTCTAACCACATTAGACATACCAATTCGTTCACTAGCTCAGTCACTAAATTTTCTTTCAAAATCTACCAAAACTGTAGAAGTCATAACACAATTTACCTATTAGAATGCACACTATGCCAGAAACAATATTTAGGGAAAATCTGAATGGCCTTTTTACTACGGAATTAATAAATATTGGAATCAGATCAAGTCAGCTCCCCATGAAAGTTTATTACCTGTAGAACAACATTTCTGCCTAGAAAAACCTGATTTTAAAAGTCATGCAAAATTCATTATAATTAAAAAAAATAGAAATAGACAGAAAAGATGACCGTAGAAAAATACTAGAGGAAGATAAAGTCAAATGGATTTTGTACCTCAAAACACTTCATCCAGATGGGCTTAACCACAAATTTAACAACATAGATAGAATTAACATATAACCCCATAAATCAAGCCCTACCCACATTTCTCACTCACACAAGACACACACTCACAAAAATGCACATCACACCAAAAATATCTTGGAAAATAAGGAAAAGATCATCAGCCTACAACAACCAATCCCAAACTTGTAAACTTTGCTTGGAGGAAAAAATAGATATTATTACTTTCCCAGACCAAAATAAATTATAAAATAAACAATCCGAACTCATCTCAATATGCAGACACGAAAACAAATTTTTACTACGTTACTTAAAAATCGAAACTTGAAGAAAAAAAAAAAAAAACATCAATAAAATAAAATTAAATAAATAAACTAAATGACAAAGTAAATTAACCCAAAGAAATTACCAAATCACACCCGTTAAAATAGACGAAATAGAATATATAAATAAAAAATAAAATCAACGAACCCAAATAAATAAAGTTAATAATAAACAAATAAATCATCATGACCAAAATATTAGTTAGACTACAAAAATCAAACCAAAAATCGGAGAAAAAAAAGATAGCTGTAACTGTTATATAATAATAAAAAAATACATTACGTAAAAATCAAAAACCGAAAAGAGTAAATAAAAATATACAGTATAATAAATGAATAATAAAAAAGTAAAATAAATTAATCTAAATTAATCCAAATAAATAAATAAATATACAAACTAACAAACTGATCCCGATAAATTAACCATTAGAAAAAAAATAAGTAAAGATAATCAATCCAAATAAATACATGAAGTAATAAACAAATTAAAAACTGTTCCTGCCAAAATAATAGTCAGAATAAACTACAGCAATCAACCCCAAAATTGAATAAATAGCTTTAATTATCTTCCCAAACCAAAACTATCAAATAAGCGATATAAACAATTTTTACTACGATAATAAAACACTGATTAAAATAAATAAATAAATGTAAGATAAGAAATAAAAATAAAAATAAGAAATAAAAATAAATAAAACAAACAAAATAATTTAACCAAATAAATAAACAACTTTTGGCAAAATAACTGCCAAAATAGACTACTCACAATGCACCACTCACCAATATATATAAATAGCTGAGAAAAAAAACAGCACTTGTGGCCTGACGATTATGTCTAGCATGAAACAGCCTGTTGACTTCAATGTTCACTATATATATATATATATATATATATATATATATATATATATATATATATGTCTCCAATACCACACTTAGCACTTTAGAGACTGAAGCCCTTAGCTTTGGTCTAAAGTTTGCAACTGGTTCAAAAGACTACAATATTAGCAAACTTATAAATATAAACTACAAACACAGTGATTCTGACTTCCATAAAGGTTTTACCCAAGGCATTTTAGCTGCCTCTATTGATGGCCAAAATATGGAATTCACTTTACCTAAGAGGTATATGAATGCCTTAAAATCCTTTTCTATGAATAATAATATCATTATATCTCCTTCTGATAAAGGAGGCAGTGTTGTTGTCATGGATACCACTGTTTACAACCAGAAAATGTTGGACTTGCTAAATGATAGAGACACTTATGAACAGATCTCCCCTATACAAGTTTCTAAGAATCTAAAAGAATTCAATAGGTCCTATAAGAAACTCATATGTAATGAAGATAAAATTTGGCTTTCCCTTATTAACTACCACCCTACCGTCCCTAAAATTTATGGCCTCCCCAAAACCCATAAGCCTAACATTCCATTAAGGCCCATCATCTCGGGTATAGGCTCAGCTCCTCATAATATCGCTAGGTATTTAACTAAATTTCTAACTCCAATTCTGGGTACCGTAAGTAACGCACATATAAAGAATTCAGGCTCTCTTTTAAATAGGTTGAGTAATATTGATATAGGTAACAAATCCCTAGCTAGCTTAGACATCAAATCTTTATTTACTAATATACCTGTTAATAAATGTATTAAACAATTAGAGAACCACCTTAAGAAAATTGATTTTAAGCTACCTATCTCTATCTGGAAATGCATCAAATTATGCATCCTTTGCACTTCACATTGTTTCTTCCAGTATAATAATATTTATTATCAACAAAAATTTGGTTTACCGATGGGGAGTCCTCTCTCTGGATTCCTAGCATGCATATTTCTAGAATTTCTTGAATCTGGACCTTTTAAAAATGTCATTCCACCTGATACACATTACTTCCGATACATCGATGACATTTTATTTATCTACCCACATAAACATGATTTAAACAAGATTACTGATAGATTAAATAAAATAGAACCTACTATAGAATTTACCTATGAACTTGAGTCTAATAATTCTTTACCTTTTTTAGACATACTACTCATTAAAAATAAAAATAAATTAGAATTTAAAGTATATCGTAAACCCACATGTAAAAATGACTATTTACATTTTTACTCTCACCATGATACTAACACTAAGAGGGGTATTATTATTGGATTCTATTTAAGGGCTCTTCACATCTGTTCAGCAAAATATTTAGATGATGAATTCACATATATTGAGGATACCTTTTCAAATCTTTCGCAACCGAGACAATTATTACAGAAAGCTAAAAATAAAGCGTTGAAAATTTACTCATCAGCGCAAAATGACGCCCCGAAGGCCACTACAACTACAGCAATGAAAGGTACACTTTCAGCTGCCTCTGATAAAAATTCTTTTGATCGCATCTTTCTTCCAAATAACCATTTGACCGAACGTATTTCCAATAATTTAAATGCGTTAAAAATTAAAACTACAATATTACCTACTAGAACTATCCGTAATTTATTAAATAGCACCAGCAAACAACATATTACATCCGATGCTTGCATCTACCAAATCTCATGCAAAAACTGTCACCTAAAATATGTGGGTGAAACATGTAGGTCTGTAAAATCTCGTGTTTTCGAACATAAACGAGATATTCGCCTCGGAAATTTGAACAATGCTTTAGTTGTACACATAACTAAAGCAGATCATAATTTCGATTTTGATTCCGTGAAGATTTTAAAATATTTTCATAATAAAAATCTTAGGAGGATTTATGAGGCAGGTATAATATCCATCTCACGCACGGTGAATACTAGACCTGGTTTCTTTAGTATTTCCCCTTTTTTAGCGAGATTAATGCTCGACAAGCGTACATACAATTTTCCATCATAATAGAATTCTTTTCATTTTTTTCGTTTTCATTCAAAATACTTAAATTTTAGGAATACGTTTTGAAAGCGTCGCCCATTTGACGACAACGTGACCATGCTTAAACGGAAAGCTGATCATTTAAAATTTTCAGTTATCTGTTTTGGATAAGTCTTGTTTTTATGTCCATCATCTTTGTCATGTTGAACTGATTATGTTAATTGTATTTTAATGAATATTGTCCTGAAGAAGGTTTATTAAACCGAAACGTCAGACGTTGACATTTCATTCATATTAAAACAACATAATTGCATTTAAGGATTTTTGTTTGTTTTTTCCAAATATTTTTCTCCATATATATATATATATATATATATATATATAGATATAGATATATATATATATATATATATATATATATATATATATACATACATACACACACATGGCTGGCAACTCATATCCACATGTGCCTGTCTGCTATGGATAAAAATTTGATGTACACTGCTCTGTAATCAAGGAACATGACAGGATAGATGAGGAACTGAAGCAGTGTCAGCAGATAACCATCAGTTGACCAGCAGTAGTGCTGACCAGTGTGAGGGGAACAACCCAGGATTGAGCTGTGCTGACTGTGTTATAGGATAAGATTAAAAGAATTATAAAAAGCATTTCAATAAATTGAATTGTCTGTGTCAGAACTCATAACTTAACAGGATTTCAACTAGTTTAAGCGATTTGAACCAAGTAAAACAATCACTCACAGCTAGGGAAAAAAATAAAATAAGAAAAATAAGAATAAACCAAACAAGATGAACCTTAAAAGGAAGATTAGACCAAAATTCAGTAAAGGAACTTTATTATTTTTTAATATTATTCCCCAGTTCTATCATGATTGTCTATGATATCAAAAATTCAACCAACCATTTTGCTATCTGACCAGAGAATAATGTCATCAGACCACTTCCTTGACCCCTTTACAATGAATAAATTAAAATCAATTTTTAACCTGACACCTGAAAGAAATACAGGTACCCACCCATATTTTTACTAACTTATTTTGAATCAAAAGACAAATACTGAATTTTTAAGAGAGTTTTAAATTTGTTATTTTCTTTTGTCTCCAATGGAGATTCATGGCAATGTTTTAAAAATGTCTTAAAAAGATGAAATAAAACGTAATTTAAATATGTAAAAGAAATTCTCTATTCAATATTTATTCTAAGTTTATAATAAAGAGGTAAGTAACAAAGCTTATGCATCTGTTGTGTCTTATAGCATTCATACTTAACCTGACATTGAGAGAGCTAGTCACAGTTAAATCTTAGCCAGACAGAACATATTTGTTAGGTAGACAAACCCTAATTTTAATAACATTCAAAGTCTGATAACTTTCTGTTAAGGATTTACAGTAGGAAACATTTACTGATTCCCTCTTCAAATATTTTACAAAGCTGAGGTAGCAATGTTCAAGATTCCTTATAGGTTAATAATATAGAAAAAAAAATCTATTGTTATTACTACAGTGACAAGGTATATTTAAATTCTTAACTAGAGAATAAAAAGCAGATGACATTTTGAAGTTCTTTTACACAAATATCACTTTATCTCCACCAAAGAAAGATGACTGGTAATTAAATTTCATATATTTAATATGACAATAGAATTGATTAACCAATAATTTCCAGATATCAGTTTAAACCGACTCATTTTTAGTATATATTGTGATCATTGTGCTTAAATTTTTATTCTCTTGATTTCACATGAAAACCTGGAAATTTTCCATCATATTCCAGGGACATTTCCACTTTACAAAATTATAGTTTAAATATAAAGGGAATAAAAAGATGTCAGAAAAATATGGGATAAACAAATAAAAGCAAAATTTTAAAAAAAAAGAAAATTAAGTAGTGATACAATTTATACTAACATATCTTAAATTTTAAAAATGTCTGTAATATTATTTAATATATTACATATAGACATACATCAAGTTTAACTTTTGTAAAACATATTTTTGGATACACAAAAATAAAAAAAACATCTGCCAGTAGCCTAATTAGTAGAAGGTATTTTTTTTTTTAAAGTAATTCTGATATTTTATTCAAAATTATAACCAGTGTAATTTAAATTTAGCTGAAAGAATATAAAAAGAGATTTAAAGCATAACCTATAAGTTCTGTCCGAATTTTAACTTTTTGTTAAAATGAACGAAATTTAAAGAGTATATTATAATGTCTAATGGAGCTGAACATTATTTTTGTTTAGATGCATTTAAACTGATCAAATTTTATTTCAGAGAACAATAAAATTAAGTTTTGTTTGATTAAAACCCTGCTAACATGGAAGTAGCCAAGAATCATTTGAGGCACATAATGCTTTATGAGTTCAAGAAAGGAAACTCAGCGGCCGAAGTGGCTAGAAACATTCACTCAGTTTATGGAGAGGAATGTGTGAATGAAAGCACTTGCAGAAGATGGTTTGCAAAATTCAAGGTGGAGATTTCACCCTTGAAGATGAAGATCGAACCAGACGTCCAGTTGATTTTGATGAAAAGCTTCTTGAAGCAGCTCTTGAAGAAAATTCTGCTTTGTCAGTTGAGGAATTGCCAGTGGTTCTCAGTTCAAACCATACAACTGTTCATCATCATCTTCAACAACTTGGAAAAGTTCCTAAACTTGGAAAATGAGTGCCTCATGAATTGTCTGAAAACAACCTCAAATCCTGAGTTGACATCTGCTCTTCTCTCCATTCTCACCAACTTGTTTCCTTTTTTGGATAGACTTGTGACTGGCGACAAAAAATGGATTTTTTATCGAAATGTTAAGTGTCGTAGACATTGGCTTGGTAAAGGGGAAGGACCCCAGCCACAGCCAAGAAGGGCACTTCATGGGCAAAAGGTTCTTCTTTCAATCTGGTGGGATCGCCAAGGAATAATACACTTTGAATTCTCACCACCTAATGCAACAATTAATGCTCAAATATACTGTCAGCAATTAGAGCATTTGAACCAAGCTTCGAGGAAAAAAAGACCTGCTCTAGTGAATCGAAAAGAGGTCATGTTTCATCAGGACAATGCACGACCTCACACAGCAAGAATCATGTCACAAAAGATCGAAGAACTTGATTGGGAGAAAATTTCTCATCCACCTTATTCTCCCGATCTTGCTCCTTCAGACTACCATTTGTTTCGTAGCTTACAGAATCATTTGGAAGAAACAGCTTTTGTAACACAGGAAGAGGTTAAAACTGACATTTGTGAGTTCTTCGAATCAAAGCCAAAAGAATTTTACAGTAATGGAATTAGTAAGCTTGTTAATAGATGGAAGGAAGTCATAGATAATCAGAGAAAATACATTGTTGATTGAATCTGTAATTAAATGTAACATTTGGTCACTTGTTTTCTTTATTCAAAATTTGGACAGAACTTATGGTATGACCTGATAAGTTAATGTAGACCTATAATGTCTATGTTAAATATAAAAGTAGCTTACCTGTAAAATTTGGATTTAATGATATTGGATTATATATAATGTCTCGCCACAATTTCTCAAAATCTGGTATTCGAGCCACATTCTGCAATACCCTTGCTAAATCACGGCCAATTATATTAACACAGTCTAAAAACTAAAAAATGAAAAAGGAAAGAGATTAATAATAAAGCAAGCAAAAGTAATTGATTTTAAATTGTTATTATGAATTAAAGATTAAAAGCAAAAATATCTCAGGTCAAGTTAAAGACATCTTAAAATACTCATCCTTGCAGAAGTTTCAATCTTTATGTTAAGTATACAAATAAGATTTATCTTCCGTTGTTTAAAAAAAAAAAAGAGGATTAATTTGATATGTTATTGCATTTGGTTACTGCTAATAAGGAGATTAGCTATTATGTTCTTCAAAAATGTATTCAAATTTCCAAATTTAGATATATCAAATAGTTTTAAAAATATACATATAACAAACAAAAGTATTATTAAAACCTGCACTTGTGACCCTACCAATAGAAAAATCTACCAAATAAATCCACTTAAAATAAGCAAAGGAACCAAAAGAGAGAGAGAGAGAGAGAGAGAGAGAGAGAGAGAAAGAAAATAAAAAGACAGATCTAAGAAAAAACCCAAGCTATGACATTAAAGACAATGCTCAATGTCCAAATCATATACAACAGAGCAATTCACTAATCAGCAACACTGCACAAATAAGTGGATGGAGATAATAAGAACACCCAATGATCACATTTGTATGAAGCTTAAGTAGTGTTTTGAACAGAGTTATTTATTTTTATTTTTTTTAAATAAATATCAAAATCAAAAACAAAGAAATATTAGGTTGGTGCAAAAATAATGACGTAATAATAATGTCGTTTTTTGACGTTAAAAAATACGGCAAAAAACGACATTATTACGTCATTATTTTTGCACCAACCTAATACTTCAGTATCTGTCTATATTTCTGAGATGAGGTATTATGTACACTATTTACATTATTCGGACTACTGTCCTCATCTTTGTTGCCATAGTTATTGCAACATTTTGGACATTGTATGCTCCGCCTTTCTTCAAGGACACATGGCACAGTGGATAAAGGTGTTGGTTAGATCCAGTGACAGGACCCAAAGAGTGCGAGTTCAATACCTTGTTAAGGCAGTGGAGAACTTTCAGAGGGGAATTAACAAGAGATAACTGACATCCATTAAACATGGCACATAGAAGTAGAACAGTTTACCTCAGTGAGTGAAATAAAGGGTTCAGTTCGACATTCCAACCACCTGAAGAAGGCCAAAGCATACAACGGCCGAAACATTGTGATAAACATAGTGACAAAGATGAGGACAATAGTCCGAATAATGTAAATAGTGTAAAGAAATACTTATAGCATGACCTTGTTCATGCTGAAATATATCAGAGAAATAAAAACAAAAGTCAACTAAATATGTGAAACTGCATTTTAAATTTTCAGATAAACATTAAATTTTATCATTAGTGATAAATAATAAAATTAAAAAGAGAAATGAATTGGGACAAAAAAAAAAAAAAAAAATTATAAAGAAATTTACAAAACCACTTGCTCTCAGCAACAATAACAATAAGACCTGTTGACATATGTAAAATTAAATAATTCTTATCTGGACCCTGAAGTGCAGATCATCGCTAAAATCAGAGTCAATTTTCAATAAGTATCATAAACTTTCAATATTTCTAATATAGTAAAAACAACAATAAACAGAAACAAGCAATTTTACCTTATCACGGAGGAGACTGACACAGAATTCCACCTCACGATTCCTGAGGTTAGTAAAGGCAGGACTACCATGATCAATGATGATTCGTAAATAAGTGTACACTCCAGCTGCCATCAATGTTGGGAATCTTTCCAACCAAATCCTAAAAGGATAAAAGTTATCAAAGTAAACTGCTACAGAACAATTATTCATTCTGAAATAAAATCCTCGGTGAGATTAATTGAAACTATAGTTAACATTAGGTTGGTGCAAAAATAATGTCGTTTTCTCATATATGTTACTATGTGAGAAAACGACATTATTCTTGCACCAACCTAATAAAATGTTAAACATATATAAATTATTCATAATCATAATAAACAAAAAAAAAAAAAAAAAAAAAAATGAAAAGGGCAGTATTAAATTTCTTTTGTTAATATTAGCAATTTCCTTATATGGAAACATTCAGCATTTATTGACCAAGCAGCCAGTGGTACTTTCAGTTAAAATTTTAAATCTTTCTATTAAAACAATTTTTCAGGATAATAGGTTTCTCTTCACCCCAAGCAAGGAAATACTGTGACTAGGATGCAGATGGCGGGGATGGGAAGGGTTACTGGTAGTGAAATAGAATGAGAAGGCTTTTGTCGAGAAAGTACAATAAAGTGTTCAGAGAGACAGAAGATGGCAAATGACATTAAATTTAAATGATTTTAACACTGGCAGACAAGCAAGAAATTGGAATGGAATTCCACAGGTGAAAAGTGCAAGAAAAGAAACTGTTAGAATAAAATTAATGGTTGCATCTAGCTCGCTCAACAGTAAGACAATGAGACCTAGTTGCCATAAAAATATTTGTAAAAAAAAAAGACAGAGGGAAGCCACGTCACATCAGTGAGATAATGACTGAAGTCAAGATGCCACGTCAGGATTGATTACATTATGATTGAATTTTGTCAAGAACCTCAGCAGAAGCACAAGACCAGATATGGCATCAGTATTTGATGCACGGATGAATTGCAGATTTATATGAGAAAAATTTTCATTTTATTACTCATTCAAATATTGATGCAGAGCACTTTGACATGGTGTAATGGTCAGCAAGTTTGTTTCACTAGATCAATTACAAATGAGTATTGCGTTTGATTCTCACTGGGTGCTCCACACTTTCGGCCTTGTGCCATATCTATGTTTAGAAAATAATTGTTTTGGGCATCCCAATGGGGTGTAATGGTTAACAAGCTTGTCACGCTAGATTAATTACAACTAAATAATGAGTTCAATCCTCCCGGAGTTCCTCATACATTCAGCCTTGTGCCACATCTAAGATACACTTAGAAAATCCCCATTCCAGTATGAGGGTGGGGGCTTTCTTATTATTTTCATTAAAAAAACTGCCATTTCAAAATGTTTTTTTTTCTTAAAGCAAAAAAATAAATTAGAATATTTTCTAAGTGCCTCTTATTATTTCTACCAAATATCATTAAAAATCAGTTCTTCAATTTATGAAAAATTGTACAATTGACTGTTGGTATTAAGAAGTTTGTCTATCTTTAGTAAACACTGCTATACTTTTTTCTCTTCAAGAGAAAAAAACATATATATATTAAAGTTTTATAAAGCATTATTACATCATTCAAGCTATTCTTTTATGTTAATTGACTCTTCAGATTTCAGTACAAATTTTATTTTGCAACATTCAACAATCTCTAGAATTCCTGGTTTCAATTTAGAAATTCAAACTTGCTTTAAAATTTCTGGATTAAGCCATCAAAAATTGGACAAAAACTGGAATCATTATAGTTAAACAAAGTGATGAAAGTTGTCATTTTTATTTTCATAGCAACTTGGAATAGTAGAAAAAAGATATTTTATCTTCAAAACTTCTACAACCTTTCCATTTCCAGGTTTACAATCAAAAAATATTTTAACAATTTTTTTTTTTTTTTCAAACTTACCTATTTTCTGAGAACAAATCCAGCATTTGTTCTGCAAGCCACACATTCTTAGGATTAATATCTCCACCTTGAAAAAAATAAATAAATAAATAAATAAAATAATAACACACATCACAAAAATACTTATATTACAAGATCAGAATCACACCAAAATCAGAATGGATCAGAGAAATATTACAATCAGACGCACTATAGTCAAACATTTTTAGATCTACTCATTTAATTCGCCTAAGCAAACCTCAATTTGTTTATTATTTGCTTTCCATAAAACTGCTATAAAAATTATCTACAATAATTATTTCTGTATCATGAACACTTTTCCCCCTCGGTTTTTATGCCTAAAATTTGGGGGGGGAGGGGTGGCATATTACACATACATACACAAGAATTCTTTTTCTTCATCAGCTGTTTTTGTTTATCATGCAGGTGCATAAGCATCATCCACATCAGTGCCCCCACCACCTCTCCAGGTAACTAGCTACCTACGCATATGCCAGTTCTAACCCCAGATCTCAAAATTATACATTAAATCACACCATCCAGATACATACACCACCTTATTCAGGATGGTATGACTGAAAGTAAGCTATAATCCAAACAAATATATAACAATGAGATTAAAGTTATTCTATGTGTTTACAAAAATATTATTCACACCAATATTAAGCATATTTTAATCTGTTTCACTGCTGTCTGTATCAAAGACATCATGACAGTTTCATTGATTTTATCAAAATATCTGATGTCTTCGTCAACCTTAATGTCAGCGGGAATCCTCTTGGCCTCTTTCAAAAATGAGTCAATTTAATGCCATCCAAGGCATTTGTGATTCAACATTGCTTTCATGATTTGGCTATGATGGTTTTAGAGAAACCTGCACTAAGCACAGGAAAGTGTTTAAGATTTTGTTGCACTTACTGCGAGTTCATTTTTAATGCAAGCTATTTGCATTTTTGCATGAACACACATAATATAAACTATAAATTTCACTTTTTTCTCAATACAATCCAGATAAAAACTTGAACAAAAGTTAAATTTAATCAAATTTTGATGCTAAAAAGTCAGTGCACATTATACACAAGAGATACTGTTTTCCAGAATTTCTCAGCCCAAAGTTAGGGATGAGCATTATACACCAATAATTAAAATTTGTTCTTATTCAAGGGCTCATGATTGTCAACACTGAAAATGGACAAACTAATTCTAGTCATGAGTGCTTACAGTTACTTTGCTCTGACAAAGATCTCAACACTTGTCAAACCAGAATTTGCAACCAGGACTGTTTCAAATTTTTATCCTAAGTTTAGCTTTCTTGTATAATAAAGTGTTTTTATGGTCCAATACCACTTCAGCTTCAAGGATGAAAAAGAAAATAAAAAAATTACAAAGACCAACCAGTCAAACTGGGTCATATGGCAAACTTACTCAATAATACCATCATACTTGACAATCGAAAGTGTATCGAAATCAAAGATCTTTTCCTCCTACTGATACCAAGTAACTGAATACTATGGGAGACTATATTTTGGGGATACTGCAAAAAAAAAAAAAAAAAAAAAAATTCAATGGTTTCCAAGTTATGAGACCAACTAATCCAGTTTGAAAATTTTATTTGCAAGAGTTAACACTTGCTGAAAGAAGAAAACGATTATACTTAACACTTTATATTCAAGAAGCAGAAAATATATTTTCTGTTTCTCTCCTCAGAGGAAGGCATTCTAGTACATTGAAAAAGGGGTATCAACCAAAAGAGGGCTGCCAATGATGGTAGTGGTTCAACTGACAAAAATCAACATCAGGCCTATGTTAGATTTTAGAGAACTCAATAACTATGTGAAGTGCAACATAGGTGATAACACCATTGATATTGGCACTGAAACCTTGAGAAATAGGAGGCAAATGACTGGGACTACCACTCTTGTAGACCTGAAGATCACTTACCTACAATTGTACATTGAGAAAAAGTTGTGGCATTATCAACTGGTCAAGTACAGGGAACATATATACTGTTTAACCCAACTGGGGTTTGGTTTGGTTCCCATGATTATGATGTATGTACTAATAAAAACTGTATTAAGAAACTAGACACAGAGCTTACAGCAGCACCAAAGCAAGCTGTTTCCTTTCAATTATTTACCATAGTTGCAGACTTTTTGATTATTCAGCTGAAAAAACATCCTGATGTGCAGTTTTTTCCACAACCCAAACTCATCAAAATT
Organism: Acanthosepion lycidas; assembly: GCA_963932145.1. Classification (NCBI taxonomy): domain Eukaryota; kingdom Metazoa; phylum Mollusca; class Cephalopoda; order Sepiida; family Sepiidae; genus Acanthosepion; species Acanthosepion lycidas. The sequence goes on along the minus strand of OZ010576.1, from coordinate 114,893,042 downwards.
AATCGATTAAAATTACTTACCAGCAATTTGTCGAATTAATGCAAAACATGTGCCATCTGTACCAGCAACGTTATTTTTGACAAATTCTTTCATTAACCATAAAATCTGAAAAGAAAAAAATTCTTTATTCTGGAAGAATTGAAAAAAAAACAAAAAAAAATAAACAATTTTCACACTAACATCTATATGGTCAAGTTTTTTTTCAAAGATGAATGTATAGGGATGATATCAAGTAAGATTTAGTAATATTTTCAATAAATATAAGAAAGAACTGATTGAAAAATAAAATAAGAAAAAATACAATAAAATTGCAAAAAAACTGAAAAAAAAAAAAAAAAAAAAAAGAAAAATTGAAAAAAAATATAAATTAGAAAATGTTTTTTTTAAAAAAAATACTAATTTTAATCATCAGAATGGGGGTGGATAGTTTTTTTCAGCACCCATTTATATACATTGAAATAAAAATAAAATTGAATATAAATTTTACTGAGACAAAGAAAATTCAGAAAATACAATTTTCTTGATTTTTTTTTTTTTTTTTTTAAATATTAATTTAAATACTCATTTCTTCAAAGTCAAAAATATCATTTCAAACAAATCAGGAATTGAGTTCCACAGATTGAAGTTGACCTCCGACAGGAATCTTTGCAACTTACCAAACTTTTTTTTTGATGAGTTTCTATATGAATTTACCCAAACAAGACATGTCAGTACTACATTATAAATATATAAGAAATGATATTTTATGACTATTTATTGATCATTTTTCCTAATATGTAAATATTTTATTAATTTTATATTATCAAAATTATTCCCATATTAGAAAAATGATCAATAAATTTAATATATATAAAATGTCTATTCTTTTTACCAAGACATTTTTACAAGAATGATTACTGCTAAAATATATTATATAACCCATCCACATTCCCCCATCACCCACATTTAGCATTGTGCCTTATCAAAGATAAGCTTCATAAATATCAATAATCTGCTCACCTGAATTCTGGCAGTTTCTATGATTTTAAGCCATTTATCATGAATAATCTTAGCCAGAAAATTTTGTACCAATGCCATACCATCTCGACTGACCAATGTCATATCACGGTACATCTGCAAAAAAAAAAAAAAAAAAAAAAAAAAAACAATCAATAAGATTTCACTTTTCCTATGAAAATAAAAATCTTTAGTGGCATTACTTGCAAATAATTCATAATAGAATTAATGTCATTACAGCTTTGTTGATTTATAAGCCCAAACAAGCAAAATCGTTTTTTTGAATAACAAAAATTAGTGATTTTTTTTTTTTTTTTTTTTTTTTTTTTTCTAAGAGACTAATTCATTTTTTAATAATAAACATAATAAGTGAAAATTATCATTTCTACTTTTCAGGGTAATTTTCTTTTTAATTTCCTTCCAGTGAACATAAAGACATGGAAATATTTATAAAAACCTGGGAAAAAGTCATATACCCAATTCTGATTTGACTAAAATTAAACAATTACAATTAAACCAAATAGCAGCCTACAAAAGATACTGAAATGAAAAGTAAAAATACATACAAAAACTATACAACAATCTAAATTTCTGTAAGTGTATATTTTGTAACACTAGTAGAACCTTAAGTACCAAGTAATTTATTTGTTACTACAGGTATGTAAATATTTAAGTTTATTATTTTCATAACATTTATATGTAAATTAAGTGATATTGAACTTTTTAACTGGGTATTTTTTTAAAAAATATTAGTTGACAATCTCAGTGCATGACCAAGTTTCATTATTTCTTCAACTAAAATAATAAATTTATTATCAAATTTAACCTAAAATGGTGGTTAATTTTTACTACATCATGGAAAAAAAGACCGCCCTGATGATGACAAAACGAAAAGACCGCCCTGATGATGACAAAACGAAAAGACCGCCCTGATGATGACAAAACGAAAAGACCGCCCTGATGATGACAAAACGAAAAGACCGCCCTGATGATGACAAAACGAAAAGACCGCCCTGATGATGACAAAACGAAAAGACCGCCCTGATGATGACAAAACGAAAAGACCGCCCTGATGATGACAAAACGAAAAGACCGCCCTGATGATGACAAAACGAAAAGACCGCCCTGATGATGACAAAACGAAAAGACCGCCCTGATGATGACAAAACGAAAAGACCGCCCTGATGATGACAAAACGAAAAGACCGCCCTGATGATGACAAAACGAAAAGACCGCCCTGATGATGACAAAACGAAAAGACCGCCCTGATGATGACAAAACGAAAAGACCGCCCTGATGATGACAAAACGAAAAGACCGCCCTGATGATGACAAAACGAAAAGACCGCCCTGATGATGACAAAACGAAAAGACCGCCCTGATGATGACAAAACGAAAAGACCGCCCTGATGATGACAAAACGAAAAGACCGCCCTGATGATGACAAAACGAAAAGACCGCCCTGATGATGACAAAACGAAAAGACCGCCCTGATGATGACAAAACGAAAAGACCGCCCTGATGATGACAAAACGAAAAGACCGCCCTGATGATGACAAAACGAAAAGACCGCCCTGATGATGACAAAACGAAAAGACCGCCCTGATGATGACAAAACGAAAAGACCGCCCTGATGATGACAAAACGAAAAGACCGCCCTGATGATGACAAAACGAAAAGACCGCCCTGATGATGACAAAACGAAAAGACCGCCCTGATGATGACAAAACGAAAAGACCGCCCTGATGATGACAAAACGAAAAGACCGCCCTGATGATGACAAAACGAAAAGACCGCCCTGATGATGACAAAACGAAAAGACCGCCCTGATGATGACAAAACGAAAAGACCGCCCTGATGATGACAAAACGAAAAGACCGCCCTGATGATGACAAAACGAAAAGACCGCCCTGATGATGACAAAACGAAAAGACCGCCCTGATGATGACAAAACGAAAAGACCGCCCTGATGATGACAAAACGAAAAGACCGCCCTGATGATGACAAAACGAAAAGACCGCCCTGATGATGACAAAACGAAAAGACCGCCCTGATGATGACAAAACGAAAAGACCGCCCTGATGATGACAAAACGAAAAGACCACCCTGATGTGAAGTCCAAGTTTAGCACTAGTAAGTCGGTAAACTTGTATGTCTACTTCGTTATTCTCAGTGACCACTTATATGAATGTTCACTTATGCAAAATTTCCTAGAATCACTACATCTCCCTGAACCTTAAGGGTTTTATTCCTCTCATAGATCTTGTACTCCTTCTCCTGCTATTTTCATCACTTTGCTCTACTTCTCTCTCTCCCGTATTTCTTTCCCTGGGAGACCTAGATCTGTCCTGCGCTAGGCTGTAGTCATATGTGTTTTCTTGCATAATCTGGTCTTCGTCCGAACTTTCAGACTCATTCTGGCCCTCTTGATCCTGCATTATTTCGTCTTCTGACGTTTCCTTCTGTAATGGTTGTTCTACCAACTCGTTATCAGACGAAATTGAAGACATTTCTTCGTCGTTTTGTTCTTCCTCTTCACCCTGGGTCCTTATTTGGTCTGCATGGGCTAATACACTATCGCCATTTTCTCTATTTATTATAGCTGTATTGTGGCCTTTTTGCATTATAAATTCTGCTCCTACCGGATCTGCATCTTTGTTCTTTTTGTACCACATTTTTTCATTTGTAGAATAAGACATTGTTAACGGTGCTCTAATCTGTCTTCCCATTAAAGCTGATGGGCTTTCTAGTCTTCCCGCATGTGGTATCATACGATAACTTAAAAGCAGCCTCGGTAGAAAAACTTCTACTTTTTCTTTTTGCTGAGAGCATGCTTTTAGCCCCCTTTTTATGGTCTATACCATTCTTTCTGCTAATCCATTTGATTGACGGTGATATGGAGGTGTCTTATATGGTTTACACCCTATTTTTTCTAACCATACGTTAAGTTCTTCATCACAAAATTCTGGCGCATTATCAGATACCAAGGTTTTTGGTACACCATTTCTAGAAAATATGACTCTTAGAATCTGCTTTATAGTAGAACTTTTCTTGTTTGTAACCCGAATTATTTCAGGCCAACCTGAAAAGGAGTCTACTAGTATTAATAAGAGTCCCACTCCATTTACGTATGCATGATCCATATGCACACGACTCCATAGCTTCACTTCTTTGGGCCACGAATGTAATTTGGTTTGTGTAAAGTTTCTTAATTCTTTACATTTTTTGCACCTTTTTACATATTCCTCGATGTCTCTTGAATATCCCGGCCACCAAGCTACTAATTTTATCCTTTTTTATGTGGCCGCTACTCCACAGTGTATATCATCATGTACACTTTCTATTATCGGTTTTCTTTGTGTTTCTGGGGGAACTACCAGGTCCCCATTACAAATGACTCCATGTTCTATTGTTAATTTGTGTCTTATTTATTTATAGGGTCTTTCCGCCCTAGAACAATTTCCCCACAAGTTTTTTCTTATTCTCGACACTATCCTACTTAGCACTGGATCATGTCTCGTTTCCGCAGCCATTCTGTCTAAAGACAAAACATCAGTCTATCAAATGTAGGAATGAATCTTCAATTTCTTCCTCTGTTTTATCTTTTGACTACTTGTAGAACCTCAATAAAATGTAGAACCTTGATAGTGTGTCCACATGTGGAATTGAATTTCCTTTGACATACTCTATATCAAAGTTAAATGCCATCAACCTTATCGCCCATCATAGAATCCTTGATGTCGTGACTTTGGGTAATTCTTTCCTTGGGTTAAATATAAACTCTAATGGTCTATGATCACTTCTTAACAGAATTTTTTTCCCAATTAAAAATTGTTGGGCTCTGGTAGTTGTCCACACAATAGCCAATGCTTCTTTCTCTATGTTCGAGTAATTAAATTCAGTGTTCGTTAACCTTCTCAATAAATACATTATCGGATGTCCTTCTTGTGATAATATTCCCGATATTGAATGTTCACTTGCATCTGTAGTGAGTGTTATGTCCTTTTTTGGATCAAACATTTTCACTACAGGTTTCTTTGACATAATTTCTTTTAATCTTTCAAAAGCTTTTTGCTGTTCGTCTGACCACATAAATTCCACATTCTTTCTTCTTAAATATGCAAACGGTTCCGTCAAGTCCACGTATTTCGGTAAGTATCGCCTGTAGAAATTTACCAATCCTAAAAAAGACTCCATTTCTTTTTTATTTGTAGGTGTAGCTACTTTTAGTATTTTTTCTATCAAGGCTTAGTCTAGTGATATACCTTCTTTTGAAATGGAATAACCTAAAAAAGATATTTTGTTAGAATTGCTTACGCATTTTTCTCATTTATCGTCATTCCAGCATTTCTTACTCTATTCAAGACTAAGTCAGTTTTTTCTTTTAATTCCTTATTATTAGCTCCTATGCATATGTCGTCTTGGTAACAAACCATATTTTATACACTTCCTAAAACCTGCTCAATGGCCTTTTGAAATATGGCGCTTGCGGTTTTTATTCCATATGCCATTCTCTTCCATCTTAGTAACCCTATTGGCGTATTTTGATGTTTTCGTCTATTGGTATTTGGTGGTATGCCGTTTTTAAATCTATTTTTGAAAACACGGTCATCACCGCCAGTGCATGTAATGCAAGTTCAACATTGGGTATTGGATATGAATCCGAGCATATCTTGTGATTTACTCCTATTTTATAATCTCCACAAATACGTAAATCACCATCTGTTTTTCTCAACACTACAATGGGTGATGCCCACTTGCTACCTCCAGGCAGAACATGTTCAAGAAGGTCTTGTTCTACTAATTTACGTAGTTTTGTCACTACTAATGGTAATAAATGTACTGGTAATTTTCGTGCCTCATCTAAGCACTATCTATATAGAGGGGGAAACATTTTCTTTTACTTTTAAACTTGCTTCATAGTTTTTTAACTTTCCAGTTTTTTCCATTTTTCTTTTCATTAATTAACTTGGTAGAATTTATGTTAAGCACGTCGTTTCCAATAAGTCTGTGGTTCTTTTCGCAACTTGTAACAAATATAGGTATTACTTCGAATTTGTCTTTTAACTCTAAGGAACCTTCAAAGTTCCTAATGTTTTTATAACCGACCCATCAAATTGGCGGAGTTGTAAACTACTCTTTCATAAAGGTGGCTTACCAATGCGTTCCCAAAAATTTTTTGGTATCAGCATTATTTCACTCCCAGTATCCATTTGCATATCTAAATTGCAGTTATTAATTTTGACCTTTACTATAATGTCTTTTTTCTTGTGTTCAATTTTTTTTTATACTGTGAAACTATCTAGATTGCTAGAAAGAAAGAAGAAGAAAAGAAAGAAAAAGGCGAGAATTAAATTTAGGTGATAAGAAGCCATCACGAAAAGGACACTAAGTGGTGTTATTTTTTTTAACAGGGAAAAGTGATAAAGATTTTATTTTCATTAGCGAAGAAGGTAGGATCTCGTATCTGTCAGTTGGTTTATGACGACCCACCGAATAAGATATAGCCAATCTGCCCATGGCAATGGTGAAGGTTTCAGGTTGGCCAAATGACCCCTACGAAACAGAAACTGGGAAATAAAAATTAATTAAGCACGCACTGACCAAAAAACAAAATGCCCGCTGGACCTCCCGTAGGGTGCTGGGAGATAAAAATTAATTAGGTCATACGCTGACCGAAAAACAAAAGACTAAACCATTAGTTATCTACGGAAAGGTCGTTTGGAAAAGGCACCTGTTTATTGTCAGGAGCTGGCTATGATAGCAAAATTATTTTATCAGAACGAATAAGTGGCACCAAGGTGTGATACGTCCAGATGACCACCCACTTGATAATTGGCGAAAATCTTGTTGACGAGTTCCATATGAAGTGACATTTAGGATAAGAATTGCGATTAAGGGACCACACTACGAAAGAAAAGAAAAAGAGAAAGAGGAGATAATTTTTTTTCTTTGAGCAAGATTTTTTAAACCGAGTCTAGTCTGGCCACACCCACACTGCTGGGCGCCCATTGGCTGAATGCTGGCGTGAGCGTTAGGTGAAGGTAATCATGTGAAGTAGGAGGGGAGGCCTGTTGTCACCCCTGAAGGGATCGGCATGAGATGCCACTGTGAGAGAGAGGGGAAACCTGTTGACACCCTCTGAGGGTATGGTGAGATACCACTGTAAGAACAGAAGAAGGTGGGAAGACGAAATGAGTGGACGGCAGTGCAGTTCAGTTGGAGCTGGAGTTCAGTTGGGGAGTTTTTGGCAGTCGCCTCGCAGAACAGCTGACTGAAAGATTCCAGGCATCATGACCTCAACTTCTAGCCAAGAACAATTTATTTTTGAAGAACGACTTAAGACTCATACCACCAAAACAAGTTTTACGAATATCGCCTGAAGATACACCAAAAATCAGTTCCTTGAAAAAACAACTTAAGATGTTAAGACTCGCCTAACAAACACGAAGTGTCACAATCCATATATTAGCGGTTTGGGAGAAAAGACACAGTCCTGCATTCAGCAACCAGATATAAAATATTGTTATCCTTTTTAACACATTTGAACTTTTCGAGTCGTTACCTTATTTTCTTTTACATATACTTGTGCGGTGTTGCCCTTGATCGAACTCTGCTTGCATTATGGCCCGAGGACTGATTGATTTCGTCTACCTAAGATCAAATCACAACGTAGGTAGGTTAGACTAGAAATCAAAACAGTTACTTCGGTAACCAGACATTGGAGGTGAGCTGGGAATGACAAGGCTGATACCGGATCTAACCAGATTCCCATCCGAATCAGCAAAAGGTTAGAACGTCACATTTGGTGCTGTGACCAATACCAAGTCACATTCGTCGTCACAGGACATGATAGGACGGCGACGGCGTGGAGACAGACGGGGTGATGTCACAACTGGTCACGTGACTGGGATAGCATGACGGACGTGGCCAGGCAGACGTCACATTTGGCGCAGCGACACCGGGGGACGTCACAATACTCGTATTTTTTAATGTAAAAACTTCCCTGTTGGTGTTGTTTTCTTCAATTCTTTCAACGTCTTTCTTTTTTGATTTACACACTGCTTAGAAGTGGTTCTTTTTTAAACAATTCTTTTCCAAATCCTGGACACTTTTCTTTTTTTTATTTCGTGTTCACGTCCACAATACAAACACATTTTTTTATCTTCTTTAACATGTACGTATCAGCGAATATTTGTTCGCTGGGTTGACTTTTATGATGATTGTATTTCTGTATTAGCTCTTGTTGCTGAATAAAGTCAATACATGTATTTAAAGACATATTTTCTATTTGTAATTGTTCCATTATTTTATATCGGTGTGATGCATTGCACATACCTTCAATTAATCTTAATTGAATCAAGTCCTCTTCAATAGTCTGTTCGTCTTGTCCAAGTTTTTCAAATTCACAATATCTACTCGCATTTCGTAGACGGTGTAGATATTTTATAATTAATTCATCAATTTCTTGTTTCATCAACATGAACTTTGTTCTTTCTGCCACTACCAGCCTTTTCTTGGGTCTCATATTTCTTCTTATAATCTGACTTATTTTTTCGAAAGTCAGGTCTTCCAAATTTGAGGGATATGCCATGATGGAGACTTTCATTATCACCTCGCATCCAGCTGTAGCCAAAAAAAATCCGTGATTTCATTTTCGCCTCCCTTTTCCTTGTTGTCTTTCAACTTTTTTGTTCTCGCAGTGGCAGCAAAACAACGAATCAATGTATCCACAAAATATCTTCCAGAGACAATTGATATCCTATCAGCGACGCCATTGTTGTGAAGTCCAAGTTTAGCACTGGTAAGTCACTAAGCTTGTATGTCTACTTCGTTATTCTCAGTGACCACTTATATGAGTGTTCACTTATGCTTATGCAAATTATGCATACTAATTTGCTAGTATCACTACACACCCTAATGATAACAAAACCAAAAGACCACCCTATTGAGAGCAAAACCAAAAGACCACCCTAATGAGAGCAAAACCAAAAGACCATCTTAATGATAAAAATGGGTGTTAACTTACTAATGTGTTCACTTTTTAAGTTAGTAATATGAAGAATGGCTACTAAATATTTGAAAGCGGAAAAAAGAATGCAACATTTTTTTTTAAATCTTCAGCATAAATTAACATTTGTATATTTGTAAGTCTAGTAATTAAACAGGTGACAGCTTTTTATAACCTGATCATGAAATTACTACATTTAGCATGACATAAAGAACCTACCCTTCCACACCATTGTTCACATACAATATTAAAGTATTACGAAGTTAAGCTTGGTAGGAGTACACCTCGTCCGTGATGTCCAGGTAAATGTAAGCATACCATGCTGGTTTAGCAGGAATGAACAAGAAGCAGCATCACTGGTACAAGAATAGAACCATATACACATATTCCAAAGCCCAGCCAAAATAATAGACAACTGAAAATGGTTAGAGAGTACTTTGCCAAAATATTGTGTCTATATCATCAGTCACAATCAAAAGATAAAACTAAGAGTAAAATTTCAAATAAGTCAAAGATGAGGGCAGTAATTCAGATAAATCAAAGTATATTGATAATTCATCGTTCCACAGAATCAAAACAAAAATTATCCAAAAGTGGCAGGAAAAGTGATAAAGTGGAAATGAATGTTGGTTAGTCAAGTGTTGCTCTCATCTCAAGGTTGTGAGTTCAATCTCTGGATCAGGTAATGAAATAATATACTCTGCTTTAAGAGAAACAAACAACAATCAGCATCACAGAGACAAAAATAACAGAATAATCAACATATAAAACACCTAATATCAGCTAAAAATAATGAACCCCTAATGATAGCCAGAGGGTACTTAGCCAAAACACTGTGTCTATAATATTACCAATCAAAAGATAAGAACAGTTAAAATAAATAAAATGAAGTATATTAGCATACCAGATATCTCAACTTTGAAGGTAAGAGAGATTTTTTAGCCATTTTTGTGAGGGGGTGGGGGTATAATACCCTAAAATATGGTAACTGTCTAAGTAACGCTGAAAAAGTTTAAGCAATGAAGTTTAGACATTTACCTAATTCTCTGACTGACAAATCATCTGATGCAGATAAGCTTTTTTTTCTATAGTCTTCACATATTTTGAACTGAGTGCCACAGTTGCACTTAAGCAGAAATAACCAATTACAGTCTGTGAAAGAATGGTATCCATATCCTTCATGTTACAAAGGATTCCACAGAAAATTTTCCGACAAGTTTATTAATTTTTAGTAGATCAACACCATAAACCTTGCTAGCAGACATGGACAATTCCATCAAACCACTTTGCTTATCTTATCTATGCACATTAAACAAGAATGCAGACACCCAGTTTTCTAGATCTTTAAATGGATTATTTCTGTTATTGCTTACAAATTGGGAATTGGTAAAGCCATGAGTTCCTACCTTACTGGCTGTTTTAGGATCTGTAAGTATTGAATAAAGCTGCCCCAGCTGAATTTCTTCATGATAATTTGGTCCTTTACCCACCTGTCAGAAGAAAAAAGAAAATAATTACAGACACCAAGTAATGGTTGATGACAATTAGTAATCAATTATAGGAATGCATTTATAATTGTAAATTTGGCAAAAAAGAAAACATAAAATCAGTCTGATTGCATTAGAAATACAGCCTTCTGGGAAGTATTTAAAACCTTTTCAATATCTTAGAATTACTTAATCTTTTGCACTACAGAAAAAAAGGCTCAAGTTCAGGGCAGATCTAATGGCATAGAACTGTAATTCCAATGTGTATATCAGCATTTTACAATCTGAAAATGCAAACATATTTGTTATGTGCATTTTTTAGTGCATATACATTTTGTATTATTAATGATTCAAGAAAACAACAAAACTCCAAATGTGAATCAGCAAGTATATATTGAAATAACATACAAGAACAAAATATACAATAATTTCTATTCAATGTATAGATTAAGGGAAAAGAAGTTTCTTCCCTTTTACTGTATTCTGATTTGTAATTGATTGTTCGAAAGAAAGTTCTCTTGAGAAAGAAATATTCAGGAATCAATGTTAGAATAGATAGCACAAGAATACAATTGATCAGAAAGTGTGTTGTGTTAGAGAAATCAACAGAGTCCTGGTTGACTGAACTTGGCTGAATCACAGAGAGATATGTATATATGTATTACAAAATTCTGTGTGTGTGCATTTGAAATGTTGTGAGTAAAGTCATAGGTTTGTGTTGACAGGCAAAATTTACTGGACTCTACTGGCGGCTCTTTTAAAGCTACAGATAGGCTCCCAGCGAAACCGCGGTAAAAGTTGATTTTGCACTAAAATAGGTGATTGGTTAAAAATTGACCAATAGCTAAATTTGTACTAACGAAACAAGTAAGCAAGTTCAAAACCAAAAAATTCAAAGCAACGACTGTGATGGCTAAATTGTCCTATAGAAAGGCAGTATTGATTTATTAGCCAATCGCAGACAAATAAAATGTGGGAGTGGAAAAACATAACAGTCACTACATATTAATACTCAAATGGTAAAAATAGGTTAACTGTAGGAAAATTAATATAGGTTGATCCTCAAATGTTTACTGTAGCTGTATGAAGAAAACAACATTAATCTGAAATTGAGCCTTGGCTAGTAAAAGTTGATTTTAACTTCAAGGTATAGAATGAAAACTGAATTCGCTCTCTTCAGAACATGCAGCAGTTAATTAAAGAGAGACAAAGACATTTATACTAAAAATTAACCAACATAGAATCAACAGAACATGAAACACATGAGACAATAAAACTTGCAAAACATTACAAGTTTGTCCTGGTCAACTACAGGTAAGTCCTTGTTAATTACCTTGGTTTAGACATTCCATTTCTCCTAGGTGAATTATGATTACATAGTGCTTGAGCAAAAAATGTCTAGACCCATTTTAACCATCAAGATACTTCAGGGAATAAAATAAAATATAAAAAGCAATTGAGCCATTCTTTTTGTATATAAATTTTTCATGCTAGTGTTTGTAGTCAAGATCAATTAAAAATAGTAGTTCTAAGATTATGATCCCCACCAAGGAAATTATGTTTCAACCATTGTCTGTAGATGACGAACAAATTAACACCCAGTTCAGACTAGCATGAAATAAGGCTGGGAGTGGGGGCAAAATCTAAGACATTATGAGGTTTAGTACCATGGTGATGTCTTAAAATTTTGCAAGTATTTTTGATGCAAATACCAATATTTTTTTATGCTTTTAATTTTTGTTCTTTGTCAATCAAATTAAAGGAAATAAATTCAATGTAAATAATCAAATGAAAAAAAAAATGGTAAAGTTTTTCCCTGTGGAAAGGTAGATTTGAAGCTAGATGAAAGGAAAGATAATAATAAGTATAAAAAAGGAACTGCCACTCCAGTATCACACCAGATACTCTTGAATTGACATCCCTGATCAATAATTTGATCAAAGTAATAAAATTTAATTGGTTAACAGGAAATTGGTACATGGTTACTTAATAAAAATAGATGAAACACCATTTGATACCACAATTTTAGTAACCAGGTATTACTGAAATTTCAGAACCAAAGTGACATCACCCACCAGCCATACATCTAGTACCTTACTTGGTACCCCCATAAGTATAAGCTTATCTGCTTAAAAGGCACACCAGCAACATGAATCATTTCTTAACACAGTCATACTGAACATGAGAATCTAATCAAGTAAAGATACAGGTGGTATTCCACTAAAGTCCAAAATATTTGAGTACAAGTGCACAAAAATAACAAATTTCCAGACACAGTAGGTACTATTATGAAATTTCTTCCTCAGTAATGGTATTCATTATGTCTTTGATTTTGGTACCAACCTCACCCCGGAAGAAAATAATTAGTGGTAAGTTATAAGCTTTGAAAACCAACCCATCTGCTAAAAATTGCACTTGACTATTTTCTTTCCTCAATAGTAGTAGATAAGTTTGCTTATTGTCCAGATCACACTCCTCCCTGGTCTTTTGAACACAAGTAGAGCTTTATCCCTTGTTTCCTGTTTAGGATTAGGTTTTTGGTTCCTTCTAAAACCTTTGCATTCTCTTTCACTCCCAGTAACCCCTTGCTTGGGGTGAACTGACTAAAAAAAACAAAAAGTCACAATATTAAAATTGGTATGAATAGTTAGTGTGTTCTGATAAGACAGAAATAAAGGGCAAAAATAAATGAACGAGACTTACATGAGCATTGAGCACATCATTGCATTCCCTTTCACTGAGGTTAGCTGTAATATTGATTAAAATGCCATGGAACCGTTCACATTTCTGAAATGACAAAAAAGCATTAAAAAAAAAAAATTTTTATTTTCACTTCAAAAGATAGGAAAATTAATTACAAAGTAAAAAGAAAGATTTTGTGTGAGGCATTTGGTCTTTTAGGATATCATTTGACTAAAGTAATGTTTACACTGATGTAACTACACATGTGCACGAAGGAGAGCGGACTTCAACGATAAAAAGAAAAAGAGAGAGAGAAAACATGACCCTCCTTCAAAGAAATAACTTTCACTACTTTTGTGAGAAAACAATTAGAAATGAAGCTAACAAGGTAACCAAAATTATGGCAAAGCAATTTGTTTGTTGACTGCACAAAATAGTATGGTCTGTTGAGCACCATCTGTAAGAAAAAGAGCACCATGATGCAATTCACTCTGCCAGAAATTTGGAAATTCCATGCTGTAGGTATAAAGTTTTCATAGGAGCATTCATAACCAGAAGCTCCAATACAAACATTGGAGAGTGTTTGGGTGTCAATCTGAGGACAGTGCATAGGATTTAGAAAGAGTTGGAGTCTAATGTTGATTAAGAAGGTATGGCAACTTTGAAAACTCACTGATTGTTCTAATAAGAACTCCCGAATTTGTTGTTGAGGGTCTCAGACTCAACACATGAGGCATACACCAAGTGCCTTGAGGAGGTAGTGCTACCCTGGGTCAAGAGGGTGGCTGCTGGAAGAGCCTATGCCTGGCAAAAGGAATCAGCACCATGCAACACAAGCAGACGAACCCAGTCATGGCTGTTTGACAATTTCTGCGGCCACATCACTCCTTACATCTGGCCAGCTAACTCCCCTTTGATTATTATGTGTGGGGCGAAATTGAGCAAAAGATCAATAAAAATCCTTTAACACCAATGATGAAATGAAGGCAAGAATTATGACAGTGTTCACCAATTTAAACAAGGAGACTGTCAAGAAGAGCTGCAGGAGATTCCAAAATCATCTGGAGGACATGCTTATTATCAATGTCAATTTTATTAAATAAATTTACTCTTTAGCATTTAAAAACGTTTTTGTCTAATTTTGGTAAACATATCTTTTAAAATGAGATGTCAGATTTATTTAAATTTTTGCATAATTTATCCATCGCACCATATATATATATATATATATATATATATATATATATATATATATTACATGCAGTGACGGCAGTAGGTATAAAGTTTTCATAGGAGCAATTATAGTGATCTGGCTCAAATTTAGTTACAATAATGTGAAATATGGTATTAAATCTGCAAGGGGAAATTGACAAAAAGCTATTAGAAATACCAGTCATAGTATAAGAAGGCAAATTGTCATGAACTATGACAGTTGTACAGTAAAGGATAAGATTAAAAGAATTATGAAAAGTATTGCAATAAATTTTAACAAGATTTCAACTAGTTTAAGTGATTTGGATCAAGTCAAATGAGGTTAGGAAGATTGCATTTAACCATTAAACAGACTGATGCCACTCAATGTTGACCCCAGTGACCACTTTTATATTACATATACACTCTCCCTGATAGCATACTGTAAAACTAATATGAGTGGACACTGAAATCAACACCGAGTGGTGACAGTCTGTTACATGCTTAAATGCACTCCTCATACCAAAGACTGCTGAGCCTTACAATGGTCCTACTCAGCAAACCCTCAAATGTATGTAATATTAGGTTGGTGCAAAAATAATGACGTAATAACGTTGTTTTTTGACGTATTTTTTAATGTCAAAAAACGACATTATTACGTCATTTTTGCACCAACCTAATAGAAAAAAAAAAACAAACACAGAACCGCCTCCCCCCCCACTTACATTAAAATACTCACTAGTTCTATGAAACTCACCATTTATTTTGACCTACCCTGATAATGACAAAGTCAAAAGCTTGTACTTTTCTTCCAAAAGGAAATTTCTAGCAAAATTCCTTATCGGGCAGCATTTAAGCTAGCTGCAGTTTTGGATACAAAAGAAAAATAAGAGTTACTCCCCTTGAACCATGAAAGCAACAATAATGGCTAGTATAATGTATAAATATATATTTTTAACCTTGCGTAACCTGGCAACCGTGAAATTTGAGCTCAACGAAAATCTTTCCCCTGCACCTAACTTTTCTAGGGTTTTTGAATGAGCTATGAATCAATGAAATCGGACCAGTGGGAATGAAGGAGTTGCTTGAACACACACATACACAAACACTGTACTACATACATATATATATATATATATTATATATATATATTAGTTGGAACATATAAATCTCATTTCAGTTTCACAGCCTTAGCAATATTCAGATGGTCTAAAGATTACTTTAAGAATGAACTAACTCGCCATGCAGCATTGATTCCTATATCCACACTGTTTATACCTCTAAATAGTATCTCCAATACTGATCACATTTCCTTTGGAAATATAGTATATGTACACGATACAGAGACTGTGAATATAGGACTCATTGTTGGAAGGCAACTTAGTTCATGCTTCAAAAAATAATCACATATATATATATATATATATATATACATATATATACATATATACATATATATATATATATATATATATATATGTATGTGATTATATATATATATATGTGATTATATATATATATACATATATATATATATATATATATATGTGATTATATATATATATATATACATATATATATATATGTATGTGATTATATATATATATACATATATATATATATATATATATATGTGATTATATATATATATATATACATATATATATATATGTATGTGATTATATATATATATACATATATATATATATATATATATATGTATGTGATTATATATATATATACATATATATATATATATATATATATATGTATGTGATTATATATATATACATATATATATATATGTATGTGATTATATATATATACATATATATATATATGTATGTGATTATATATATATACATATATATATATATGTATGTGATTATATATATATACATATATATATATATGTGATTATATATATATACATATATATATATATATGTGATTATATATATATACATATGTGATTATACATATATATATATATATATGTGATTATATATATATACATATATATATATATATATATATATTATACATTAAGAAATGGACAAAGTCCGACAATTTATTTATTAAAGACATTTTTATGTTTAACGTTCTTTTTATAGATACAAGTATTTAAGTAAATGCTCTGTAACAGAGCATTTACTTAAATACTTGTATCTATAAAAAGAACGTTAAACATAAAAATGTCTTTAATATATATATATTAGTTGAATCCACTGAATTCACTTACATGCTAATAACCTTGAGAAAGGTATTAATCCTCCTCTTCTCCCTCCAGCTATCAGTAAATAGCAGTACAGACTAGGTTCTATAGCCTTGGATGGCAACTGGTCTAGGAGAAGGACAACTCTGAATTCAAAACCTGCGGAGGATCATTTGGAGACCCTGTGGCATGTAGTGCCCAGGCCTCTGTATTCAGCTCTTCAAAGAGTGTGGTTGGTCCTACACAAAGCCTTCACCACTACAATCAAATCATATGCACTGATGTCTGGGCTGTCAGTTCCTTGGAACTGAGCTGCTTGAATACGACAGAAGAGTCCACCATATACACCACACATTTATTATATATATATATATATATATATATATATATATATATATATTGACTACTGATATTATATAAAATATCAGTGGTCAATATATCATACTTATAAAAACCCAGGTTGTGTGTGTCTGTATGTTTATATATTGGATCGGATTTCCTACATTTTTCAACCGATATCAACAAAACTTCACAGGACTATGTAAAATTACCTTGCGGTGGTTCTGGCAGCGCCAAAAATTGGAAAAACAATTGTTTTTACACAAAATCAATTTGAAAACACGATTAAGAGGCCTCGCTAGAATGAAAGGGGGACAACTCATATCGAGTTATACTTATTATAAAACCCAGGTTGTTTGTGTGTGTTCGTTTATATATGGGATCGGATTTTCTACATTTTTCAACCGATTTCAATAAAACTTCACTTTTTTTTTTGGCAGGTAGTGTTTCTTATTGTCTTGCACACTTTTTTCTTTATTTTTACATTCAGAAGGTTTTAAAAATTCCATTTACAAGACAAATGCTTATAATAAAATTCTATTCAATCGGTAGACTCATAACGATTGAAAACAATATTTTTGTTTGAGCTTGACCAATTCGTAAAAAAAAAAAAAAAAAAAAAAAACAATTAAGACATGCATGTCCGCCAACCTTAAACAATAATCTTTGTCAATTTTATTTTTCAGTCTTTATGATGGTCGATACTTGATCTATCTCTTACTGTTACAGCCCCGGGCTCTACTGCTAGTGTATATATATATATATATATATATATATATATATATATGACATACACACCTTAAACCATGGACTGATGATAGATTAAGGCCTGAAAATGCCATTCACCAAAGTGTTGGTATCTGTCCACAATGTTTGTATCTACAAATGCTTCATTCCCAATATTCAGAACTATTCCCAAATAAATTTTAAACAATGTGCATGTACATGTTTGAAAATACACAAAGTAATTATTATGAAGAATGTGTCTTCCTGAATTTTAGGACATATAAATGCTCTCCACAATTTCCTATTCTTTGCCATTCTTAGTAAGGCTTATCTTTTTACCATCCCTCCTATTCCCCAGGTCATCAGACAGGGAGGCAGTGGGCAGCCTCCCTCTGTCCCTTTTTACCTTCGAGATGCCCCGTGAGTGTCAAATTTTCCAACCTCTCCTTCCTCACATGCTCCAGAAATATTACCCGTTTCTAATTCTATGTGTTCTATTTGTTTTCATTTTATTACGATTACTTATTGATAAACATTTTCTAAGGTTTTTTAAAAAAATATAAACCGGTTTCTGCTTTATAAGCACAATCTAAATAGATTTCATAAATACATAACATTAATTTCTATAACAAAACAGGACATTGTAAGTAAATCCACAATATTTACATTAATTGTACAGTATTCATCATAGATTAATCAATGAAGAACAAAATAGCAAAATGGAAACAACAATTGAAGCAGCAGCAGCAATACTGGTGAGTTATCAATAAATCCTAGAAAGAAATGTCATACTTCAAAAATAATGAGTTATTAAAATCGACTTATATTTGGAGAGTGAAATAATAAAAAGCAGAAAACCCTGCTTAAAACATGTTAATGACTCACTGATTTATGCCTGATTAAATGAGAAAAAAAATGTCAATGAATAAATGTTTGAATTGCTGCAGATCAGTTTGCTGATGTTGAACATAGAAACAGCAAGAGTGCCATGTTCAGACATGTGTAACAATACAGGGAGTGGGGATGAGAATACTGAATACTCTTCATCTTCACAAAGCCAAATAATTATTATCAAAT
This sequence comes from Acanthosepion lycidas, assembly GCA_963932145.1. Lineage (NCBI taxonomy): Eukaryota > Metazoa > Mollusca > Cephalopoda > Sepiida > Sepiidae > Acanthosepion > Acanthosepion lycidas. The sequence goes on along the minus strand of OZ010576.1, from coordinate 114,874,319 downwards.
GTTTTACAATTCATGTTAGGATTAAATAAGGAACAAATAGGAAAACACTTATAAAGTTAACAGGTTTCAGTTTTGTTTTAGTTTCTTCAGAATTTGAGGAATAAATCAATGTAAGCATGTGAATCCTAAAAAAAAAAAAAAAAAAAAAAAAAAAAAAAAAAAATGAATAAATAAATAAATACCCATTATTTGTAAATTATCTCTTATGACTACTTAACAATACAGAGTTCCATGCAAGAACATTGAAGTAGAAACTGACACCTTTTCATTATCTAAACTTTCATTTTTATAAACATTTACAAAGTGGTGGAGAGTATCAATTAGATCTTATTTACATTATTTATATTAATCGGACTGTTATCCTCACCTTCATTGCCATATTCAGAACACCCCAGCCTTCAGGTTATTGGAATTTCAAACTGAACCTCTTATTTCATCCACTGGGGTACATTGTTCTAGTTCCATGTGCCATGACTCTTCCTGATGTCTCAGTTATTTCCCTTTAACTCAACTCTGCCGTGTCCTGGTACTGAACTCAACACTTTTTGGATCTAGTCACTGAATCTAACCAATGTCTTTATCCACTGGGCCATGTGTCCTTGAGGGAAATAACCAAGACATCCGGAAGAGGCATGGCATGTGAATCTAGAACAATCTACCCCGGTGGACAAAATAAAGGGTTCAGTTCAAAATTCCAATCACCTGAAGAAGGCTAGAGTGTACATTGGCTGAAACGTTGTGAATACAGCAATGAAGATGAGGATAACAGTCCGAATAATGTAAATAATCATAATACCACATCTCACAGATACACTTAGATCTTGTTTTTAAAAAAAAAAAAAAAAAAAAAAAAAAAAATGGAACAAGAACTGGCTTGTAAATTTTGACACTTCCAAAATGAAACTACAATCTTTTAAGTATCATAGAGAACAAATTGTTGCCCGGCATGGCATGGCATGGCTAATGCTAACCTCCAGGAGAAAAATTCATTGCACCTTCTTGGTGTCATATTTTCTACTGCCATGAAATGGAGCGATTATATGGATTCAGTTGATAGGCCTGCTGTTAATAAGGCTCATTCATAGTGTCATGCCAGGCAGTTTTTCTTGTCAGAATACATTTTGCAAATTTACAAGTCTACCATTTGTCCATGCACTGAATATGGTTACTGGTCTCATACTCCAGCTATGTATGTCAAAATCCAAAGGTGGGCCTGTAATGTTACTGGTCGTGACTTGGCACCAATCACTTTCCAGTTGCTGTTTCTTAAATTTCTATCTGAAGATTTTTTTTTTTTTTTTTTTTACATTTATAGCAAACATAACAATTACATTAGATACCACTAAAAAATCAGCATGCCATGATGAAAAAAATGCTCCAAACTTAATGAAAACAAAGTTTTGTCAAAATCTTTGTTTTTATTAAGAGAAAAGATCAAAGTCATTTTTTGGATATTTAATTTTTTAATCCTTTTTAGAACATTCATAATTTTTTATTAAAAATCTTGTCTTTCTTGCATCAGCAGAACAGCAAATTTTAGCATCTTTTTTGTGATGAAAGACACATTAATTTGTATTTTCTTACAAAAAAACAAAATTATCTGATTTTAATGAAACTTTCAGGACTCATTCACAAATGAATGAAATTATTTTAGAAATATCACCTTTTAGAAAATCATGGTATTTTTTTTTTTTTTTTTTTTGTGTATGTGTGTTTCACCCCACTTAATTTCCAAGAGAAATTCAAAGTTGTAACTTTTAGTGACTATGAGTTAAAAGCAGAATTCTTTGGAGAATTTAAATCAAATTTTTTTGTAAAATTGTTCCCTGGCTTACTGAAAATCTGCTCTGAATTGTAAAATATAAGACGCAATAAAACTAATACTTTATTTAATTAGATGAGCTTTTAATTCTTTTTATGAATAATATATATTAAAGACAATACTGTCTTAAGAAACCCCCAACATCATTAGATAAAACAAAAAAACTCTGTCATTGAGCTGTCAACAACCAGTTAACTTAAATAAACAGCTACTGCTGTTAACAAAAAGCATTACTGCAATATTTTAAAAGTAAATATTTGTTTCAAATCAGATTAATTATACTTTAAATCAGCTAATATTCCTCAAATAAAGTTTCAAAAGTATTTTGTTTTTTGAAAATTTTTTGATAAAGAGAATTATATTTTTATAACAGTTTGCTAACAATGGCGCTAAATTCAAAGATTTTTAAAATTTTAAACTGAAAACTCCTTCCAATCAATTTAAATTAGTTTTGAAATACAGCATAGTATTTTGTTTATTGGAAATATTAAATTTAATCTATCAGCATGAAATTAAAAATAAAAAGCTTCAAGAAATATTTTTTTTTAAATTTTAAAAATTAATTTTAAACCTTAGATATCACAAATCTGTGGAGGCACCTAAATTACATGTATTTCATTTATATTACATAATGAAGATTCAAAATGCACAACTTAAGCAGAAGTCATTTGAGTGATTACACAAGTAGTTTCCTCATTACTACCTTTCTTGTAATAACTGGTTTTTAAAAAGATTACAAAGAACACATAAAAAATATAAATAAATACACAAGAGTAATTATCATATAGCATTAATTTACTGTTTTGATATTTAATCACAGTAAAGGAGGATTCTAGAAAAGAAACCAATGTCAATAGTGTAAAGTGAAAATAATAAATGGGTATTTTTAGAAAAGAAAACTGAACTTTTTGAATTATAAAAGAATATTGGCTGAAAAGATCATAGGCTGGACAAGGTATAAAAATAAGTAGATACACCAGTTGGCAAACTAGAAGACATGCAAATGTACCAAAATTCAATAGCTGTTCAGTTAGTTGTTGCATTATGGTACACTTGCATGTCTTTTAAAGTCTAATGACTATTGTGTCTCTTGGTCAGCCTATTAATTTTAAATTTCATTCATTTTTAATTAATTCATCAATTATTATTTTATAATGAGCTTTATTCCATCTTATTAGTGTCACAACACTCAGGGTTGATAAAAAAAAAAAAACAATAAGATGATGGAGTAAATAAAACTAGTAACAAAATAATCAATGAAAATGCTTCACCTAAAAAATTGAAAAGAGCTCTATTGTTAGGAAAGAGACAGCATTGCAAATCAGAAATTGCAAAGAAGGAATAAAATTATGACAGATTTTATTACACTATAATTTTGCAACCAGACTGGTTAAGGTGACATCCGTGAAAGATGAGCTCCCAAGGTGTAGGACACAAATTCAGATTTCCCTCAACATCATTTCTTTATTTTTAATTTTCCTGTTGTTTCACGGAGCAGTTGAACAAGTGTACTGAACCAAAAGACATGGTTTAAAAAGCAATGGAAATAAAAGTGAAAGTGCTTTATCTCAAAAGTTAAGATTCATCTCTTGTTTATGATGAGGAAATGGCATGTCAGAATTCAGATGTGTATTACTTCATAAATATGACGTTGATCTTATTTGACAAAGCTTTGAAACTATAGGTTACAGAAAAATTGATATTTAATTTGGATAATACAGGAATAGAAATCATTGAGTACATTGAGAAAATGGCTCATAAACAGTTCATCTTCAATGCTTTAAAAAATGCAATCACTTTGTTGGTGAAAACATTGAAGCCCTTAATGTTCATTTTAAGAAAATCATTTGCATTTCAGAGCAATCACTGAGAAATTTTAGATTTGTGGAGAGCATTGAAGTCAACAAAAGTCATGGTAGCAATTATTGTACTGTAAATTCACTGATAACAAATTACCGCCTGAAATAAAACTGCCTTTCTCTAGTGAAATATCAATGTTAAGCATTAAGATAAGCAGGATTAGAATGGTAGATATTTGCCCAAGAGCAGATAAGCAAAGTCTTTTCCTTATCAGTCATTAAAAACAAGGTATTTTGGCTTTAAGCGAATGCAAGATGGCAGGGAAGGCAATTCAGCAATGAGGGAAATGTGGTCATCTGGCTTAAAATGGTCAAGTAGGTGGCTGAAATTACAGCTTAACTGCAAAACCATAGGAATCATTGGAAAGGGTAGACTTAAATTAAGAATTGTCAGTATCAGAGAATTATTTTGAAAACGAGAATGAAACCCCATCGACAAGAGAGGAGTTAAATGGGAATTGTTTCCCATGTGCGGAAAATTAGATGGATACTATTTTATGACTGGTTGGTTGTAAAGAGCAGGTCAAATAACATCCCGTAACCTATGCAAAAACTGAAGTTCAACATTTATCTTGACAAAGCAACATTGTGACAGCAAGACAAATAGTTTCACAGACAGGCAACTTCTTGTCTTAAATTTAATAAATCAATATAGTATACTCAACAAATGGAAATAAAACTAAAAGAATTAGAAGGTAGGTTTTACATATTAAACAAAATACAAATCAGAATTCCCAGTGGACAAGATATAAAAACATGGCACTGACACAAATTCCTTACAATGCTAGGATTGAGCGGGGTTGCAAGCAAGCATTTGCCAAGTTATGAACATTTGAAGTTAAAACTTAAACATGTTTGATCTTTAATTTTTAGACGATCAGTTCTGAATAGTTGCTTTTTCTACCTATTTTTCGCTCAAAAAGTCATTGGAATATTGTTGGAATGAATGTTATAAGTGACAGGTTTAACTTGGTGTTTTTTTTACAAAAATCATCCATATTAAGTGGATTTGGTAGCCATACAACGCAAAATTCAGCAAACATCATTTTTTGCTGTATTATGCCAGTTTTTTTTTTTTTCTTTCTGATCCCTGAACTTTGAATAGCACTAGCAAAAAATGCCAGAGATAAATTTCTATCTGAATTTTATAGTGTAAGTTTCCAAATATTAAACAATTTAATGTAACAAAATTGTTCTCAGGAAGATATTTCAAATGTATTCATTACTTTCATACGCTATATTGATCATTACCCACTGGGTAGCAAATCTCAGTTTTCAACATAACTTTCCTGGTATTTATCAGAAAATCATGATCTAGACCTCCATTCATATGAATTTGGGGGGTTTGGAATCAATTTTTAGCAGAGAAAATCTCCTAAAAATAAATTTAAATGGGTTAAATACAGAATTTAAGTCCTTTTTAGGAATTTTGACTCTTCCCTGTAGACTAGCGTTTCTAGACCTAAACATCTATTTTTTACTAAAAAATGTGAAAGTTTTGTTTTAATCTTCCTCTTAAGTACAATTAACATTAATACAGTTCTATACTTAAGTGGTAAAACATTCATAGGAATCAAAAACCACAAATGTCTGCTTGGCTCTATTGTGTGAGAAGTAACAGCTTTTCACTATCATTAATATCTCTAGTCAATAGAAGTAGAAATTTGGGAACTATTAACCTTTATATATACTCATTTAAATGTTACATTTGCCAAGATTCACTCAATATCAGATCATTTCCTATTTAAAGAATCTATAATTATTTTCAATCACTAATCTGAGGATTCTTCCTTACTTATTCGCATCATTTTCTTATAAAGAGAATGAAGCCATTCTGGAATTAGCAGTTAACAGACCTAGAGTTATGGCACTTGGATATTTGTTTTTCCTTGGTCAATTTATACTTGAAACTACTTAGAAATTGATTGCTAGATTGGAGTGAATATTGCTTAGAGCATTTTAATAGCACTAGAACTTTTTTGTAACAAGCTGATGAGTGTAGAAATTCTCACAGTATTTAGTATTGTTAAAGTTATTGCTAATATTTTTGTAGATTTACAAACTCTCTTTTCCTCGATAAAAAAAACTTCTTTTTTTACCGAAAATTTATTGTACTAAGCTATGCACCGTAGTAAAACCACCTGTACTTTGTACCCCTTTACCTGTTTGCACTTCACCCCAAAAGTTTGGTTTTGATCAGTCAATGCATGGCTATTTCACAGAGCCTACCTGACAGACAGACGGATGGATTAATGGAAGTCAAAGAATTTTATATATTGTTGTATCCTGAGGTTACTGAATAGAATAATTACACAAAGGATGGTAATGAATGATAATACTTACAACACAAACAATATATATAAGATTCACTCTTAGCACATAGAAGAAGTAGTCAACTGCTAAAAGTGAGTCAAGTGAATTCCACAATGAATCTACAGTATACAGTATTTACTACTGTATTTATGTGATGGGGGACATACCCATTATCATCCATAGGTATGCTACAACATATACAGATTGCATAAACAGAAAATTGAATCATCATGTGCCATTTTTGTTACATTACAATAACTGACACAAACCTACAGAAATTGGATCATTATTATTATAGAAATAACATGTAATTTCTAGCATCATTTCCTTTCACAGTAATAAAAATTAGGTCATAAGAATTTATACAAAATCCTGAATAAATTATTCGCATTATTTCTATCAGTTCCAAAAGATTAGTTTTCTGAAATTAACCAATTTCATTATTTCAGATATTTTACAGACTTCACTCCAACTTTCTTTGTGTCTAACAGAACATTTTGTTCAATAAATTCTTCAATCTTTCTCAGGTGAATACGACACAGGTTAGTCTTTACAAGTTGTTTACAACTATTTTTGTTGTATTTATCAATTGGATTGATTTATTGTTTTTACAACTTATCAACCTTTTACAGATTAAATTAAGATTTGGAAATAATACTGATCTACTGATATAAGTCCTAATAATTAACCCATAGTTGGAGGTAGAACAGGTGGATTCATATTTTTCCCAAGGATATTTCTGCATAAGTGAATATAATGAACCTGAACTGTATTGGAACTAAGCTCTCAGATTTCCAATTCCGAGCCATTATCCAGTACACCACCCATACATCCAAACTTGCAGCACCTGGTATTCTCAAGCAATCACCCATCTAGATATTGAACATGCTCAATGTTGCTTAACTTCAGTGATCATATAAGAACTGTCTTTCAACATGACATGGCAGTAAGCTTATCAACTGAAACACTAAAATATAACAAGAGGAAATAAAAAATATCAGTTTCCTTTCCTAGATGTCAAAGTGATTTGCACAGAATGTAAATATCAGACATCTACATAATAACTACATTGGCAACACACTCTCTCATAGAGTGATATGTCACTTAAAGAAACTTACAGCAATTCATTTCCATATCAATCTTCACACCACAATCAAAATATCACCATCAACAGAGACAAATAGTAAATAATACCAAAATATTACAGAGCACTGAATGCATGGAAAGACTCAAGATTCTAGAAATGTTTTAACAAGACAGAAAATGTGACAATGAAATCGGAAGGTACATTCCAATAGCAAAAGACACCTTCCAAAAACTAAGCAAGATATTAAGAAACAGGAAAATTTCACTAGAAACAAAGAAAAGATTGCTGAACTGGGATGTAATATATAATCTCCAATATGGCATTGAATCCTGGACAATCTCCTTACAGGTGGAGGAGAAACATAAGGCAACAGAAATGTGGTTCTACAGGATACAGAGAATATCATGGACACATGTGAGTAAGTCTTAGAGAAAATGGGACACTTCAACTTAAGAATCAGAAAGAGACAATTGAGATTCCTAAGACACATAATGAGGAAAAAAAACAAGAGGGCTCGGAGAATGCGAGACTCACAGGACATACTGAAGGCTAGAGAAACAGAAAAAAAGCAGCAAATAACCTACCTAACGAACTTGTGTAAATGGTTGGAAGAACAGGGATTAGGAGAGATAGCAAAAAGACAAACCTAAGAGCTACAAAAGAAAGGAAGTTATGGAAAGCCATGATCACCTATGTCCTGAAGGGACAACACACAAAATTATTATATATATATATATATATATATATATATATATATATAAAGAGAAAAATGTGCATGAAATATTTAGTTTGTGAACAAAATAAATAAAATATTCTAGGATATAGTCAACAAAATCCTGTCCATCATGCTGACAACACCCAGTTCTTGATAATGACTGAGACAGTTGACAGTACTTTAACAAAAACAGAACAACACAGGAACTTAAAACAGTTTATCCCCGTCTTTGATTCTGATGTACAACAGCTTATTTAAAAAATTGGAAAAACATAAAAATAAAGAACAGACCTTGCCAAACTTGTTTGGATTAATTTGTGCTGCCTATAAGACAACATATGGATTTATACATAAATTTTGAGTTCAGTCACACACTCTACAAGAACAAAGGAATGGTTCTTTCCTCCAAATTAGGCCAAACTCAAACATTTTACAGTAGAGGTTAGTAACCTTTTTCCCTGAAAATCAGGTCACATAATTATGAGTGAACAGTCAGCCAGATAAAGGCCTAAAAATACTGGAAATATCCATTTAAATACATATCTAGTTGGATTTTGCTTTAATTGAATAATTAATGCCAAAAAATAATTTGTGCTTAACCAAAAATGACATTCGGGAATCAAAGTCAATTTTGTTGCAATTTATTTCAGTCAAAGCATCTTTTGAATCTGTTAAGCGAAAACAAAAGTCTTTACAGCATAAATAGTATGAATGTATGTGTGCATAAATGAACCTTGCTGGGCTGTAAAGCTCTCTGTGACAGAGTCATCTATGGTACACCAGATCAGAAGGTGGTTTCCCAACAATGTGGGACACAGTCTCAAAATTTGGCAGAGTGCATATTTTCATTTTAAAAACTATCAAATGAAAAAGGCCAGTAGATATAATTCACACATTTTAAAAAACAGGCATCTACCCCAACACATGTAACCAATGAAATATAATGTTTCAAGTAATAAGAAATATATAATATCATTTTCAATATGGTGCTGTCATGATGGTTAGCCACAAATAAAGTTTGATACATGTTAGACATGTAAACATTTTGCAGCTGATATTATGGGAATTTATTCCTCCTAAGCAAATTCAATAAATATATACATGGGTGTGTGCATGTTTGTGTGTGTTTTGGTTGTGATTTTTTTTTCTCATTCTAAGATTGGCTAGCAATCTTCAGGTATAAGATCTTGAGCCAGGCATCTGTGTTCCCCACTCTTGTTGGTTTGTTTGCATGTGCATGTTGGTCCACCAAGATTTGCAATCTTGGTTTCTCCAAGGTGGGAATAAATACATTCAGAATGCAACAGGGGGTATGCTTCACCTGATGATTTTACATCTCAATGCATATGAAACAGTTATGACTACCCACCCACCAAACACTGCAACACTTTTTATTTATGCCTACCTTCACGCCTCCTTACTTATTTAAAAGAGTGTGTGTGTGTATGTATGTATATGCACAGTACTTAGTAGAAAGTGCTCAATATCTGTGATAGAGCTAACATATTCAGTCATATGGATATTAGTTTGTGACCCTGGGTCTCATGCATTAGTCTGATGATCGCAAAAGCATGAAGCCCAGGGTCACAAATTAAATCCATACAACTGAATATATATATATATATATATATATATATATATATATATATATAGAATAAAAGGCATGAACACTTAAAATTTCATGAGGTTATATTTATTTCATTTGGGTCTTAAAAAAGGCCCCAATTCATCAGACCTTCAAATCCAAAAAGCTCTGATGAATTAGTGCCTTTTTAAGACCCTAACAAAATAAATATAATCTCATGAAATTTTAAGTGTTTGTGCCATTTATAATAAAAAAAACTCTTTTGCTTCCACATGCCAAATAAATAAAAAAAACAAAAAATATTTTTGTCATCCACTTTCTGGATTATATATTTCACTTGGATTATAATAATGATCTAATTTTTTTTAAATATCCAAAGTTTATATTCAATGAACTTATTTCAAGAGAAAAAACTACATAATTTTAATCTAAATTAGAGGATGAATCCATGTATAGAGAATTTTCTTTGGAACAAAACAGGACCTGGGGCCAGTACAGGAAGATGTTACGTATGAGCCACTGATGCATTTCCATGGAACATGAAGAATAAGGAAAAACTGTTTGGGGGCAAGATAATCACAGTACGCAATATATACTTGTAGGGGGAGATGTCTAAAAAAGAAAAAATGAAGATGAGCATATCAATTATAAAGCCCTTAATGAAAAGAAAATTAAAAAATAAAAATAAAGGATCTGCCAATTAATACAAGCATAAAACTTTCTTGTAACACTATACTATGTTAGTGTCTATATTTCTAAGATGAGGTATTGTAATTATTTACATTGTTCAGACTTTTGTCCTCATCTTTATTGCCAAATTCATGATGTTTCAGCTGTTGTATACTCTGGCCTTTTTCAGGTGGTTGGTATTTCAAACTGAACTCTTTATTTTGTCCACTCGGGTAGAGTGTTCTAGTTCCACATGCCATGCCTCTTCTGGATGTCTCAGTTACCTCCTTTTACTCAACTCTCCAAATATTTGTTTACCACATGACCCAGTAGATAAAAGCATTGGTTGGATCCAGTGACTTGATCCAAAGAATTGTGAGATCAATACTTGGCTACTGCAGTGGTCCAGTTCAAAATTCCAATCACCTGACAAAGGCCGGATCGTACAACAGCCAAAACATTGTGAACATGTCAATAAAGATGGAGGACAACAGTACCAAACAATGTAAATAACTACACTATGTAAACCTTAATGAATTGAGATCAAAGACAAAGAATCAGGCTGCAGAAAGTCTGTAAAAGAGATGCCACATAAGCAAACTAAGTGATAATTTTAGCACTATAAGGAAACCAATTATTGTACTACTGTCATCTTTATTGCTATTATCGCAAAGTTTCAGCCAGTGTACCCTCTGACATTCTTCAGATGACAATTGATCCGTTGGATAACCTTCAAGGAATTTTGAACTGAACCCTTTATTTAATCTACATAAGTAGACTGTTGTTGTTGCACTGTGCTCATCTAAGGATATCTTGTCTTTATTTAATACTGCTCACCCTGTTTCTATAGATTAAACAAAATGTTTAGTTCAAAATTCCTGAAAAAGACACCCAAAGAAGAACTGAATGGTCAAAATGTTGTGATCACAAAGATGAGGGTAGTAGTTAAAATGTAATTAATTACTCGTAACCCTAGAAATCCAGAGAGAGGAAATCAATGTTCAGAGAAACTAACTTTAGCAATTTAAGCCTGCAGGATGAGAGCCAGTGTACTGTAAAGCCATTTGAAAAACCGGCAGTGCTTCTGAGCACACTGATGCCTCACACAAAAGTGGTTAACACTTAACAGTGTTCATTTCTAGGTTAGAAGAGAAACTGTTCCTAGCACTCAGTCTTGTGGCTATGTTAGACTGGCATTCTAGTTGGTGAGACAAAAAAACATAAGTAATAGATGACTTCTTAAAGACCACAGCATAAACACCAAAGATGAAGATTAGATGCTGAAAAATATTTGAAATAATACAATTATTTTTAATATGCATTTTCATTAAATTCTAGCCTTTTTTTTACCAACTGATGCATTCTGTTTTTCTTTTTAAACATAGCAAAAAATAATTTGAATGTTTACTTTGTATTCAAAGTTAGTTCATATGAAGATAATTCTTAAATATTTTTACTAGTTTTTATTTTATGCAGGTAATTTTTTTCTTTTATTTGATGTGAGCCTTGGTTTAAAAAACAAAAAATATTACTTTATTAAATATAAAAAAAATAGTAATATTTTTAAAAATTCATTATTACAATTTAAAATTAAATAGCTTTCAGGATATTTTTTTCTAGGTTTATGAAAAAAAAAAAAAAAAAAAAAAAACATTCCTAGAGCTATAAAAAATAAAAATATATATAAAATAAATATTTCAAGCAAACAAACCACACACAAATTTTTTTCCACTTCTCCCTTAAAAAGATAAAAATAAAAATTAATAATCCTTTCAGGTTTGTCTTGTAATACTTACCAAAAGTGAAAAAAAGACTTAGAAAATAAAGTGAAAACAATAATAAACTGAACGAAAATATTTTAAAAAATAAATTAGTAGTGAAACTGAATGCAAAAATTTTTCATTAATTTTACTTCGCTCTCCAAAATTAGCGATTTAAAACAAAATGTGGAAAATAATTCTTTAATTTAATTTCCCAAACCAAATTAAAAAATAACTGATATAAATAACTGAGATCTAAAAGATTTATTTAAATGTGTGCGTAACACTGGCTAAAGCTACACGTGCAAAACTGCAATCTGCTAAATTGTACTTTTTAAGAGTCGAGAAAAATAGATAAAAGCAATGTTTTTATTCTGTCATTTTTATAAACTAATAAATAAATATATAGTGAGAAAAAAAGGAGAAGAATATAAGTAAACACAAAAAAGAAATGTGATTGAATGAAAATAAAAAAAGTAATCTTTTCTGTTTTCTTTTAAAACAAAACAAAGGAATTTTAACACTTAACTGAAAAGTTCTCCGAAAGATACAATACGAAACAAGTTTACTTTCTTTATAGATTAAAATCAAAGGTAAATATTTTTAAAAAAAATAAAATAAAAAATAAGACAAGTTTTTAAGTCAAGGAAATAAAAATGTGAAAATTAAGAGGAAACACTATAAAGAAAAAAAAAAAATAGTGGCGGTAGATGTTGGTTAAAAAAAGGAAGCGAGGGTTGAAAAGGATATTTCAAGTGGTTTTAAAGATAAGGAAAGATTTTTAAAATCTAAATATCGATGAACTGAATTCTCTCCACGTATAAGGGAAACTGGTAATGTATAAAAAAAAATAAGAGTTATATTTTAAGCGGGATTTTAGATAATTTTTCTAATGTGTTGAAATTTTATCTGCGGCCGTGTCTATGTTATTCATCGTTAGGGTGTGTTGTGTAAGTCACAAATAAATACCTCTTCAAGCTCATCCTTTGGCTCTAGAACGGACGACAATATCAATTTAGATCCAGTGGGTTTTTCTTTTTCCATTTTTAGTCGAAAACTGCCGGTAAACGCGGGGGGAGTTAGTTAAAAAACTGTCTGTTCATGCTGCTTATAACTACAGACCTTAACAGGTCACCGCCATATTGGCATAGGATTCTTCCTTCTTGCGTAACCGCCATCGTACAACATACACAAAAAGAGTGAGGAAAAAAAAAAAGAAAAGTTTTCTCCCTCACTACAGACTACTTTACTGAACTTGCGAGAAAAAAAAATCTCTTTTTTTTTCCCTATAAGACTGAAACACTCAAGGACAATAATAAATGCTAAGTAGACGGAAAATATTATTATTATTATTATTATTATTTTTAAACTTTAAATCGCATTTGGGGACATGAGCTAGGAACGTAATTTGGTTCACGTGTCGTAAAATTAGTGATTGTAAATTTTGTTGTTTTTAAAATTCCCATTCATAATATCGTCATCTGGATTAACAGTAATAACTTAATTTAAATAAATAGTTCGAAAAAAGAACTTCAATAAAAAAAAGATTTATATGATTTTAAATTGTTTCTCGCAAAAATATCATAAATTGTTGAGTTGGTTGGCGGCAGCTTTTCGGTGATAAGCAAAAATGTATACCTTACTAAATTTTTCTCCAGTTTGAAGTAGTTTCCTTTTTAGTTTAGATGTAAAAGCAATGTTTCTTAGATTATTTAATTAAAAATAAAATATTTTAGTATTGTAATTTGAAAAATAAACGACACATTAGCTTTTTTTTATCTATGATGATAAAAGTATAAACATAAAGGATTTACATTTTACAATAATGAAAGTTTCTATCTTTTCAAAGAATATTTATTTAAGAACAGTTTATTGTTGAGAGTCGATTATCTACATTCTGAGAGATGATGCCTACGAGAAGAAAATGACTAACTAAAAAAATTCTAAAATAATGTGTATCATATTTTATTTAAAATTTTACATTAAAAATGTGGATTTGATGGTAATTAAAAACAAATTCAATAATAGATATTTTTTAAATCTAATTTATAATTTCCAAATTTCTTTTTAGGTAATATTGTTTAGGTTTTTTTTTTTTCTTTTATGTGCCATTTCCCTTCTAGACGTTTGTGATCATGGATCTTCACAACTTCCTTTGTACCTATAAGAAATGTTGTACCTTTACTATCTCTTCCAGTTTCTCTTCTACCATCCATTTTACACTAAACTTGTTAGGTTGGTGACTTGATGCTTCCTTCTGCACCTCTTACCTTCAGTAATTCTTCTGAGTCTCAAATTCTCCAAGCCCTCTTTCCTTATTATTTATCTCCAAAATTTTAACTGTTTCTTTCTGATTCTAAGTACACACCTCCCTTTAGGTTCCTATTTTCCTTAAAACTTCCTTATTGCTCACATGTTCTGTTGATGGTATTCTTGATATCTTTGTGGAATCTTCCACAACAAACCAGCCTTACCTCTTTTTAGGAAATGCACTCTTCCTATCTGGTAAGTAACATCCTACTTTCACACAATTATGACAAGTATTCATTGGTCAACCACCTACAATCTTGCTTGCTGATTGGTCAGTTCCGACCAATCAAACCGGCTGCACGCGACCAATCTGTTTTTCCTGCTTTCTCCGTTTGAGCCTCCCACGTGGTACATGACCAGTATATAAACCTAACACGTGTAAACTTCCTCAAGTTTTTCTTTCCATTCTGCTCTCTCGCACGTCTCATTCCTTGCTACCAAGTGCCAAGATGTAACCTTCAGGAACTCCCGTCTTAGTCATTTGCTGGCCAGACGTTAGAGACAATTACCAACATTCACGAACACTGAAATCACTCCTGAACTTTTACCAACTTCGCAACTCACAATTCCAAACTTTCTTAATATGAACTCCAATACAACTAATACCGAATCAAAGGGACACAACTCTGTCCTACCTTTTCAGTTCGCATACATGTACATCAAACATTAATAAATCTAACTGTTATGTTTTGGAATCATTCAGTTCAGTTTTGTATTTTATTCTATGTGCTATTTACGTCAAGTATAAATTGCATTGTGTTCGCGCATTGTCCTTAATCTCATCTTTCTTAGCCATTACATATATTGGTAACACTATATCAACATATATTGATGACCGCGACGTTCAACGTTAACAACAGCAATGATAATACAACCGCTACATATTTGGCAACCCCGACGTTCGTCGTAGGACCAACGCTACATATTTAGTGATCCCGTCGGGAATAAACAATAATGGTACCCCTATCACTACATCTTTTTGCAGAACCACATCACTCATGTTTCAAATTTCTTCTTCCTCTGTGCAGAAATTGTACAGAATTCACTACCTTATATGAGGGTTGATATTGTGCAGCAGTTTTCCTTATTTCTGAAAAAATAAATTTGAAATAAATTTCTTTTCTAAAAAAAAGAAATACTATAAAATATTTTTTATATAATATCATGTGAAGTCTTCAGCATTTTATTAGAATTTTTATTAATAAATCTTTCATTATAGTATAATCGTGATTAACATATACAAATTATAGCAGCTATCCACTTTTATGAGTTTTTAGTTCTTTCAATGGCCATCAAAATAGTTAAAATCATAATGTTTGTGAAGAAAAACTTTAAAAATCTATATAAATTAAGATTTGATAAAACCAACAAATTAGATAGATCCCAGTTATAACAGACACATTATTGGACCATATTCTATTAATTAATCAGTATCAAACAAAATGGAACCTCTTTTTATTGAAAATTATTGAAATAAATTACTGAGTGAATACCAACTTCAAATAAAATTTAATTAACTTATAATCCATGGAGAAAGATAAAAATTACACAACCTTTGAAACAGATATCAAATTATTAATCTGCAAATTTTCAGCTTTTAATCATGTATAGTTATTAAATTATTAGACATGTTATGCCCTTCAAGTAACACCCTTTAGGATAGAGTTGAGCATATTTCTGTTAAATATTTACTAGTATTATTGTGTTTATCACTATATCCACGTATAATCTATAAAAAAAAATGTGTGTATGTCTGTCTGTGTGTGTGTATGCTATTTATGCACGTCCACATTTCTCGACTAATTTCAATGAAATTGTGCACACAACTTGCAACTTTATGAAGATGTCAAGACCAACTTTTCAATTTCCAAGCCCCTTGGATTTGGCAAAAAATCTGATAAAACTGAAGGTGGGTACAACTTTTTGCAAAATGCAAGGCAAAGTTACACACAAACGAAATTTTTACTGGATGAGCTGTGATGCTCTTTGCACTTAATGTAAAACATAGCACATGTTATGAGGTTTATATAGAGTGCTTGATAGTTTTCCTGTGACATTAGCTTCACATAAGAATTGCAAAAAACTGTGAAAAATATAAGGTATTTTGTACTACTTAAAATAAAAACTTGAATAACTTCCTCATTTTTGATCAAATTTTCTTCAGACATGCTGCAAAAAAATTACCATCATGCAAGAAATAAGATAATATGATTTTAGTCCTGCTCACTTCCCTGCATATAAATGAAAAACCATGAAAAACTGTTCAAAAAGCATGGTTTTTCATCTGATACTTCTAAAATATTTGCCATGTAAATTACATATGACACGCAAAGTGTTGTGTGAATGTTTGCTTTAGATTATTTCAGTTAAGTTGATGAAATCTGAAACAAACCAGATTCAAAATTGGCATTTGAACAACCTTTGATGCAAAGATTGCTTGAGAGGGATTATTGAAGTGTTAAGAGGGAAAATTTCTCGAAGAATCTCTTATTAACCCCAGCTTTACAGTAAATGTACAAAGGAGGAAGGGGTGTTCATGCATTTGCACTTGCAGATGAATTAAGCTCTGATGCTTCATCCCTGTTTTTATTTGATTATTAGATTTGTGAACAATGCCATATTATTTGAAAAATTATTATGGCCATAGGAAATTTACTGAATATCTAAAACACTGAAACAATTTAAGCCCAAGCACTAACCACACAAAAAGGCTTTATCGATGGAATTCCTTTATTAAAAACATTTACAAAGAATCTGTCTATATTTCTGAGATGAGGTATTATGTACACTATTTACATTATTTGGATTATCATTCTTATCTTTGTTGCCATATTTATCACAATGTTTCAGCTGTTGTACGCTCCACCTTCTTCAAGTGCTTGGAATGTCGAACTAAACCCTTAAGGACACATGGCCCAGTGGATAAAGGCGTTGGTTAGATTCAGTGACAGGACCCAAAGAGTTGTGAGTTCAATACCTGGTTAAGGCAGTACAGAACTTGAAGAGGGGAATTAACAGGAGATAACTGATAATTGACATCCACTAAACAAGGCATGTTGAACTAGAACAGTCCACCCCAGTGAGCCAAATAAAGGGTTCAGTTCAACATTCCAACCACCTGAAGAAGGCTGGAGCGTACAACAGTTGAAACGTTGTGATAAATATGACAACAAAGATGAGGACAATAATCTCAATAATGTAAATAATTTATAAAGAACATAACCATAAAAAGATGTGGGGGGAGTAGCTTAGTATATCAACAGATGATGCATGAAAGTGGGGATGTTGTCAGACATTTCTAGACAGAGTAGTGTGGGTATATAGAAAGGTCCAGTTATACAATTGTCAGTCATGCACACCTGGGCAATGCTGGCTATTTTGGCTAATATATAAATGAAAGACAATGTATTAAGGAACACAAAAAAACAATTTTTTTAAAATTCACCCAAACAATTACTTGATGATTTGCCCTTTATCTGCTTTTATTTTACTTTTTCTTTGTAAACAAGTTGCATATTTTCACAAAGCCAAATTTTCACCACCATCCTCAAACTTCCATAAGATAAACATGGACAGTATCAAATCCATTATATTACAGGCCTCTAAATTAATTGTTTATAATTCATGTATTTTATTATGCATGTGAAAAAGTTCACAGCACAATCATTTTTTGAAAAGCATTCAAAACCATTTTTTAAAAATCACTGTAAACTTTATGGGAAAATTAGTAACTCCCCATATGAGTCATAACAGAAGAACAAATGACTAGAGAAATGAACAGTTTAAAAAGCATTCTTTATATAAGTAATACATTATACAACAAAAATGAGAAGAGAGAATTGCTAAACATATTCTTTTAGCAGTTAATGTTATGGCATTGGGACAAAGTCCAAATAAATGTATCTGTTTGAAATTGATTGAAACACTTATCTGAAATTGATCATATCTTGTCTTTTAATGGCTACTTGTCGATGTATTGTATGAAAAGAGAGAGTTTTACTTGTAATATTTCCCAAAGAGAAAACTGGAGGTACAGCAATTTCTCTGTGAAACTGTTTAGTCTATGGGGTTTTCTTGTAAGACCTAATGCTGTATGCTAGGGACGTCCTTCTTCTCTGGGATTTACATTGCAATTGGTCTTCATCACTCTATCCCCTGGGGTCACTGTGACACTCTAACCCTGCACTAGTTGCAGCACCATTTGTGATGATCTAACCCTCGGCTGGTTTGGGTAAAAACTTGGTTTACCATGGAACCATTTGTGACACTAACCCCTCTGCTTGTCTTGGTCGCGGTCGATGTCTGGTTAGATTCGATATCAGCTTTGTCATCCTCAGCTTGCCTCCAATGTCTGGTCACCTAGCTTTGATCTCTAGTCTAACCTACCCACGTTGTGATTTGATCTTAGGTAGACAAAATCAATCAGTTGTCAGGCTATAGTGCAAGCTGAATCCGGGGTAAAGGTGATACCGCACAAGTATATGTAAAAGAAAAATAATAAAACAAACTCACGAGGTTCAAATGTGTTGAGACATAACAAGTATCTTTATATCTGTCTGCTGAATACCAGAGTGCGTCTTTCTCCCAGCCCGCTCTATGGATTCGTGACACTTTTTTGATGTTTCTTAAGTGAGTTATGGTATCTTAAGTTGTTTTTCAATAAACTGCTTTTTTGTTGCTTCAGTCGATATTCATTACAACTTGCTTTGGAGGTGTAAGTCTAAGTCATTCTTCATTAAAAATTGCTTTTGGTTAGAAGTCTAAGTCGAAAGGTGTGGAAATCTTGTGGTCAGCTCCTGCGAGGCTGGACTCTGAGCCCGACAGCTCTCTTTCTCTGTCGATCTGTCTCCGATCTCCAACACAAATTTTACTCAACTCTTCTCAGCTCTACTCTGGGAACTGACTGAACGCCCGAGGATGTTCGTTTATATTGACATCGACCAAACCCAGGTTGGAGCCTATCGTGGTTTGGGTTCTTTGATAATTTCAAATCCCCAATAAGGATTCTCTTTGTCTTCGGACAGGAAAATTTATCACTTCCCATTTTTGGAAGTCAATTACTTTCTGTTTTAGAGGGGTTCTCCCCCTTCTGTGAGGAGAGGTCAGAGGAGAATTATCCTCCTAAACTCTTCCTTTCTCATATTGGTATCTCATACCAATCCCTTCAGTGGGTGTCAACAAGTATCCCTTCTTTCTCATATTTTCACCTTCACCCATCACTCACGCCACCACTCAGCCAATGGACACTCGGCAGTGTGGGTGTGGCTAAACTGGCATTAGTTTACATTATCGCCCAAAGAAAAAAATTTATCTTCCCCTTTCTTTCTTTATTTTCTATCAGACAGAATTCTTATGAATTCCACGTGGTCGTCATTAAATCTTTATCTTATCCTGGGGTCACCTGGAATTCATTAGCGGATCTCTTGCCGAATCATTAACTACCGCCAGTCAATTTTTAACTGGGTGGTCGGTTCCATTTGGAGACTAAATCCCTTTGTCTTTCTCGTGTCTTAATTTGATCATATTTCCAGATGCCTGTTCTCGGTGACAGAAAGTCTGTATCTGACAGCTTGAACAGCAATGACATCGACCATGTCAAGGTCTGTGTTCATACATCTGGTCT
Organism: Acanthosepion lycidas; assembly: GCA_963932145.1. Classification (NCBI taxonomy): domain Eukaryota; kingdom Metazoa; phylum Mollusca; class Cephalopoda; order Sepiida; family Sepiidae; genus Acanthosepion; species Acanthosepion lycidas. The sequence goes on along the minus strand of OZ010576.1, from coordinate 114,854,576 downwards.
CTTTTTTCAGTTTTTTAAGATAACTGAATTTCGATTATTTCTGCTTTCATGCAGCTGACCAAATCGAAATTTTTATTATTGCTATGCATGTGGTCAGATTGTTATTCTTTACCTGTATTCTGTTTCCCTTGGCACTTTACTCTCTTATCATGACATTAATTAACTCCAACAGAATCTGAAAACCTGCTTCTCTTACGAATTTTCTGTCTTCTGTGAAAAAATATATCTTTCTTTGTAAATAAAAAGAAAAATCTTTACCCATTTTTCTTTTGTTAAAAAAAATAATGTTGCTCAGTATGTCTTTCGTTATAGCTCTTTCTCGCCTTAAGTATTTCTCGTTTTTAATTTCCATGCTTAATTAGTTAGCCAATTACCATAGCTAAATAGTGTCACGCACTCACTAGGCATTATATGACTCTCGTGACTTTATCTCAATGAAAGGGAGATAGTCACCTTATGTATGCCTACAATATATAAGTATTTTGGGAGTATGGTACTGTCTCAATTATCCATACCTCAATTTTCCTGAATCTGATTATCCAATCATGAAATGAAGAAAAAAATTTGAATCATGCAAACATTTTTTAATCATCCAAGCTGAACCGATTCAAATATTTCATCTCAGACATGCATTTTGATAATTTAGAAAATACTCAATGTTTGATAAAAACACTGATGAAATTAGATCCTTTAATCAGTTTTCAAAGAACATTCATTTGAATTATCAGAGCGACCAGAATAATGTTGAATTTATAAATGCACGGGGAAATTTTGAAAAGGAAAAGGATGATAATGATATTGCCTATGTTGAAGTTCAACAGTCTCAGATGCCTAATTTCAAACACCGAAACAATGATTGTCTTTGAGAAATGTTTAAGATGCTTGCACATTCAACCAGACGTTACACTTACAAATGCATCTACTTTAACCTAGCTTCAGGAATTAGCAAGAGAAAAACACAGGGCCAACCAGGAAACACAAGAATTGAAGCACCTTTTCATAAAAAAAATAAATTGGACGAAACTTTGATCAAAGTACTCTATTTACATTAGTCGGACTATTGTCCTCATCTTTGTTGTCATATTTATTACAACATTTCGGCCATTGTACACTCCGGCCTTCTTCAGGTGGTTGGAATGTCAAACTGAACCCTTTATTTCGCTAATTGGGGTAGACTGTTCTAGTTCCACGTGCCATGTTTAATGGATGTCAGTTATCAGTTATCTTCTGTTAATTCCCCTCTCCAAGTTCTCCACTGCCTTGACCAGGTATTGAACTCACACTCTTTGGATCCTGTCACTGGATCTAACCAACAACTTTATCCACTGTGCCATGTATCCTTGAGGACACATGGCACAGTGGATCAAAGTGTTTGAAAATATCTATCTCATGATATAAATATTAAATTTCTTGGCATTTTTCTTCAGTCTTTTTCAATATTTAAGGTATTCAAATATCTGGAATATTGAATTATTTGAACTTATTTTTTCAATCACTGTCCCAAGGTGTTTGGATTATCAAGGAAGTACTGCAATTAAAAACACTCTATCAAGCATTGATAGACTGATCTACTTTTCTCTCTTATTCCACTTGTGCCATTTTTTCCCCTCTCAATCCATTTGTGCCATTCTTTCCCCACTCATTCCCTTTGTGCCATTTTCCTCTCTCATTCCATATGTGTCATTTTCCCTTTCATTCCACTTGTGCTGTTTTTTCCCTCTCATTCCACTTGTGCCATTTTTCCCCCTCTCACTCCACTTGTGCCATTTTCCCCCCTCTCATTCCACTTGTGCCATTTTTCCCCCTCTCACTCCACTTGTGCCATTTTTCCCCCTCTCATTGTACTTGTGCCATTTTTCCCCCTCTCATTGCACTTGTTCCCTCTCATTCTATTTATGCCATTTCCCTTCTCATTTCACTTGTGCGATTTTTTCCTCTTATTTCATTTGTACCATTTTCCTCCTCTCATTTTCCTTTTCATTCCACTTGTGTCTTTTACCTAAATTCACTTTATGTTAAAGTAATACACTGGATTTTGAGGGTTTCTTTGAGGAAAACATGCACTAAATTTACATTGTTTTATATAATTATTCTGGTGGTAATTAAAAATGCCCAATGTATATTTCTACAGTCAAGGGTTCAAAATGGTTGGAGACATTGTGGAATCTCCAAATCCCTATCTAATTCTTTTATATCAATTTCCATGGACTACAGCCCATATAAATTCAATATTCTCAGGGATTTTGTTTGTTGAAAGTATTTTTGTGAAATTTGCTCCACACAGAAATGATTTTCAGATAATCTGTAATCTGTACTTGAAAGAGATGCCTTGTTTACAGTTAGATAAAGAGTAAAACAAGGACATGTTTTCTTACCAAATGTATTTAACCCATAAAGTAAGATTATTCTAAGAGGACAAGACAAACTAAGATTTTGTTATAAGCACATATAACTTTAACACAATACACTACACAAATGACATCATTATCCAAATATTAATCTATGCCCAGGTTTTTTCCTAATATCACCTTTCCTAACAGAATCACTACTCTCCCAAGCCACCATACACAACTGTATCAAGAAATCAAAAGAAAATGGTTGAATCTGTCAACACAACAATAAAAACAATATTTCCACACATGATAGCACTTGCTAATATGAATACAATAGCATTTTCTAAATTCTTCTAGTTGCTTAGGACATTTTGTTTGTTGTTAATAGTTACTTTGTTTTCAATAAATTCATTTCATTTTTACCTTGAAAAAGTCCACATTAGACATTGCTTAAATTAACCAACGCTTTTTGCATTGGTTAATTTAAGCAATGTCGAGCCTAGATGGGGGACTGCTTAGATGTTCAGGTGGTGTAATGGATAATAGCTCAGAATTGTTAATCGGAGAACTGAATTCCAATTCCCGTTGGGGTTGTCCTATTTACATATGCACAAATAGCTTTGGGAAAAGTATGAATTCATATCTTCTCTGCCCAGCTATGGGTCAATTAATAGGACTTGTATCAATAAAATCTTTATTATCTCCAAACACATTCTTACAATCTAAAAATTCTTTCTAAGTAAGACTTGTGTCACCAAACCATTGTTATCTCAAAAATAAAAATAAAAATTGTGTACAGAATATTTAGATTTCAGCATTAAATTATCAATAGAGGTTAGACAAAAAAAGCAACCAACTAAAACCTAGCAATTAATTCAATATAATCACTTCACTTCATGTCAGTAGAAAACATGATCACAAGAAGGCGCAAAAAAGTTACTCTCTTGGGGGTTAGCATCAGCCATATGTTGTCAGGCAGAAAAGGTTCTCTATGGGTATTAAATGAAAGCAGTTTTGTTTTGGAGGTGTTAAAATTTATAAGCAATTCCCTGTCCCAGTTAACCACCGATTGGAGATCCTTTTCAATTGCTAAAGGGTGGATTTGGATGGTACTTGCTCCCTGAAATTTGTTTATGGGTGAAAACAAAGGACATGTATATCCAGGGTGAGTTAAAAGTGGTATCCAGATTCTAGAAATTCATGTTGTTGATATCTGTCTTGCAGCTTATTGTTTTTTTTTGTTTTGTTTTGTTTTGCAGGTTCCTTAATACTTTTCTCAAAGGAATTCATTCACATTGAATATTTAATAACTTGAAATGAGCTAATTTGCTCAATTTAGTTCTCTTATGGGGGAAGCTGGATACAAAGCTTGGACTTCTTTCCAAAGATTTTGGAATTTTAACTGATGAGGATGAGACCTATCAAAAATAATTGAATTCAATACATGGAAGATTTTTATACATATATCTTTATAATACTAAAATTCTACTCTTGTGTGTATGTATATGTTGTAACCTAGGGAAGGTTACTGCATAGAATAATTACATGAAGGTTGATAATAAATGATAACACTTAGAACATGAACAACACCTATGATTCGCCAGCGGTGTGTAGAGAAGTATTCAGCTGCCAGAAGTGAGTCAAGTGAATTCCACAATGTATCTCCAACTGCAGGTTATCTACCAAGAGCCACATGCGGTCAGATGTGGCACAAGGCCAAATTTTATGTGGGGTATCCGAGCCCGTAGACTCAGCTTAATATTCACCGTAGACCCCGTATAAAATGAGGTCAGGTTGCTGTTTCCCGAAATGAGAATTTGCCCTTCAACATAGCCTCGTCTGGGGATCCTCTCTGCTCGGAGGCAGAGAGTTTGGCCAGCACAGCTGGAAATGAATCTCCAATTGCAGACCAACATACAGTATTTACTACTATATTTATGTGAATAGAGACATACCCATTATCATCCATAGGTATGCTACAACAGTATGTATGTGTGTTCCTGAGTTATAACTTAAATGATACATAATACCCCAACCAATTGAGGAGCATGTGTCGAGACTTTAGGAACACTCTGTATAGTCACCTAAAGATCACGAGAGTGTACCTCATTGAGAGTCGACGATGTGAGGCATTTTTGCTCTGTCTACATAGGCTATGCGTTGAGCACTTTAATTTAATGCTTAAGCAGGTGCTTGACTTTGGTCTTTTCATATTTCTTAGTTTTTGATTCTTTTTTTTTTTTGTTTGTTTTTTTTTTATTATTTTTGTTTTGGGTCCTTTGGCAGGTAGTCCTGTTGGTTGCACCCACATTTTTGATTTTTGTATATATATATATATATATATATATATATATATATATATATATGAAGAGATATAGTCTTAAGGTGTGCTATATTTATGGGATAAAGTGCTCAATATTATAGATAGAGCATGTATAAATATAAAAGTGAACATTGAAGTCAACACTTAGAGGTGACAGCCTGTTTCATGCTAGACGCAATCATCAGGACGATTGCGTCTAGCATGAAACAGCCTGTCACCTCTAAGTGTTGACTTCAATGTTCACTTTTATATATATATATATATATATATATATATATATGATACTAAAATTCTAATCTTGTATGCAAGTATTTATGTATAAATGTGTGTTCCAGCGACACAGCTTAAATGATACATAACACCCCCCACCCCCCCACCCCCAAAAAAAAATCAGCTTCATATTGTACTTTGAATCCCTGTCAAATGCAGTGCAAAATTTCATTTAAATGAGAAAAGGGATTCTTGAGCTATGACCGTTTTTCTGTTTTACAGCATTTTTAATATGAAATTCAATATTTGTTTTCGTTACACATTATTCCTGTGTATAAACAAATACTTCCATATTATATTCCAACAATTATTTGTGTGAAAAATTAATATGCATAAGACATTATAATAGCATTATTACATAAATTTAAGCATACATAACTCAATCTATATATATATATATATATATATATATATATATATATATATATATGTTCAATTCACTACACTAAATTATAACTTTTTTTATAAACAAATATCTCAGATGTTTGGCAAGTACTTCATAGATGGAAACACTATGTGAGTGTGTAATTGTACAGTAAAACGCACTTGGTATGTTTGGGAAATTGAGTCACATGACGTGATAGAAAATAAATAAATAGATACATGCCATTATGTATTTTGAAATAAATGTGAGGAAGAAACAATTATATATAATAAAAAATATTATTATTTTTTATAACGTACCTATGTACTATAATGGGTATGTCACAATCCTTATAAATACAGTGGAATATATTATATGTTGGATCCTATTGAGTTTCACTTTCAAGTGTGCTGGTCAAACTCACTGCCTCTGGGCAGAGAGGATCCCCAGAAGAGGCTATGCTGAACAGCAGAGTCTCATCTGTGGTGGTAGACTGCTACCCGACCCTGCTTTTTATGGGCTCTACGTGGAAATTTTGGCTGAGCCTAGGCACTCGGATACCCCACAATAAATTCAGCTTTGTGCCACATCCGACCGGGTAGGACGGTTAATGAATATCTCCACTTGGCTTTCACTTCCAAGTGTGCTGGTCAAACTCTCTGCCTCTGTGCAGAGAGGACCCCCAGATGAGGCTATGCCGAAGGGCAGATTCTCATCTGGGATAAGTTTGTAAGGAGTCTATGGGGAATTTTTGACCGGGTCTACAAGCTTGGATGCCCAACAATAAACTTGGCTCTGTGCCACATCCGACTATGTGTGACAGTAAGTGAATATCTCCACTTGGGTTTCACTTCCAAGTGTGCTTGTCAAACTCTTGCCTCTGGGCATAGAGGATCCCCAGACAAGGCTATGTCAAAGGGCAGAGTCTGGGGAAACAGCTACCTGATCCTGTTTTTATGAGGAATTTTTGCCCAAGCCTACTGGCTCGGATACCCAACACTAAACTCTGGCCTTGTGCCACATCTGACCACATGGGGTGGTTAGTGAATATCTACACTTGGGTTTCACTTCCAAGTGTACTTGTCAAACTCTCCTCCTTTGAGCAGAGAGTAACCCAGAGGTTATGTTGAAAGGCAGTATCTCATCTGGGGAAAAAGCTACCCGATCCTGTTTTTTATGGGGTCTACAGAGAATTTTTGCCCTAGCCTACAGGGTCAGGTATCCCACACTAAACTTCGGCCTTTTCCCACATCTGACTGCGTGGGGCGGTTAGTGAATATCTCAACTTTGGTTTCACTTTCAAGTGTGCTGGTCAAACTCTGTTTCTTTGCAGAGAGTAATCTAGGTGAGGCATTGTCGAAGGGCAGAGTCTCATCGGGGGAGACAGCTACTCGACCCCATGTATATGGGGTCTAAGGGAAATTTTTGGCCGAGCCTACGGGCTCGGATACCCCATATTAATTTCAGCTTTCTGCCACATCTGACCACATGGGAAGGTTAGTGAATAGCTCCACTTGGATTTCACCTTGGTTCACTTCTAGCTTACCTCTAGTAATTGATTACTTATTACACACCACTGGCAAATCTTGTATGTTGTTTATAAATATTATCGTTCCATTTCCAACCTTCGTTTTGGTTATTCTTATTCAGTAACCTTGTCCTAGGTTACAACATTATTATTTTGAAAAATTTACCTAAAAAAATATGAAACTAAGTGTATAAAAATGAAGCATCTATACTTTATATTATTAGGTTGGTGCAAAAATAACGTAACGTCAAAAAACGACATTATTACGTCATTATTTTTGCACCAACCTAATATTTCAGTAAGTTTGGAATGACTTCCACTTTTGAAAATTATAATATGCTAAATACTAAAATTGGTATAAAATGTCACCCCTGGGCTGCTATTACTTGAATAGCAAGGCCTTTTGAAAGGCATTTTGTATCATGATCTGCTTTTAAAATTAAGCCAATAGATTTATGGGTGGTCTAGTTTTTGTATAAAGCACAATATAGCTTAAAAGAAGAGACATATATACTTTTGTGTAGACATAAAAAGGAAAGAAAATTGTTTATAGGATTAGTGGTAGTGTGTGTGAGTATATGTGTGTGTGTGTGTGCGAGAGAAAGAGAGTGAAAGAGAGAGTGTGTGCTATGTGTTTTGGTGAAATTAAATAGTCATTTTGCTGACTGTTATTTCCCTGGAGAGAAAGACTTGACACATCATTTACCTACTGTACCCCATGACTGAAAGAGAAAAAAAGGGAAAGAGAGATTATGTTTCTCTCTTTAATAGTCATGAATACAATGTCATCTCGGCAGACAATGTGAGGTAATTTCACAGAACTATATTACTGAACAAAAATTAATAAATTTGGTTTCAAGAATTTCAGTGATTGTGAAATAAAACTATAACTTAGAATGAATTTCACTAATGTTAAAACTGATTGTGTCAATCAATTGGGAAACATGAAGGAGCTACTTAAAGGATATCCATTAAAAGCAAATAAAAGTATTTATTCTTTTAAAGCTAAAAGAGCTAAAAAAAAAAAAAGAATTGACAATGGCTGTTCATGAAATATCCAATCATTTTGAATATCACAAGAATCTTTTGCACAATAATGATGTAAATTGATGCAAAATTAGCATTTGTTGTATCCTTAAAAAGGTTACAGACAGATAAAGGTGGTACTCGAGTGGAAAGAACAGCAACATTGGCATAGATGGAAGAAAGTGAGGTTTATTGTAAAAGAGAATACACTACTGAGAGGCAAGGAATTTACACTTCCTGAAGCCAGTCAGTCAGAGAGACAGACACACAGTCCCTGGTATTGTCCTGTGCACACTACATATATTAATGATATAGTCAAGTCCACAATAAGTAATAGGGAGAGCGGAACATTCCATTACAACAGCAATCAATCAAAGATGACTATATTGTGCAATGTACATGTGTGAATGTCACTCTCCTGTGGGGTTACTCAGTTGCAAGTGAGATAACATTGAGTGAACATGAGTAGTATGTGATCATTATATTCACAGCGAATATAAATCAAGTTTTGTGCACTTATCTTTAGAAACTATTTGACAAATTAAGAAGAATTTCTGTAAAGAAAAACAGATCAATGTTTAAGCTTGTAGTCATGCTTTATTCAATGCAATCTGACTACTGCCCTCAAGTGAGGTTCAAGCATTTCTTTTATAGTTGTGTAGTTACAGTTGCCTCCCACCAAACTTTCAAGGACGATTCAATGAGTGAAGTTTTTCTTTTTGTTTTTCTTTTTTTTAGTAATATTCACTTAATACAAGGTCTAAGAGTACCTCAAGGTAGAGGTTACTGAATGAAGAATGTGATAAGAACATTAGAGGAGGAAGTAAAAAGTGAAGATTATGAGGATATGGGGGATAGATAATGAGTAACCACTGGCTTGAAGACATTAAGATTGTAGTGTTCAGTGAAGTATCTACTCAGTAGCAGCTCTTTCTGAGAGGAACAGCCATTTACGAATGGAATATATGAGGAATGAGAATGATTCAACTCTATGGATGTAGTAAGGTAGGGCTCAACTATTAAGGTTTGAGCTGGGGACATTTGCTATTTGATCTGAACATTTAATATGGAAGTATAAATAGGCTTGTGATGTTGTGTCTGGGAAAGAAGATTAAGACCTAGATAAAATTTTAATACTTTTACTTGATGGTTGGTTGAGAAATTGTTGAATATAATCCCTATTCTAGAAGGTATCTGTCCATATATCTGAGATGAGGTATTATATACCCTATTTTCATTATTCAGACTATTGTCCTCATTTTTGTTGCCATATTTATCACAACATTTCAGCCATTGTACGCTCTGGCCTTTATCCACTGTGCCATGTCTCCTTAAGGACACATGGCAGAGTGGATAAAGGCGTTGGCTAGATCCAGTGACAGGACCCAAAGAGTTGTGAGTTCAATACCTGGTTAAGGCAGTGGAGAACTTGAAGAGGGGAATTAACAGGTGATAACTGATAACCGACATCCATTAGGTATGGCATGTGGAACTAGAACAATCTACCCCAGCAAGCGAAATAAAGGGTTTAGTATGACATTCCAACCACCTGAAGAAGGCCTGAGTGTACAATGGTCAAAACGTTGTGATAAATATGGCAACAAAGATGAGGACAATAATAAAAATAATGTAAATAGGGTATTCTAAAAGGCTTTTGTAGCTGGTGTTGAAGCTACACATTTTAACGGATAAAGTTGAAATTGAGAACTTTTGACGAAACCAAATTCAACATTTTCAAAAAAGAATACATTTCAACATGTAGACGAATTTTACATATATATTTATAAGAAATATGTCATCTTTAACCTTTGTCCTCATCTTTGTTGTTGTTGTGACCCCAATGTTTTAGCTGTTGTGCCCTCCAGCTTCTATCAGGTGCAGGGTCAGCATATTTACCCCCAAACCCGTTAAACAGGGGTGAGGCGTGTTGCCAGTCGGATTGGGTGCCCCGGGCAGTGTTTGTGACCCTCACTATCTTATTAACATTTGCTTTTTCTACCTACATGTATATATGTTACAAATTAAACAAAGCACAACTGACTATTAAAGAATGAAGAATTTTTGTGAAGTGTTGTCATTTTGGGGTCTTTTTTACTTTTCACCCGAATCCATGAACTTGTTTTATTCATGATAAGTCTAAAAAAAAAATAAAATATAAAATTCACTATTTTTTATCCATAATATTGAATGTTTTAAATTATTCAACTATTTAAAAAGAAAAATCTCAAATTGGTGTTAAAAGTTGATGCAAAACATTGTCAGTTTATTTAAGACGGAATGATTTATTATGACATATCTCTGATTTGTATTTAGATACGTTGTATTTATTTTCAATTGTTCTAGTTGAATTGTTCACCTGTATTGCATAGGATCCATTCTCGTACATAATTAGGTTACAATAAAACTTGTATTTTATATGAAAACTACCTTATGAAAATTGAAATGTAGTAGAGTGGTTTTAATTCGCTGCAATTTATTTATTTTATATATTCTTAGTAGTCGTAAAGTTTAAAACGGTTTTTTTTTTTTTTTTAACCTATGTAAGCACTCTTGGCTTGACTTGACTCGCCGTAATCTATTTATTAATTTTAATGGCTATTTTTCTTATTTCTGTATATAGTAATTATTGCTGGTGAAATGAAACGTGAAGGGAAGTGGGTGAGGAAGAGGAAGGAGGAAGAGAAAAAAGAGAAAAAAAAAAAAAAAAAAATTACCTTCTAAGTATCCGATGAGGGGGTGTCCACCAAGGAGGGAAGTAAAGAGAAGGGGAAAAAAAAGGAAATTACCCGTGAACAGCTTATAAAGAATTTGCTTCGCTGTGATTGGCTGTTGGTCAATCTCCAATCAAATGTGTGACTACGGGGTATTTATAAAAGTCTGTGTTAACAAGCATTTTTTTAGAGGGCGCTTCAGAGCCTGATCAGCTCTGAAGGGGGTCGATTTGGTGAGGTCAGTATGATGTTTGAAAGACCCGAAACTGCCCAATGATCCTTTTCTAGAACATCACTGACGACGCCCTCTAGCGCTGAAAGAGCGTATATTCAAAGCAGTTGGACCTATATCAAAGATTCAGGAATTTAGGGTGAGATTTTTACACCGGCCATGATCAGGTGTATAATTTACGTGAATTTCAAACTGAACCCTTTATTTCATCTACGTATATTTTTGTCCCACTGTCCATGCCTAGGGATATCTCATTTAATTCTTATTTAGTACTGCTCAGTTATTGCTTCACCTGTTTCCCAAGGGACAATAGCATAGTGGAGTAAAGTATTGGTTCATGAATTTGGTGACATAATGATTGTGAGTTCAGTGCAGTGTGTAATTTAATTCAGTGGAAACAGAGTGAGCAATAACTGATATCCCTCAAATGCTAAGGCTGATACTAGGTCTCCTATGTAAGTTGGTTCACTGTGTCATACCAGACAATTTTTCTTGCCAGAATCCATCTTGCACATTTATAAATCTACCATCTGTTCGTTGGCGCTCTTGCTATACATCTCAAGATTCTCAACAAAATTCAAAGAAGAATCTGTAATATTATTGGTCCTGACTTGGCATCTCAACTTCATTGACTTTCCTATCACTGTGATGTGGCTTCCCTCTGTCTTTTCTATAAATATTTTCATGGTACATCTTATAAAAAGCTTTCTTCCTTAATGCCTCACCCACTGGAATTTCAGTATGTTACTAGATTGGCAACTGGGTCACACTGTTTTGCTGCTAAAATAACTATATGTAAATGTTCTCTTCTAATAGCTTCTTTTTTTCTTACTCTTCTTGCTTGTAGAACACTCTTCTGGTTTCTTGTTTCCCTGCTACCTACAATCTTCATAATTTAAATACAATGTCAATCACCATCTTCTGTTGTCTTTTCTATTCCCTAAAGTCTTCTCATTCTCTTTCACTCTTATTGACTCCTGGTGTTTTAGTGGCATTATTACCTTGGTTGGGGTGAAATGATGAAAAAAAGTAATTTTTATTAATTTGTTTCTTTTTAGCCCAGGAAAAGTTTTAAATGGAAGTATATTTACAATATAAAAACAAAGAAACAAGACTATTTTAATTACGTATATATATTTTGTATTGTTTTACTTCATCTTTTTTATGAAAATTCAGATTTAGGTGACATTTAACCTTCCTGCCCACAAAAAAAATGGTGGGTCAACAAATCTACTGTTACTGTATACACTTTTGACTTCTTTGGCATTATTTATTTACAAGATTGTAAAAATATGTGAACCAAATACAATGCGATATTTATTATTTACTTATTATAAAGATTTATTAGTTAGCATTTTATAAAGAAATTCATTTGAAAAGAATTCTTTCTTTTCAAAAATTCATTAAAAAATACAAAATTATCAAAATATGTAAACCAACTACAGTGCAATATTTAATATTCACCATTTTATAAATACAAGCTTTGATCAAAAAGTGTTGTGATTGTTGCTATGGTAAGGGAGCTAAGGTGTGATATATGCCATAGATTTACCTTGAACTCTATCATGCATGCACACTATGTTGTAACGTTCTTGCTCAAATCTGTTGTTTATAGCAATTATTGGAAGGATAATGTGTAGAGTGTGGTTGTCATATCACACTACAGGGGTTCAATCAGTGACTATAGCTTGTGCAGCAGTTTTGGCCCAGGACAATATTCCCCAGGTTCAACAAGAACTGTATTCCCCAGATCCCACTACTTGCAACATTTCCTTTTCAAAAAACAAATCCCACTTGAAAGTAACAAGATTTTAAGATGTCATGGAAATCCAAAAGAATGCAAAGAGACAGCTGCTCGATATCCTAAAAATGGAGTTCTATGAATGCTTCCATCAATGTAAACAATGCTGGATAGATAGTGTGGCTTCAGAAGACTGCTTCAAAGGAGATTAAATGCCAAATTGATATGTGTTGTAGTTTTCTTTTTATAACACCAGTTTCAATACATTTTTGATTGGGCCTCGTGATTATAGAACTATAAAATTGGAATAAACATATTGTTGGGATTGCTATGATAGTTTGAATTTATTATCAGGTTTTAATATTAAGATGATTAGTTTACGGACATGTTCACCATATTAATCCACAACAATATAAAATATAGGCATTCAAAAACGAATCAATCACAAGGCAATTGAATAAGAAACACCAGTAATTAGGATTCAATAAAAACAACAGACATTTAGGTACAATTAATATACAATTAGAAAATGTGTTTGATAATGCAAGAATTGACCATGTATAAATTGGGTGACTTATTGATTTACAGTTCAAAATTGTTCAAGTGTTAAAGAACTGGTCAAACAGAGTAAAATGGAAAATATTATTTATACAGAAATTTGTGTAGTTTGTATGCTTGAATAAAGTAGAGTATAATTGGCTTAATTTTCCAGAGTTGTTTACCTTGGATTGTTCTGTGTTTGTCTTTTGTTAAAATACAATTTCTATATTAGTAGTGTGTAAGAACACTTTTCTTAGAAAGTTGTAAGGGAATTTTGAGAGAATAATGTTGGTGTCTGAGTCAGCAGTTGACGCGCGAAAAGTTTCTTAAGTCAAAATAGTGACACACATGGATTCGTGAGACATCTCTCTGAAGTTAAGTGACTGACTGATGAATTCGGTCGAAATGGTCCTTTTTATTTGTTTCTGGAATCCAAAGTAAGTTCCAGTGAACAGGACGGGAAAATAGATTTTCGACAATTGTTACACATTTTGGTGTTGTCTCAACCAATAAAAAATCAAGATTTGCAAAGTGAGGTGTTGGTTGGTTAAAACTGATTCTGATGGAACAGTGTATTTTATCTCAGGGATGAGTAGGAAATATGGACGATTCTATAATATGATAAAAACAGATTAAAAGAAAGTTTGGTTCAGAAGAAGAGATGCTCTCAACCTATTTTAGTGAATTTATATGATGAGAGCAAATGAAAGAAATTCCTGGAAAATGCATTTTTTTCAAAATTCATAATTACAGTTACTCGTCATCATGTGTTTATTTAAATTTTCCTGTTCACTGACATTTTTATAAATCTATGAATAAAAAATTTCTTTTCATAATTATTTCTTTATAAACTGGTAAATAATAAATATTTAATTATAGTTGCTTCACATATTTTATAATATTGTTAAAATAAAATTATTCTTGTAAATAAGCAATCAAATAGTATTTTTGTTATCAATTCTCAACATTAAAGAAAATGTATAATTCCACTTTCATATGTTTGGGCTTTATTAAAATTCTAATCATCACTTTTTAAAACAATAGACATTGCTTAGGTAGACAAAAGTGCATGTATAGTGCAGTTTGAAAAGAATAACCGTCCTTTTGATAGGGAGAAAGGTTAAACATTGTTTATGTAGGTAAGGTCTTAATTTAATGATGAAAAACAGTTATTTGGACTACAAATATTTGTTTTTCAATATGATATTCAGTTTTGTTAAGGCATTCAATTTAAAAGTGAATATTAATCACATAGAACAAAAATTATAACAGTGAAGATTTCAGATAAAAAAACTCATCTAACTTTTAAGGCTATGAACATATTGATACACTCTCGTACATGCAAATTTAATGAAAAACCGTCGAAGAGTTATTTCCCTTGCTTTAAAAGTAAATCTAATAGCGAAAAAAAAAACTATTCGATCAAACAAAATTCATATCAGATTTCACTTCATTCTAATAAAGAAAATTGATTTACTTTAGAAATGCATTGTATTTTTTCATGCTTTTTTTTTGTAAAAATAATTCCTTTCCTTTAGAAAACACGAAGAAAAACATTTTGAGCAAAAATTGCAATGTAGAACATAAAATTTACTTTCTTAGTGATGATTTGTAATGTCTTTTTGAGCAAAAATTGCAATGTAGAACATAAAATTTACTCTCTGTAATGTGATTTTTAATGTCTTTTTTCTTCTATTAGTGATTTTTAATGTCTTTTTTCTTCTACTCCAAGGTTGGAAACTGATAATCATTAATTAAAACTTGTTATTTGTGCTGGACAAACAACGCTTAAAAAGATATTGTCACATTTTTGTCCTTATTCCCGGAAAATAAATGCCTAATATTTCATACATGCATATGTATATGTATATGTGTGTGTGTGTGTGAGTATATATATATATATATATATATATATATATATATATATATACATATATATATATATCTATATATATATATATATATATATATATATATATATGTATGTATATGTATGTATTTAGGCAGCATATTTTCATTCAAATATGTTTGGTAACAAATCTATTTTCATTCAAATATGTTTGGTTTATGTCTATTTATTTTAGTTTTTAGTTTTAATCCTTTCAATTACCAAATTACAAATTAATTTTTTGGTGTCTGTACAAAATTGCTTAAGAAAAATTCTAAAATTTTCTCTCAAATAATTTTTATTTTCCCAAATACTTTCAATCTCATCTGAGATCATCTTCAGGGATTGAATATCTATGCGTTAACACCGTAAATTTAATTTTTTTTTTTACCTCTATACAAGGGAGGTAACTTATGTGATTTTTTAAAAAATTTTAAGATTTTTTTAGTTGCGGTATTTTAATTTAGTATTTTTTTAATATAACACCTGACTGCTACAAACATTTAAGAACATTGTTGCTATATTCGTAGTTGATTTTATTTATTTTTGGCCACAATTCTATCATATAAAAAACCTCCAGAATTTTATGTTTTTGCTTATTATTATCTTGAAGCACTGATGTATTTTCGACTAATATCTGTCTCTAAAGTAAACTGTAACAGTGCACACGAGTTATTTTTAAATGTTCTGAGATTGAACTATGATCGTATATATATGCATATATATATATATATATATATATATATATATATATATATATATATATATATACGATCAAAGTTCAATCTATATAAAGAAAGAACAGTAAGATATGTAATGATTACATAATGTAATCCGGTGTTCTTATTGATTTTTATATTTTACATTACAAAATAGTGCTCAATGTAAATTTACAGAACATTAATATTATAAATTAACTGATTTAAAATATGATTTTTTTCGCTACACAGTAATAACCATGTTTCAAAAATTGAATATATATATATGTATATATATATATATGTATATATATATATATATATATATATATATATATATATATATATATATATATATATATGTATGTATATGTGTGTGTGTGTATACATATACATATAGGTACCTCCACGAAATCGCTAAAAAAATAGAGCATAGTCTGATGAAAAAGACGCCAAACTTTATGAAAACAAAATTTTATCGTCTAAATGCTTATGTTTTTATGAAGAGGATAGACCAATTTTTTTTTAATTATTTTTAAAAAATGTTTCCATCTTTTTAGAATATTGTAAATTTTGATTTAAAAACCTTGTTTCTCTTTGTTGCAACAAATGGTAGTAAATAACATAGATAATTTTTAGCGCGTTTTTTTTTTTTGTATTACACACATTAATTTGGAAAATCTTGCAAAAATAAAAATAATTGTCAGATGTTAATGAAACTTTCAGAAACTATTCACAGAATATCGAAATTATTATAAATATGTTTTTTTTTTTTTTATTAAAGTCATGGCAGAAATATTTCTTTTTTTATATTTATTAACACCCCCATAACTAATTTTATGAAAAACTCTAGAAATTCGAGCGCATCGGGTTTAGTGATTACAATAAAAGCACAAGGCTTTGAAGAATGCAAATCATGTTGTTTTTTTTTTAATTGGAGCCAACGTACCTGAAAATCAGCTCTGAATTGTAACATACAAAACTCAATAAAACAAATATATTATTTAATTTCAAATGTTTTTATTTGTTTTTAGTTGTTTTTATGAATATGGACAATATTTTCTGAAACCAAAAAATTTTTTCAATGAAAATTGTATTTTTAATACAATTATTTGTTATTTCTTTAATTATAATAGATTTTTTACATTAAGTTTTTAAAAATATTATAACATTAGTTAAAAGCACCATCAACCTTTCAAAGTGTCCATATGAGATTGTCATTGTCTAGCGCTTTGAAAATTGTATCGTTTGGACCAATCAGAAGATCCACAGTAATTAAAAAATGTAATTTTTGTGCTTATAATCGGGCGGTAATTATAAAGTAC
Organism: Acanthosepion lycidas; assembly: GCA_963932145.1. Classification (NCBI taxonomy): domain Eukaryota; kingdom Metazoa; phylum Mollusca; class Cephalopoda; order Sepiida; family Sepiidae; genus Acanthosepion; species Acanthosepion lycidas. Next base: position 114,837,597 of record OZ010576.1, on the reverse strand, counting down.
GGAAGACCAACCAGAATACAATTTAGTTGCATTATTTGAGTTCAGCATTGTTCTCCGCTGTTAAGGTCTTTACTTTTGTGAAACACGTATGGAAGTTAATTTGATTTTTCAATTTCAACTGAGAAGGGTACCTATAAGTATCAGTATCATCTTATGAAATTTACCTATTGCTAAACTTTAATTTATATGATCTTATTTTTATATTAATCTCAGTTATGACATTTTTCCATAAATGAAATATCAAAATTAATAATAAAATGAATGGAAATACAAATAACACAGTAAAATGTAATAAATGTACATAAAATTATAGTATTTTATGTAGACTTCTGATAAAATTTCATAAGAAAGGTACCTATAAATTAATTAAATACCTTTTTCTTATGAAATTTAATCTCACTCTTAACAGTTTTATTTTTTAATTTCTTTATATTTTCCATAAAGCACGTAAACGTAAAGATGAAAGCTAAGTACAAAAAAAAAAAAAATGAAAAAATTAGAGCGCTGAAAGTTTTCCTTAAAAGTAACGAGGTAAATAATTTGTTCACTTAAATCTAAATAATTTCACTTCCTTTCATCCGTAGAAAGAATTATCCTCCCGTAAGTTATCTAAACGTCATGAATGTGTCTTTCGTCACCTGTCTGCTTTGTTTTATTTTCAAATTACATTTTTTCGCAGAAGCTAAGTTAAGCTTGGTTCAAAATATTTTAAATAAACATTATAATTTCTGATTTTATTAAAATGAGTTTTGAAAAAATGATAATTGATTTTTAAAAGAATATCAAAGTCAGATTTTCATCTTTTTTATCAAATCGAAAAAAATGATTGAAAATGATTGATTATCTGTCCCTTTTTTTTGACAAAAAAAAAAAAAAACAATATTTTTAACGAAAATTTCAGACGTGCTAGGAACGATTAAAAAATGTAAAAAAATACCCCCAAAATACTTTGATCTTTCCTCTTTAATAATAATATGAACATTAAACGATAAAATTTTGTTTTCGTCAAGTTCGGCGTCTTTTTCATCATGCTATGCTCTTTTGTTTACATTTTCGTGGAGGTATCTACATATATATATATATATATATATATATATATATATATATATATATATATATATATATATGATATTATAAAGAACAAATTGGAAACGTTTATCTTTATCTTATCATTCTGTCGGATTCTGATCCACATTTGATCTCAACTCATATGTATATATGTGTATATATTATAAAGAGGTAATTAAACAAATACTCAATCAGTAAAGTTAATGTAATTAATGGCGAAATCTCTTTGCTAACAAATTTAATAAAGCATTAACCTACCAACCATTCGTTGAATGACGCGATCCTTATGTTTAAAAATAAAATTGTACGATGGATTTGATGTTCCGGTGTTGCTAGTACTTTCGAAAATTATCACGTTTTTATTATCAGGCTTTAATATTTTTTAGCACAAGGCCGAAAGTATGGGGCACCCAGTGAGGATCGAACTGAGTCGTAAATAATCTAGCAAGACAAGCTTTCGAACCACTACATCACGTAATGCTCAGAGGGTAAAAAATAACGTGTGTGCATGCAACAGCTTAATGCTATTTCAGTTCTGTTTCAAAGTAAACATTCATTTATTTTAAATCAAAACAATTCTGTGTTCTTTGATATTTTTTTCCTCCCAAAACTGACGTTGATTATCATCTGAATTCAAGTAGGACAGATATATTTCTTGAAATCCCGTAAAAGCTATTACGAACCTATGAATAAATTTTCAGAATTGTTTTTTATGCAATTATAGCATACTGTTACTACCTTCCTTCAATATCAATTTTTTTGTGCAAATTAAACACAAAATGTGGATCACAGAGACTTGATATCTTCCTCTCTTCTCATTGGTCAGCTAATCTAATATTAAAATCATGTTCTCGCCTACGTTCATACAACCCCTACGCGTTATTCAAAACCATTTTTCCGCCAAAAATCAGAAATGCTCTCTGGAGCCTAACACGTGAATACGTTTATTATAAATACTTCGACACAAGTTCGTCCTTTCTCTTTTAATTTCTCTTGCCTACCAACAATGTAGGACTTTAAGAAAAAGCGTTTCGACCCAGTTCGTGCGAACGCTATGAAACGTCATCACACACGCACACATACGTATGTACAGAACATTACAAGCAACAGAATTACAAACATTACGGGACATTCACTACTTCTGTAGTGATACTGGCAAATTAGTATGTATAATTTGCATAAGCATAAGTGAAACATTCATATAAGTGGTCACTGGGAATAACGAGTTAGGGGTATGAGCTTAGCGGCTGAATAGTGCTAAAAACATCAACTTCACAACAACTTCAACTCTTCAGAAGCTAAAAGTTTACCAAACATATTCTCAGCTTTACAGAATTTTTTCAACTCTCTCACGGGGAACATTTTTGAGCAGCAAGTTAATTCAACTCTTCAATATTTCACGAACTGAAATCTTTTACTGTGAGCTCAGATAAAAAATATTTTTCTTAAAAGGACTTAAATTCAGGTTAAAGGTACATAACTCTTCCTATTGATTAATCACACTTATTACAGAATATAAAATAAAGATTGTTATTATAAAAACAGTTGTTTCTCTGGTTTGCTTTTCATTTGCTTAGACATTTGTAAAGAAAAAAAAATGTACGGGTTGATTTAGGCCGTCAATACCGCTACATAAATCTTATAAATGCATACTGTATGAGAAAACTGAAGCAAAGAATCAGAAATTGATAAAGAGATAGAATCCAGACAATTGCATCAGTTTATTAATAAATGTCTATCCTTGGCTCGTGTTTTATTCCACGTGTTACTTGCGGAAAGTCCTTTTTACACGTTCTCTCCCTCACGAAAAATAAACTTCTAACCAAAAAAAAATTATCAGAATAGCAAGGGAGACAACATAGCAAAATGCAAGGGAATTAACTCTTTTAGATTACTTCCCTTGAAATCAAAGTTCTTCAGCAGTTTTTTTTAACATTGTTTCTCTTTTTTTCTTTTTTTTTTTTTTAAATGCTGTTGCTCCCAAACATTATTAATAAATAAACAACAAATTCTGTATGTCCGTCCGTGTGTCTGAAACTTCCCTAACTCGGGCCTCACTTGCTCTACATAGAAATATTATACCTTTTTGGGATAAGGATGATCCCGTAATTAAAAAATCTGTCATTCATCTGGTAAACATCCAGCACTGGGATTTGTATCCGAATGAGGAGGCAACAGTTAAAAATTCAAATTTTAAAATAACTGAAAACAAATTAGTGATTTTAATAGCTTTTAATTTATATTGAGTTTAAAGTAACAAAAAAAAAAGTGAATTTAACATTTTTTTTTTAAATTCAGTTTAAAATATCTCCCAAACTTTGCGAATTGAGGAAATTAATTTTATTTCTTTAAAATGTCAAGGAATCAGAGTTAAAGTAAGAGGTTTCGTGACTTGAGGTTTTGAATTTCCGCAGCGTTTGTAATTTGAAGAATTCTACTTAGTTGAAATTCCACTGAGTTTTTGATTTAAAGAACACAATTTTCGGCCTGAACTGGAATTTCGGTCCAAATCAGTCTTTTGGATGGAATTGGACTTATAAGATAAATCACAGTTAAAATGATGTTTTGAAGCTATTTTTTTTTTTTTTTTAATTATCATTGCTGTTTTCTAAGCTGGATCAGAAGTCCTTTTATTTTTAGGCTGAAGGTCCAATTATCCCAAAGCAGGTGTTAGCTTAAAAGTCCGCACGGAGTGCGACTTTTAAGCTAGTTATTAATAAAAGTGAAATGACATTTTACTTATATTATTTATTCAATGTTAGCTTTGTGCTTGATTATTTCTTAACATTTTAACATCCTGGGTATAACGGTAAACTACATCCGCGTCCTGGGTATGGCGATAAACTGCATCCAACAGCAAGGTCTCAGATAATGTTTTCAGAACAATAATGTTGCCAGCTCTAAGTTTTTGAAACAATAATGTTGCCAGCTCTAAGTTTTTTTGTAAAAGAAGTAATGTTTCCAGCTATACGTTTTTTTTGTAGAAAGAAGTAATGTTGTCAGCTATACGTTTTTTATTCCATACAAAATAGGCATTTAAAATTCATATAAACTGGATTTGGCATTAAATAACCCACAGTGGTTGATATGCCATAAAACCCAAACAAACAAACAAATTAACATTTTAATTGATATTAGTGCATTTTAGTCGTATTTTTTCTGATATGCATGTCTTGATTCTACCTTTTCTCTGTCAATATTTTACTGACTGCACTAGAGCCACGTTCAAGTAAATATGAACTTTGAAAGCACAAAATTTTTTTAGCCATTTCCGACATGTTCGGAGAGTGCTTTTTAGTTGTATTCGGCGTTAAAAAATTTGGTCATTCTCATTTACTTTTGCTTTCCCAATACAAAACCGAAGAGCTACTCAAGAGGGTTACTGAGTACGATTTTTGTAAGGGAGGAGAAAGGAAAAGAAGTTCATATTGTGAGGTATAAGTGGGATAGATATCGACTGACCCTTGATTTTAACTCTTTGAGCCTTGACCATAGCTTTACCGGTAGTAGAGAAAATGACGTAATTCCCAGCCACCGGTTGAACAGTGGTAGAGAAAAATGACTCAATGCCCAGCCACCGGTTGAATAGTGGGTAAACACTTATAATTCTTTTTATATCTACTGTGAAACATTACATATCAATTAATTGGGAATTTTGACTCAGGAGCTCAGGCAGAAGAGTTTCAAAAATGGTTAAAAAATGGAGGGATCAAAGGGTTAAGACGTCAAAATTGTAGTGATCGTGAAAGCATCATCTTGGGAGTCTGTTTCACACAACAGTTTTGGGGAAGAAGCTGTATGAATGGAACTTCCCCATTACCAAAGGAATACACAGAGAATGTGGATAATTTGATGCCATGTACATAGCTGGCAGGTCTTAGCTGTGAATGTCTGAATGGTGGAACTAAGGAATGTATCTCGTTTGAGAATTTGCTATTGTAATAGCGATAGAATAATGAGAAGCTTACGGCTACATCTCGTTGAAACACCAATTCCCAAAAGATCACCGACGTTAAGCAATGTTGAGCCTGGCCAGTACCTAGATGGGTAACTGCTTGGGAATACCATGTGCTGTAAACTTGGATGTTTTCTTGTGGTGTAATGGATAATGTCTTAGAATTATTAATCGGAGAACAGAGTTCCAATTCCCGTTGGGTTAGTTATATTCACTTACTCGCAAATACTATTGGCATGAATTCACCTCTCTCCTCCAGTTATGGGTTAATTAGTAAAACTTGAATCGCTAAACCATTATTATCTAAAAAAAAAATCTTAAAATATTTTCTGTCTTTAAGCAATCTACAAAGAGTTGATAAACCGTAGAAAATGAATCATCCAATAAAAAAAGTAGTGAGAGGTTAGAAATGTTTTGTTTGTGAGATAGGGGTTGCAAGCTGGGAAATAGTTCATCACCCACAATGTCGCGTAATCGCTTTTGAATGACTGGGTAGTACCAGTCCAGATAGCAATACATTCTTGACCTAATCTGACTCTTGGAAAAATAAAGCATGACAGCAGGAATTAAGTATTTTCTGGACTGTAGAAAAGCTTCGTTTTTGGAGTTATTGAATGATAAAAGTCTGTCTTTGTTCTATTGATCTGTGAGAGCTCGGTCAGAGGAGAGATCAGCTGCTAGGTAATGGTTATCGAAATAATTGGAGGTGCACTCATACACCGTAGTATCATCTGCATAAAATGGCAAACGTGCAAATAGAAAGCATGTAGTCACTTGAAGCAAATCCAAATTCAAATCTAATAAACAATAAAACTTATTTCGAATCAAAAGCTTCCATTTGGTTGGTGCAAAAATAATGACGTAATAATGTCGTTTTTTGACGTATTTTTAACGTCAAAAAACGACATTACTACGTCATTATTTTTGCATCAACGTAATAATTCGGATTCGAAAGATTTAACCGGCAACATCCTGATAAGTTGCTATAGTTTGAAAAAAATATCGATTTATGGACCTATCATAACGACTGTATAAATGCAGCTAATCTGATTCAACTAGCTTTTATAGAAAGAACGCTGTCCATTAGTAGAATCAGAGTCGTCCGTTCGTTTGTCTCTCCGAACCGTAAACACGCACGCCTGCATATATATATATATACACTCTCATCAATCACACAGGCCGTCTAACCAACGAATCAATTATTCACCCCGCAACCCATCCATACGCGTACATATACTCAACGTTTTTATGACTTTCTTTCTCCAGCGAATGACTGTAATTTCTTGTTCAATATGAAATGTGCATTTTGTATCATTTGTTAAAAACTATTGCAGCTCTTATTGCAGCCGCAACTTTTGTCATGTATTGTTCGAATATCATTTCACTCTTTTGTTTACATTCAATTTTGACAAGGCTATATTTTTGTTGTCGGAAGACAATTCATCTGGAGTCAAAACAGATTTTCAACCTCGTTGCAAGCTCAAGGCTCCAGAGAAAAGTCACCAAAATAAGATTAAAAAAATAATCCTAGGAATTTAGAAACATAGAAGAAAACGGATTATAAAGGATAAAAAGAGAATTTTCAACCAATCGCTGTTTTTTTGACTAATTTTTTTTTAAAGTTATAAAAGTAAATAAATTTTGAGTTTATATCTTCTGAAAATAGATAAAGACGTGACAGATCGTGCTAGTCATCTTAAAATGCCAGTTTGTCAAGATAAATCTACGCCAAGTGACTTCCTTTCTCCGAAGAGATAAACGAAACGGCGAGAGATCAAAAGATTCACTGACAATTGAAAGTAAATGCCAGTTTCTCAAAGTCAATAAGTTTATATTTCTTTTTCTCCGGCAAACTGCGAGTGATGACATTTACTAAAATGTGTGAACTGTCTTTATATCAGATACATGTCAGTTTGTATGAAACTTTCAAATGTTTATTGCGAAAAGATACATTCACAAAAACTCAACATTTACATTCAAAAGTTTCGTTGTAAAAATGTAAATGAATTGCTGTTCTAGATGTTGCAAAAAATTATTAAAAGTTTGTTAATCATATTGTTAATATGACTAATTACCAACGTCGCTATTAGTATTTATATGAATATTTATTTTTATATTCAGCATTGGATTTTAAGAAGACAGAAAGCATGGTCATCAGCAAGACAAAAAGCCCAAGATGCGAGTTACGAATTAGAGATAAACTGTTGTGGCATACCTATGTCTGTCCCTATTCACATAAATACAGTAGTAAATACCGTATATTGGTCTGCAGTTGGAGATTTCTCTGCAGTCGTGCTGGTCAAAGTCTCTGCCTCCGGGCAGAGAGGATCCCCAGACAAGGCTATGTCGAAGGGTAGAATCTCGTCTCGGGGAAACAGGCACCCAACCCCGTTTTATATGGGGTTTACGGGGAATTTTTAACCGAGCCTACGGGCTTGGATACCCCTTATTAAATTCGGACTTGTGCCACACATGACCGCGTGGAGCGGTTGGTAGATATCCTGCAGTCGGAGATTCATTGTGGAATTCACTTGACTCACTTCTAGCAGCTGACTACTTCTACGCACCGCTGGCGAATCTTATATGTGCTGTTCGTGTCCTAACTATTATCGTTCATTACCGACCTTCGTTTTGATTATTCTATTCAGTAACCTTCTCTAGGTTATAACAAAAACATTAAGCAGTTGCAGAAGTTTTAATATCTAGAAAGCATTTAAACAGCTGATGGGAAATGTGACACCGCAATCCGAATATGTATGTAGAGAAATCACGTGGTCGAGATAAACACTCAGTTGTGGAGCAAGCTAAGTGAATAGTAATATTTATTGCTGTGAATACAACAAATGTGGCACAAGGCCAAAAAGGGGGCTGGGGAAAAGGACGGTCATCACTTGTCTTAATATAAAACTTAGCTAGCCACAACCACTGACCCTATCATACTAGACAATATTCCTATCACCAAAACAACACATTTATCCATACCTTTCTTACTACATCCACCAAAATACTTCTTTGTCTCAATGAAAATCCTAAATAATCCCCTTATGTACAAATATTGTCTGTGGGGAGAGGGGCATAAAAACAACAATTTTTAAAAGATTCCCAATGAGTATATACAATTATGACATATAAAATATTTACAAGAAACTAAACAAAAAGGAGTTAGTAATAAAAAAATCCCACAAACTTTACATGTGGCAGAAATATCAGTTAACCGGACGAAATCGATGCGGGACTATGTTAAATAAAAGAAACATTCATACCTCCAAAGCATTCACACAGGCACACACACATTCATACACAACAACAAATACGATATACACACACGCGAAACGAAAGGCGCGCTGCATCCACCGGAGAACTGACATCACTGACCACCTAAACGAGGGAGGGAATGGGGAGTTAAACTAAAGGAAAAAAAAGTGGGGACAGAAATAAAAGGGGCCAATGCGCAAACACACCCTAGCTAAGTTTACCTAAAAAGGAAAGAAAAACTAAAACATCAGATACAAAAACCTAATCTAGCCTAATCTCGGGATGGGTTGCCCATGTTCAACCCAGGAAAACAATATCCTTATGCCTAACCGGCATCAAAATGCCACTCAAGGTCGGCTCCTTTTACTCGGCACATACGCGCAAGATTCACCCACCTTTTGCCAAATTCTGGCGAGGTGAGCTGCCGCCTTTCCGTCCTGATCTTGACTTTAAGCTGATGCTTAAAGAACAAGATCAGTTGGGAAGAAGTGAACTTCTCGCCCTCATAGAATTCCTTCTGGCGCGTCGTCCAAATCACGACTCTCATAACCCCTAGTAAGCAACAGAACACATAGTGTTCAGCCTTCGTCATCTGCGGCACCACATTGCTACAAACAGAACTGGCTTCAAGGACAAAAAACTTTCCCTGCAGCATGCGAACCATGAGGCCTTCAACAAACTTGCACAACAGCACTACCACCCTGCACTGAAAGAAGGCGTGACCAATGGTCTCGGCTTCCCCCGTACAGCGACGACAGTTTGGATATTTCTCCAAGCCTGCTGAACAAAGTCTGTTGCCGACCCAGAGGGCTTCACGAATCACCAGCCAGGTGAGTGATGCCTCATCGTTATTAAGGCATTTCAACCCTGGCGCCCAAGGCCATATCGAGCGAGCCTCCTGCTTCCTAAGACCTAGCTCGCCAATTAGATCATCTTGAACGCCCCCTCCCACTAACTAACACTTGATACAATGCCTTGCGAGACAACGCCTGGGCGTTGGAGAGGCCATCCAAAGCCCGAAAGAGGAGCTTCAGAGCACGACGACATTCGCTGTAGAAGGAGCAATTGGCTTGGGGTCTACGGCCGGCCTCCCCCCTCGCACGAGCGCACACTTCTCAGGGATGGGAAATGTTTACGGACGTCTTCTTTCCAGAAGGCGCCCACCTCATCCGATCCGCGACACATTCGGTCTAGAAAGGTAATGCGAAGCATATGTTGACGAATCTCAATGCTAGGCATACCCAGACCGCCCTCAGAGGGATGAAGGCAACATACCATAGGGGCCTTGTCTCTCCACAAGAAAGAGAACAAGACCCGTACTAATAAAATTAGTCTGGCATACGGGAGTGGAAGTACAGAGAGTCGGTACAGGAGAATCGGATATATGTGTGAAACACATACCTCCGCCCTTCCCTTCAGGGAAAGGCCCCTCCGAGACCACAGATTAACCGCGATCTCGGCCTTCCCTTGTACCTCCGACCAATTCATTTCCAACTGGAGATTAGGACTGAACCAGACGCCGAGTATCTTGATCGGCCCATCCGTCCAGAGGAAAGGTCCGGGAAGAGAAACTCCCTTCCACGCACCCAACCGCAAGCCAACAAGCTTATCGCGGTTTATCTTGGCCCCTGTCACCATCTCATACCCACTGATCTCTTTGCTGACTTCGTCAATCTCGGTTCTGCTCGACACAAGAACCGAAACGTCATCAGCATAGGCAGAATACCTGGCTGAGGTGGTAGCCACAGGCAGGGCAATTCCGCGCAGGACCGGATTCGCCTTTAACTTGCGATAGAATGGCTCCAACGCAAGAACGTAAAGCAAAGGCGAGAGCGGACAACCTTGACGAATGGAGCGAGACAATACGAAAGGCTTCGATCTTACCCCATTCACTTCCACCAGCGCACCGGGGGTCGCATACAAAAGTCGGATCCAGGAGCGAAAGTCGGCTCCGAAACCGGCCGCCGAAAGGACAGTCTCCAGAAACCGATGGTCAACACTATTGAAGGCCTTGGACTGATCTAAATTGATCAGCGCGACTTCACTGTCGACTTTTTCTAAGATCAAGCGTACCATATGAAGGTTATCCTGAATAGTCCTACCCTTCACAGCACAAGTCTGCTCGGGGCCAATCAGACGAGACAAGACAAGCTGCAAACGGTTGGCTAAGATCTTCGCCAAAATCTTTAACTCAGTGTTTAACATGGTTAAAGGGCGAAAGTTCCCTAACCCATCCCCACCGTTCTTGTCCTTACTCAGCAACTTGATCACACCCCTGGTGAAGCGTTGAGGTATAGACCCCTGCTTCATCCAGTGGTTGAAAATCAGTTCCAGCAAAGGAACAAAAACGGGCGACTGCCTCAAGTAAACTTCGTAGGGAAGGCCATCCAGTCCCGGAGATTTATCCAGACCAACCTGCTTCAGCGCTTCCCAGATTTCCGACTCAGTAATGTTACCCTCGCACCTAGCCGCTTCAGCCTCCTGGAAGCAGGGAAAGTTGGCTAAATAGGCGTCGAACTGAGCAGAGCTCAGACCGGGCTCCCTGGTGAAAAAATCCTGAAAGTAATCACGAAAGGCCTCGCATATGCCCGCGTTTGTAGTCACGGTCCGCTTATCCGGCAATGTGACGCACGCTATACGTCGCCCAGCCGCGTTCCGATTTCCCTCTGCACGCAGTTCAGCGGCCATATTCGTCGCCTCAGAAGACATTCTTTTTAACCTAGCCCTAAATACCAGAGCTTGATCCTTCTTGTTAAGCAAGGAAGCCAACTCTGCCTTAGCTAAGGCTATTTCCCCACTAACACGGGATTTCACTGCCCGATCAACTTTTTCTTCTAAAGCCGTTTGCGCCGCTAATCTATCTAGATTGAGTCGACGACTAAAATCGGCAGCAAACGTTCTAATTTTAGATTTTAATTTATCCCACCAGGCGTTTCCCACAACCGCCCCCGTCAATTCCCTCTGAATCATTAGTAGCAGCTGGTCCCGGAAACCATGCTCACCAAATAATGATGAGTTTAATTTCCAGTAACCAGCCAATCTAACCCTAGGCTTATCTAAGTTTACACGGACCCGGACAAGCCTATGATCCGTATAAACTATATAGTGGAAGCTTGGACACCCTAAGAGCCCTACGTCGACTCTCTTAACTAGGACTCGGTCGAGGTAGCTCGCAAGCGTCCCAGGAGCCGAGTTGCCACTATTTGTCCAAGTCCATGCTACCTCCCGAGGGTGTTCATTTCGGTACTTATCGACAAGATCAAACTCATCGATAAAGCCCCGAAATGGTTTCACGTCCCGGTTGTTAGTACCTTGTTTTTGCCCTATACGATCTATATCGGGGTCAAGGAAGGCATTCCAATCCCCCGCTAAAACTACCCGACGAGATGTCGTCAAGTACGGCGCGATCTGCCGAAACAAAGCAGGTCGCTCGGCATTGAAATTGGGCGCATAAACCCCAATGAGACGTAGAACCTTATCCTTTATGGTAACATCCAGCACACAAAGTCTGCCCGCCGGATCCGCGAAGACAAGGGAACATGCAACCTTCAAAGACTTGTTCACTAGCCAAGAGACACCCCTCGAACGACCATCAAAACATGCTGAATAAAGGGCGAACCCCTTAGACAGTATGTCCTCACGGTCATGAGAAGAAAAACGGGTCTCTTGCACACAACATACATTCACTCCGAGGCGCTGAAGGTCACGAGAGAGCCTCGCCCTGCGAGACTCGGACCTCAGGCCCCGGACATTTAGACTAGCTAACCAGAGAGCCATAGTGAAGACCGGTTAGGGTTGAAGTACTGGTTTGAACATGGACGGGGTAAGGATAACGACCGCCTCTCCCATAGACCCATGGCCCATCTCAGTCTTGATGGTACCGTCTTGGGAGATCCCGCCGATATCCCAGGGGAAGGTCAATTTAAGTGCTCTATAAAGGGAGGGGTGAACTAAAACTGGGACCCTCCCCGCACAAAATTGATTTAAGTTTTTTAAATACTTGTTCTGAGTGATTGCTATTGGCAAGGTCATTTTATATGAATTGATGGCCTCCTCAAGCATTGCCCAAATCTCTTTTGCTCTGGGTCCAGTTCTGATCACTGTGAGAACCCTTTGGGCCAGAGAGAAATTTTGAGGCACCTCAATGTCTTGATCCGCAAACTGCCTTATCGATAGTAAATATTTAAGTTCCTTAATGCGGTTTCCATAATCCCTGGCTCTCTCGGCTTGGGCAGGGGAAATACGGCACACATCTTCTCCCATGTTGTAAATAGGCTTCTGTGCCTTCTTTTTCTTTTCTTTTTCCTCTTGTGAGGGGCTTCTCTGTCGCTTGGAAGCGGGAGGTGGCATATCCACTTTTTTAACAGGGGAATGACTGGGAGCATGCATAGGTGCACTGGAGGGTTTATGTTTAACAGGGGAAGGAGTGGGTGTGTTGAGGGGTGTATAGAATGATCTATGCTTGTAAGGGCTGGGATCTCTACTGAGGGGAAGCGATTTGGAAGGAGTTATCTGGGGAGAAGGTCGTTTCTTAGGAGAGGGGATGGTCTGGGTAGAGGACGTGGAAGGAGTTGCATTAAGGGATTGGGAATCTAATTTTTTCTTAAGCTCCTTAATTTTTTATGATTTTTCAAATCCGGGGTCGAACTTCTTTTGCTTGTCCTTGAAAGATGGTTGAGAGGCCGGGGTATTGCCCTTACTGTTGCCAGAGGGAGTGGGGCTGTTAGTGCCTTTCGCCCTTGGGGCTTCAGGGGACTGAGGACCCGCTGTCTGGCACTTCCCTCTGGCCTTACCAGCAACTAGCCATTCCCCCTCCCCCTTCTCCGAGCTGACCAACCGAATTTAAAATCTAATGGGTTATTCCCTCACAGTTTCGAATCCTTTTCCCAGCGCCATGTAGAGAAATCACGTGCTCGAGATAAACACTCAGTAGTAATTCAACCTTGAGAAAGAGAGCTATTTATGGTCTCATAGAGCATCTCATTGTGCTAAAGTGGAATAGTCCATTGCTTGGGCTGTGATTGGCTGCTGGTACCTGAGTGGAGATATTTCTATATAAATACCAGCTTGATTCATCAGTTAGTTTGCAGGGTTTGTATTGAGTTACAACCTGCTTTATTTTTGTCTGCCAGCTGGACGCTAGCTGTGACCCTTACGTCGGTAAGTGATGTTTATTGTATTGATATTCTACAATGTATTGAACAAGCGAAAGACGTATTCCAAAAGTTAAGTAAAGTGCTGAGAAACAAAAAAAGTGTTCTTGATTGCTATGTGACATCCAGCCTCTTTTCCCTCCTGTGGAACTTCCTATTTCTTGCTTCCCTGATAATTACAATCTTCAAAAATTTAAATGAAACGTCAACCGCTATCTTCTTGAAGCCATTTCTTTTTTACCCTTTCCTCGATCCTCCTGATTTTCAATCTTCTCATTCATTTTCACTCCCTGTAACACCCGCCTTCTTGAGGCACTGTTGCCTTGCTTGAGGTGAAATTATAAAAATAAAAGAAAAAGGAAAAAAAAATATGGTAGTGAATGTCGGATGAGTAAAAAAAAGTAGCGGCCGCAGAAACGGGGTTCTACAGAAGGATACTGAACATTCAGTGGACGGAGCGAAAAACCAACATGGAAATTCTAAAGAAAATGACAACAGAAAGGGCACATATACACAGAATCAGAAAAAAGACACCTGAAATTGAAACTTAACCCCCACGGGGCCTATCGAGGACAAGAGAGACTGGGCAAGGCAGCGAACCATTTACCTGACGAGTTTGTGTGTATGGATAGCGGAATGGTGTTGGGGATTTGGTAAAAGGCGAAATACTGTTAAGAGTTACACGAGATAGAAAATTGTGGAGAGCCATGATCGTCTATGCCACCGAAGGGACGGAGCAAATTGAAGAAGTTGCATTTTTTCGCTGATTGATGCAGGATCTGTGGCTTAACTTTAGAAGAAAATAAATCTGAAACTGAATTACTCTTTCATTGACAATAAATATTCTGTGTAATTTGTCAGACCTTGTCCTGAGAGATGTCCATTGATTTCAGTTAATTCAAGCATACTGTTGGTTGATTTATTGATTTGTTTTTTATGTCTTATCAACCCTTTGTGGGTTATTTAAAGCCAAAACATATATTAAATGTGTAAAAATATTTTTGTGACAGAATACATTGCATTATTAATGTTTTTAGAATAAAAATGATCTTCCACCCTTGTGCAAATTAATTGAAGCAAAACGATTAATTCCATTATTATTTACATTTTTTTCGTATATTTTCCACTGCACATTTGAGCACTCCCTATGTCCATTCCACGAAGTCGTTCCTTGCAGATTGACCACAGATTCTCGACTGATTTAAATCAGGAGAATTTCCGGGCCAGTCTATAGTAATTTATATTATTTACATTATTCGGACTGTTATCCTCATCTTCCTTGCCATATTCACAACGTTTCGGTCGTTGTACACTCCGGTCTTCTTCAGGTTAGTGGAATATGCCAATGAAGATGAGGATAACAGTCTGAATAATGTAAATAATCATAATACCTCATCTCAAAGATACAGATAGACAGTCTATAGTACTTTGATTTGCTCACTGGTAAAGTTTTCCAGTGTGTTCATGCGGAGTTACAATTTTCGTACGCTTCTTTGGAGTAACATCAATCGTAGACAATGGCTGTAGGAAAACTAATCGACAGTCGAGACAATAGTGTCTGGGCGTGATAAAAATATGATGCGATCACAGATGATGCAGTATTTTTCAAGGCCAAAAAAATTTCATCATAAACCCCGAAAATAGATTCATATTGCTGCACACCACTGCAAATGACCTAAGCTAAGGAAAAAATAGAAATCGATTACATCCTGTCACTCCAGTAGGGGTCTAAAACTGATCGTATATTGAAAGAAACGAAACTAAAGCGGTTGTTTCAATTAATTTGCACAAGAGTTTATGCTTTGATTTCAATGTTCACCATGAGGTTAGTTTCATTCAAACAAAGCCAGGGTTTATGGTAGAAACTGCTATGCTTTGCTCATAGCAGATAGTGAACGAGTCGTTTTTTTTAAAAAAAATCATTCCACCTCAAGCAAAGTGATAAGATGCAAGGGGCTACTGTGAGTGAAAGAGAATGAGAAAACTTTAGAAGGAACTGGAAACCCAACCCTAAACAGGAAACAAAGAATAGGTGTCTACTATTGCTCAATAGACGGGGAAGGAGTGTGCTTACCCGTGTTTCCAATATAGTCGGTCACAAAGCTAATCTGCTTGATGTTTTTCTCACTACCAGTCTTTTATAATGTTACCTCTTTTGGATTTTTAGACCCACTCACTTGTATATGTCAAGATCGATGTCAAACCAAATGAATATTCTGGAATTTCATTTCGCAAAGCAATGCTTTGATACTCTTAAGTTGACTTGGATAACTCCATATTTGTTCTTACTGAATATCTTCTCTCAATATTCTGAAAAAAAAAAAACAAAAAAAAACAAAAAAAAAAACAGATAGCACGGAATATCCTCACCTTATTTATGAGTTGCTCACTCTCGGCATTGAGAGTTTAATTCCTTTTAAGAAGTAGAAATTCGAATAGTCAACCTTGGTACACACCTAAATGTGCTGTGGCCAAAGCACCATAATGATTATTTCCATATTTATCTCCGTAAACGGTGCAGTGAGACTCACGCTCCTTTCAGAACGGCGTGCAACTAAAGTTCTGGATAATGCTAAGATCAGCTATGCACACTTAGTCCAAACTAAAATTGACAACAAAAGATTTGATTCCTATTTACAAAGAAATGAGATCGATCTCTCTTAAGCTCAAACAAAAATGATTACAATAGAGAAGTCATCAGCAATTGCACTCACACCATCAAAGAAGGTCATGAAATAGACTTTCACCAACCTGAAATAAAATTGACCAACCAACACAAATTCAACCAAAGACGGGTAGCTGAACAAATGATAATAGCAAGTACCGAAAATGTTTGTAATAGAATTAATGCGGCACAGCTTCACCCAGCATGGACTTCCCTATTTCAACGAAAAAATACGAAAAAACTAGAAGTATTTTTTTTTTTTTTTACTCCGGTTTGGAAATGACATTTTTCTTCCTTCAAGCAATTCTCATGCTTTCAGCTTACGCATGTCTTGTGAACTCAATTCGATCGATTTTTATTTTCTTAATTTGAATTTATAACGTATACAACATAGCTTAGTCACTGTTTCATTTATTTTTCAATCGTGATTAAGGATTGCAAAAAGCTCTTCGAAATATATCTGTTTTAACAATAAATTATCTGTTGGAATTACAAGTTTCTGTACTTTTTAACTCAACCAATGGAATGAAGCGTTTTTACACTTATACAAACATAATTACAGTTTGCTGGCCACTACCACCGAGCGGACAGGGCAATCGTCTCAACCTTACTCCTATGGCACTCATCTGGAAGTGTCTTCTCACGAAAATTGACTTTCCCAGACAACATAGCTCGAGACTCAAGGTTGGACATTGGGGATCTGGGGACAGCAATACAGCACCAAACAATGTGGAAAGAGATTGCCAATGGAGTTCGGACTAACCATAGGGTGGTCGAAAGATAATGATGATGATTATTAACTACGAAATAGTCGGCCACTCCAAACTAGGATCCTGAAATGAGCACGGCGAAAGATGAGTCCAGTGGCGTACAGAAAACGATCAAGTAATCACCAACACTTGGTTCCAGGAGAATCCAAGGCACCTGGGGATATTGAGAAGCTCAGGAGGAAATATAGAACCAGATTGATTACGTAACTATCAACAAAAGGTTCTTCACTGCAAAACATACACACGAGCTGACTGCCGGAGCGACCATCTTCTAGTCCTGTGCTACATCAGAGTAAAACTACGGACCTTAAAGAAGACTAAAACAACGCCTAAACTGCAATATGACAGACTCTTGAATGACGCAAGTTGCAAGGAGAGCGACAAATACAGAGTCATAAACGAATAAAACCTGAACGAGGATACAAAATCAAAGTGGAACATTCTGAGAGAAACACGTGTTGTCTACGAACATCTCAAAGAAAACGGGACAGGAAAGGAACGAATGGATGGCAGAAGAAATTCTAGAGATGATGAAAAAGCGACAACAAACAATGCCAAGGAATGGAAAAGAGTACCGAACACTAGACCCAGAAATTGAAAATAAATGGAGGCAGGCTACATAGGAATAGATCAATGGAAAGTTCGCAGAATTAGAGAGAATGAGTAGCACAATTACAGCTAGTATGCACAATAGAATAAAATAATAAGACGAAAGGTGAGCCAACTAAAAAATAAGATCAAAAGAAAAAGAAGAAAAAAATTCAAAGATGGAGTGAATACATCAAAGAACTTTACTACAATGCGAGAGTGAAACCTACGCCGGAAAATACGGAAGGGACAGAAATACTAAAAGATGAAGTAAGATCAGCTCCAGAGAAAATGAACAGAAACAAAGAGGCAGAACCTGATGAGATCGTAACAGAAATGCTGTCCGCCTTAGACAATATCTATATCGACAAGATCATCAAAGTAATAAACGAAATATACAACATAACATCACTAAATCCATCTCTGTAATATTACCTAAGAGACCAGGTACAAATGAATGCGAAATCCATAGGACAATCAGTTTAATGAGCCAAATTATTCAGACAAAGCCTGATGAAGAGAGTCCGAAGCAGAATTACACCTGAAATAGGACAAGAACAGTACAGCTTTGTTAAGGACGCTGGAACAAGAAAAACAACATTTATGATTAGAATGTTAAAAGAGAGAGCAGTAAAAATGTAGAAGGATGTGTATTTATGTTTTATAGTGTTGTAGCATACCTACGGACGATAATGGGCGTGTCCCCACTCACAGAAATACACTAGTAAATACTGTATGTTGGTCTGCAGTCGGAGATTCGTCTCCAGCTGTGCTGGTCAAACTCTCTGCCTCCGAGCAGAGAGGATCCTCAGACGGGGCTATGTCGAAGGGCAAAGTCTCGTCTCGGGGAAAAAGCTACCCAACCCCGTTTTATACGTGGTCTACGGGGAATATTTGGCTGAGCTTACGGGCACGGATACTCCACATTAAATTCGGCCTTGTGCCACATGTGACCACGTGGGGCGGTTGGTAGATATCCTAAGGTCGGAGATTCGTCGCCAGCTGTGCAAGTCAAACTCTCTATCTACGAGCAGAGAGGATCCGTAGACAAGGCTATGTCGAAGAGAAAAGTCTCGTCTCCGGAAAAAACTACCCGACCCCGTTTTATACGGGGTCTACGGAGAACTTTTTGTCCGAGCCTATGGGTTCGGATATCCCAAATTAAATTTGGCCTTGTGCTACGTCTGACTACGTGGGGCGGTTGGTAGATATCCTGCAGCTGCAGATTCGTCTTCAGCTGTGCTAGTCAAACCCTCTGCCTCCGGGTAGAGAAGAGCCCTAAATGAGGCTTCAATGCCATCCTTCGTGCGATTATTCTATTCAGTAACCTTCCCTGGTTTACATCATATAGATAACGCAAAATCATTTCACAAGATACGGCACAGAGATCTATTTGAACAGTTGGGAAAAGTAGATCTATTTGGAAAAGAAATTCGGAACTTATACTGGGAGCAAATTGCCTGTATACGGATAGAAAAAAAAATTAAGTAGATATACAAAAACACCAGATTTATTCACCCTTTACAGCGACGCTATTCTAAGGGAATTGGAAACCCTACCAGGATTTAGTATCGCTTGGCGTATTCTTAACCGTATAAGATACGCAAATGACACCGTGTTGATGGCCGAAACGAAAAGACGAAAACGAAACTACATAACCTCCTAGAAAGATTAGTAGAAGATAGCAAATGAAAAGAACTCCCTCATCAACTACAAGAAGATAAAAAGTATGGTCATCAGCAAGAGGACAAGCTCAAGATTCTAGTTATGAATTGGAGATATAAACTTTTGTGATGCCAACGATTACTCGTTGCCACTTTCGCGATACTCGTTGTAATCGCAGATACAACTATAGTATGCCATTGAACAATATTGGTGTCAGAAGCCTTCGAATAGCACTCACACTAATAGTACTTGCTCGATAATACTCGCTCGAATAGTAATCCGTATAGTGATCCGAATATAGAAATAGTATAGTGAATAGAGTAGCGAATAGCTGTCCGTATAATAAGAGAGGATAGAATAGAAATAGCGAGCAATCTAGACGTCACGCGACTTCCTACTTATGCGTTTCCTCTATGGTCACGTGGTCTACTTAATTCAATAATGGGATCGCCTGCGTTTGCTCACTGGCGATCTATGTCCAAACTCAAGTGTCGGCAGCGACACTTTATTCCTGTATAACATACGCATCAAACAGGTGCAGAAGTTCAAATAATAGGCAAACGTTTTCACAGACGATGCAAAATGCGACACCTAGATCCAAATATGCATTGGACTATCGAAAGAAGAATTCTAAAAGCTAAACAAGGTGCTGAGAAACGGTAATAAATTTCGTTAGAAACAAAAAAAAAGAAAAAGAAAAGTATTGGGTTGCTATGTGATAGCCATCCTCTTATATGGCATTTAATGTTTAACAATCTCCCCACGGATAAGAAAAAAAGACTAAAAGTAATACAAATGTAGTTTTACATCATGATACTGAAATTTCCATGGACGGAGCGAGTAATCAATAAAGAAATCTTAAAGAAAATAGCAAAAGAAAGAACACTTATACTCAGAATCAAGAAAAGATAGCTGAAATTCCTTGGGCACATAATGAGGAAAGGAGGCTTGGAAAACTTAACCTTCATAGATTATTTCATCTTCATTAGACAAAGCTAAGCTCTTTGTAATGAACTTTTCCTCAAACTCCACGCTAGACGGCCACGGTCATCTTATACCTGACCACTCCTCTCACGGAGCACACGCTTTGTGATCTCACTATCACGGCTCGGAAATTTTCCAGACTCATCACACACCCTGTCTAAGAAGGCTGCTGGTTCGGATAAAATCCTTGTTGTTATACTTAAGATTTTGCCCTGAATTTTCTCCAATATTGATGAAGTTGTTTAACTGGTGCCTGAAAGATAAATGTTTCCCAAGCCTGTGGATGTTGTCAGTTGTTTTACCTGTTTTTAAGAATACTGTTGAGCGTTCATCTCCATCACAGCTGTCAGACTTCTTAGAGTCATAATTACACTCTTTGAGTCTCTTATGAGTAAAAAATTTTGTTGATCACCTCACTAGAAATAAATACCTGAGCGACAAACTGTATGGGTTTCACTCTACTTGGTCCACTGCTGATGTTTCGACTGCTATTATATACAAAATCAGTGAAAAGCTCGACGCGATTCACGATAGAGTATTGCTGCCATATCTGGAATGGAGCTGCTCAATCTTCACTTTCCAGCCTTGAGAGAGTTCGAAATCGACTTGTGGAAGACTTATTCTACACTTTGAAGCCTCTTTCTTACAGACGCAATGTCGCAAATGTATTGCTACTCTGTCACTATTTCCATGACAAATACGCAGATGAGCACCATTATTTAGTTCTTCTACTCTATACAGGGTGTGGCAAAATACTTTTACAAACTTTGAGGGAGAGTTCCTCACATGTAAACATATGTCCGGAAATCCTTCATTTTTGAGTTATTAAGTTTAAAGTTTACGGTAGACGCTGTTAAATGTACAATCCAAAATACAATCCCAATATACACTAGGAGCGGGTTCCTTATACCAAAACAAGGTAAAATGTCCGTATTAACATATGTCCAAAAATCTATCGATGTACCTCAACACAGCAACTCATAAAAAATGTTTAAAATGTCCTCCATTTGCTTCTATACATGCATGCACCTGTCGGATCACTGACTGGCGAACCCTTTCAAATATTCTCAGACGGTGTCGAATAGTTTCTCAGCCCCGCCACATGACATGTTGATGAAGCGTCTACGCATTAATAATGTCTGCTGCATAAACCAATTGTATTAGGTGGCCCCACAGATAA
This sequence comes from Acanthosepion lycidas, assembly GCA_963932145.1. Lineage (NCBI taxonomy): Eukaryota > Metazoa > Mollusca > Cephalopoda > Sepiida > Sepiidae > Acanthosepion > Acanthosepion lycidas. The sequence continues at coordinate 114,816,314 of OZ010576.1, read as the reverse complement.
AAATCCAAAGAGTCATGTCGGAGGAACGTGCAGGCCATGGAACCGGTCCCCACTACCTATCAATTTTTCAAACCTAATAACTCAAAAACAAGGATTTGTGAGCATATGTTTATACGGACGTTTGTCCTCTTTTTGGTGTGAAGAAACGACTCCCAAATTTTGTAAAAGTATTTTTTATACATCCTGTATATTTAGAGCTCGGCCACGCCATACTACTTTCACGGAGTCGAATCACCCACATTTCCTCCATATTCCAATTTTAAGTTTCATTCAGACATCTTTTTCCTAAGAGCTGTTAGTTTGTGGAACAGACTCTCGTAAGGATTCTTTCCTAAACACTAAAATCTTAGTTCTTTAAGACAAGGTTTCAATCGTTATCTAGTTCTTTTATTCCCATAAAGTTAACTTCATACTAATGCCTTTTACATTCATATCACGCACCTCATTCAGTAATCCTCTACCTTGAATGGCTCTCGAGCATTGATTTGGTTGAATTTTAGTAAAAATGATCAAATAAGTAAAAAAAAAGAGAGTAGTGGATTAGAAGCAGTGGTTTTTACTTATTTCCTTAATGAACAAGTACATGCCATTTATACTAAATAAAAAGGGTAATATTTAAACTTTGTGCCCACAAAAAAACGGTGTGTTTATTCCCTTGACATCACTTTTACTGTATGCACTTTTGATTCCCTCGGAAATGTTTATTTAAAAAAAATATATAAAAATATATGAATTAAGTACAATGCAATTTAGTATTTACCATTTTATATAGAAATACATTTTTTAAAATCATTTCACCCCATGCAAGGCAGTAAAGCTACTAAGACACAAGGGGTTACTGAGTGCGAAAGAATAAGAAACATTAAGGAGCAAGAAGAAAAGAAAAAGAGTAATCAGAATGACAGTAGATAACGATTGACATTGCATTTAAAGTTTTGAAGATCAAAGTTGGCTGGAAAGCATGGAGCCGGAAGAGAGTTCCACAAACGAAAAGTGTGAGAAAAGAAACTATTAGCATAGAACTTACGGTTACATCTAGCCAATTCAACTGTAAAAGAAATCTTTTTATTCAAAAATTAATAAAAAATTACAAAATTCTTAAAATATGCTCTCGGCCTATTTTAATGTATTTATTTGGCGAGAGCAAATGAAAGAAATGCCCGAAAATGCTTTCTTTTTCTTTTTTCTTTTTTTACAGTCGCATTTCGTTATGTGTTTATTTAAATTTTCGTCTTCACAGATATTTTTGTAAATTTATGAATAAAAAAATTATTTTCATATTTATTTCTTTATAAAATGATAAATAATAAATATTTCATTATATTTGGTTCGCATATTTTAGAATCTAATATATATAAAATTATTCTTGTAAATAAGCAATCTAATAAATAGTGTTGTCAATTCTCAAGAATAAAGAAAATGTATAAATCCACTTTTATACTTTACTAAAATTTTAATCATTTCTTTTTAAAAGCAATAAACATTGCTGAGAGAGTTAAAAGTGTATATAATAATAGAGGTGTCAGGGAAATAACCGTCCATTTGACGCACCGTTTTTTTTTTTTTTTTTTTTCTTTTTGTTTGTCTTTTTGCAGGCACAAAGGTTAAACTTTGACATAAAACGTATGGAATTGTTTATCATTATGTTTTAACTAATGTTTCTTTTTTTTTTTTTTTTTAATATCTTGGTTCATTAAGTGAAGAACACACTTATGTTTTTAAAGTAATTAAACCAATCAAGGATCGGATTAACAAAAAACTGTATAAAGTCATGAAATAATAATAATAATAACAAAGATTGTTTTCACCTTAAAAAAATATATATCATCGACCAGTGTATTAGAAATTAAAATAATTGTACAGCGTCTCCATAAAGTTCGTGTGCACTTTAAAAAAATTATAACTTTATTTGTATTTGCGATAGAAATAATTTGTAAAAAGGATTAGAAAGAAGTAAATCTACATTTTTTAAAGTTTTATTGAAATTTTATTTAAGTTTCCATATGTCCTCTATCATTAGCAATACAAAGGGTAATACGATTTTGCAGTTCACGGAAAACATTTGCCAACTGATTTACAGTAATGCCTGAAATCACATTAGTTATTTTAGCTATACTTAAAACTAGGTACATTAAACTTTACAACATTTTTTACAGATTATTTCTATCGCAAATACAAATAAAGTTATAATTTTTTAAAGTGCACACGAACTTTGTGGACACCCTGTATTTGCCCTATAGATATGAACTATAGAAAAATCCATCTACTATATTTATTTACTTAAATTCTTATGCGGATTCGTTTCTATAACAGACATGAGGCAGTTTAAAATCGCTTACACCATCTTGTGATCGAAAACTTCGTTTTACGGCCCCTTTCCTCACAGACGAAAAATCGCAAACCTGCCGCTATTTCCACAGAAAATGTTCAAATGAGCTTCATTCTTTAGTTCCACCAGTTCAGACCTTTACTTTTCTATAACGCAAAAAAAAAAAAAAAAAACTATCGAATACAAATTATCGAACAATTTCAGATTAGATTATGTCACGTAATAACATACATAATAAAGGAGAAATTTAAAATTAAATTGAGCTCATAAATTAACGTTGTTTTATGTAACGAATCTTAAACAAGGTATGGGATCTGTTTGATTTACCTTGCTCTCTTGTAGGGAAATCAGTCACTGAACTTTTTATTTCAATTTATTTAATTAAGTCATGTATGTAGAAAACGTCACGTACGCTTACGGCCATATCACGTTGAAACATCGATTCTCGTACGATAACCGAAGTTAAGCAACGTCGATCGTGGTCAGTAACTAGATGGATGACCGCTTGGAAATACGAGATGCTGTAAGCTTGGGTGTATGGGTGGTGTAATAGATAAAGGCACGGAATGGTAAATCAGATAGCCAAGTTCCAGTTTCAGTGGGGGTCATTATATTCCCTTACACGCAAATAACCTTGGGAAAGTCATGAACCCACCTCAACTTAATTAATAGGACTTGTATCAGTAAATCCTTATTATCTTTTAAAAAAATCTTCTTACAATGTAAAAATATTTTCTGTCTTTAAATAACTTGCAAATGTTGATAAGCCGTAAAAAGCAAATCAATAAAATAATCAAATACTGATTTACTACTAGTTAGTGCCATGTGCCATGAGTGATACACGCATCTTTCGATACATGACTGGCGAAGCAGATTTTTTCCCCACATATGTTACCATTTCTTTCTGCGGTAGACCAGTTGCTATTCAAGGCTATAGAACCCGTTCTGTCCTGCCATTTACCCATAGCTAGGTGAAGAAGAGGATTCACACCTTTCTCAAGGGAATTAGCACGCAAGTGAATTTAAGGGAATCGAACGGAATTCGAACACGGCTCGTCGATACCTCAATCCGAACGGCTACCCATTATTCCATCGTGCCACTCCTATGATTTACTGCAACACACATAATAAATGACTGATCTGAAATATCCGACAAAGTATATAAAAATGGAATATGTGAAAATCCAGTTGGACATTGAAAAACCTTTTTTTTTTATTTAATTATTAACGTTTCTCTACTTCACGTGAGCATTTTCAAAACAAAATTACGTTAATTATTTTTTTACCGATAGAAATGAAAACGATGTCGGACTGTCAGACTGTATCTAAATAAATAAAATATTAAAAATGTTTAATAAAAAATATTATTTTATATATTTAACAAAATATATCTAATTAATGTCATAAAGGCTATATTTTTCATATAAGATCTATGCAAGCAATTTGTAAGTGGAAAATGTTAGAACATGTATGATTCTTACGTGGAGAGTATATTAAATGAAATTTCTCAGACATTCAGGCTGGTAAATGTTATTAATACTGTTTATTATAAACAGATCATTTACTTAAATATTTGTGTCTATATAAATAAGGTATAACAACAAAATATATTAAAATATATAATATCTGTATGAAATATAAGAACGTAGAACCAAAGACTGTAGTTGATTTTTCATTGGCTAAAAGTTTTAATGAGACATTTACTATGAACATAAACGATGTTGGTTGCTTGGTTTTTTTAGCGGCATATCAACACTTCTATGGGTTATTTAATGCCGAAATTAAATATTTTGAACACAATTTTATGGCTTCAACTACAGATAAAATGTATTGTTGGTCATTTTTCTATAAAATGTAGTGTTGGTAATTCTGCTATAAAATGTATTGTTGGTACTTCCACTATAAAAGTACTGTTGGTCATATTGCTTTAAAAATGTACTGATGGTAATTTTACTATAAATATGTATTACTGGTATTTTTTAATATATAAAAAAACGTATTACTGGCATCTTCATAAAAATGTATCTTTATACTTTCATAGTGTTTTTTGTTTGTTTGGGGAGATTCACTATTTATCCATAGCTGGAAACCTAACAGGTGGTACCACCCCGAGTCAGAGTGGACCTGGGAACAAAAAATGTAGCTTATCGTCACACCCAGGACTAGAGCATAAACGAAGTAAAAAGGCGCTGTGTTGTAATGGTTTGTCTCGCTGGATCAATTACGACTGTGTAGTGAGTTTGCACCTCGTTCGGTGCTCCCTACATTCGGACTTGTGCCACATCTAAGAGGAAAACAACCATAGACGAAGTAAAATGATCACGCGTATTAATGTTATAGATCCTGCGACACGATACTGTGTGACTGCTATACCGCGAAATAAGGAAAGTTTTGAAACACTGGAAACTGTGTGTAAATATTGGCTCTCTAATTTTGAAGCACCTCGGAACTTTTTGACTGACAATGGTACAGAATTTAATAATTTTCAGTATATGAGACAAAAGCTGAATATCGTTGTAAAAATCACCACAGCTGAAAATCATTGGAACAGTGGACTGAATGTGAGACATAACTGAATTCTTCGTGAAATGGCCATTGAAACTCTAGAGGATGCTAAATGCTCATTGGATATTTCCTTGGCTTGGTTAAGGATAGTACAAATTCTGTAAATTCACTCAAAGATGAACAGAGAATTAATACTAATTAAATATAACTTTTGATAGAAAATCAAATATGGTTATCTGATTTCTAAAAAGTCTACAAGGAACTTTTATGAAAATTCTTTTTTTTAACCATTCAGTCATTCATTTATTTATTCATATTTCAAAATCTTCCTGTTTGATATAGAGAATTGTTTAATATATTTCACAAAATATATGTTATTAATGTCATAAAACCTATATTTCTCAATATAAAAGCGACGCTAGCAATTTTTAAGTGGAAAATTAAATAAATTATCAGTTTTACATTGGAAAGAAAATTAGTATACTAATATATAGGGTTTTAGTAATTGTCAGTATTCCAATAATAATACCTATTTGCAGTCAAAATTCCAGGGTATGTTCTAGACAACCGCTTCATGGAAAAAGTACAGATTCTTAATAAATGAATTCACTGGTTTCAGAAATTTTTCCTCGACATCTAATCACCAAATAGCATAATGATACTAATAACTTAATAACACTGAAGTTACTTCCAAGGATAAGCATGAAGGAAACCTGTAAAGAGACCTTAATTAATTCAAAATAATTACACACAAAAAAATCAATTCAGAGATTTTTAAGCGCCGCTCGATCTTATATTTGTTGATAAAAATTAACAGACTTGAGTATACCAGAGCATATCTCAATTTATTGGTTACAACTATCACATGATTATGTCGTAAGAAGGTGGTCAGGGATTTACATAATCCGGCAACTAAAAGCGAATTAAAACGGTTAAAATTTAATTGCGCCACACAAAAGAATTTGATATTGCAGTGATTAAATAAAATTAAAACTGGACTTCAACGTTTTAGTAAGCATTACAGTTCTTTTCTTCCATCTAATTATTAATGAAATTATTTGTAAAATTCAGCCAGTTATCCAAGAAGCGAGAATAAAAAGCGTTTGAAATTAAAACGAGGCTCTCCAAATTCAAAAAGTATGTTTTATATTTACCGTCATTTAAATTAGACACCATTTCGACACAATCACTGAGCAACTTTTTACAGATAATGAACATTCGTGTTGATAGATCAATACCTATGTAAAATCGTTTAATTTTTCCCATTTTCCTCTGACTATATTTGAAAAATATACCTTCCGTATAAATTGTTTAAGTTTACATAAGGAACTAATTTCCTGTATAGCACGTAATTATACAAAGGGTAGCCATTCAAATGTGTTGGCATTTCGGCTATGGGACTTTGAAAAAAATCAGTCAGTAAGTGATGTTTCTTTTCTTCAGCACTTCTCGTCTTCGCTTCTTCTTTCTTAATGACATCCATTACCCAATTATTGTAGGAAGCCACTCGTGTAAAGACGGCTGGAGACATCTCAATTGTAAAAGATATGATGCCTGATAAAACCCATTGTTGATTCTGGCGACAAATCAAGGGACCGCCACTATCACCCTGCATTTAAAAATCAGATGAAAATGGATTTAAGTTATTATAAACATATAAAGATGACAGACTGAAAAAAAAAAAAATAAACATTAGCATAAGCTGCAAATAATATATATATATGTATGTGTGTGAGAGAGAGAGAGAGAGAGAGAGAGAGAGAGAGAGAGTGTGTGTGTGTGAATAAAAACAAAACTTTATTTTATAGATATACTTTTAGTTATATCTGAAATTTAAACACACACACATATACATGCAGACACACACACACACACACACATAACTCACTATGAAGGAAAATCCTCGAGAGTGATGACATTGAATATTATCCAAATATTAATCTACGCCCAGGTTTTTTCCCAGTATCGTCTTTCGAAACAGAATTACTACTCTCCCAAGCAAACGAAGAAAACTGTATCAAGAAATAAAAAGAAAATGGTTGAATCCGTCAATACAACAATAAAAACAATATCTCCACACGTAACAGTAATTGACGCAAGTTTCAGTTAACAGTATGAAAATAGCGTTCTCTAAATTCTTCCAGTTGCTAAGGACATTTTGTTTTGTTATTATTAGTTACTTTGTTTTAATGAATTCATTTCATTTTTGCCTTGAAAAAGTTCACATTGTACGAAACGTGTCGGCTAATAAGACAGTTTTCATATTGCCTTTTACCTTTATACATATTGTCTTTTTCTACAGGTTAACTCAGAGAAAATTTATATATATATATATATATATATATATATATATATATGTGTGTGTGTGTGTGTGTGTGTGTGTGTGTGTATGTATATGCACACATATAGGGGCTGCAAAAGTAGTTATACAGTATTATACCTATTGATATGTTATTGATATGTCTGTATGATCAATGCAATACCTTTTGTCAAATGTGTATTTTACTGTATACCTATTTTTGCGCACCCATCTGGACCTTGTACATTATACCTTCATTGAAATATGTTGGAAATTTTTAGTTGAAATTGAGAAAATACGAAATTTAACAAAAATGCTCATAATTTATGGAAAAAGATAATATATACATAACCTCCTGGAGTTAGTTTAAACTGACGATTTCTTTTTTCATGAAACTACTTTTTTTTCTTTAAACTATAATTATTAACTATAACTTTTGAAAGTGAAAATTTGATTGAAATGTTAGAAAATTCTCAAGTTTTCATCTAAAATAAAGAGAATTAAAAATTTAAAGCAAATTTTGTCATTATATATGGAAAGAATATCACGTCTGTTTAAACACGAGGATATGTGTTAACATCGTTTTTTTTCTGAAAAACAAAATTCTATTAAGTTGTCCGAATTTCCTCGATGAAGAATTGTCCTTTTCCATTTTTTGACCAGCTTTCTTTTCATCTTGTTGCAGTTCATATAGACTACTGCGTTTATTATTACTGGTAAAATATCTATCGCATAAATTGTACCAAATATGTTTGTAACCTATTGAATACATTGTGTGTGCGCGTTGAATAAATTATTGAATTGAGTGTATTCGTGTAGCAATTTTTCATTTATCTAACATTGATTGAAGGCAAACGAAAGTTCTATGTTAAGGATTTTTGTTATTTATTTGTTCTATATTTGGATTATCTTCCTGGTTTTCGCGTGGGATTTTAAATATTAGTTGTCCGATATCTGAGTACTTACGGCTTTTATAAGCCATTATCACAGAGTTCTGTTATGTACAGTGCTGTTCGATAAAAGTGACTCACCTGAGTTTTTTTACTTAAAAAAATTTTCACCTATTATTTTGGGGTCAAACTAATTTTTAATCTTACTAATATAAAGACCCTTCCCGACCACCTAGTAAAAAAGTTTACTCACCCTAAGGTATTCTATTGATAATTATAATTTTGGATATAAATGAGATTTAGGGAAAAACTAACTTATTTCCTGCAACTAGTAATCAATAGAAACATAACTGAACAGCTTTAAATAGAGAATAATAGAGGTATAATTTATTTATAATAAGTAATATAGTTTGAAATATTTAATAATCTATGGGTCCTCGTTTATTTTGAATAACCTTTTCAACCCTTTTTGACATTGACTTGACTAGGTTCTGGCAAATCTCATCTCCAAGCATTGAATTCCATTCGGATATGAAATTCACAATCAAATCCTCTTTGTTGCTCAACTGCTTTCTCGAAAGCCTGTACTTTATAATGCTCCATAAGTTTTCTATGAGGTTGAGGTCAGGAGATTGGGGCGGCCATGTCATAATACTCACTTGCTTCTCATCAAAGCATTCCTTCATCAATTTTGATTTGTGACAGGGAACATTATACTGCATAAAAATGAGCTTGGTGGGGTTGATTTGCACCCTTTCAGCAGAAGGGAGCAGACAAGACTCTAAAATTATCTTGTACTGCTCGCTCCTGAGGGTCTTTTCAATAGTTTTTAAGAAACCAGTTCCATGAAAACAAAAGCATCTCCAGAACATTATACTGAACGGATGCTTGACAGTACTTACTGCTAAATTCAAAGAGCTTTCAAAGCTTCTTCTTCGGATTTTAGATCGCTTATCCTTTGAATTTAGCTCAACTTTCGTTTCATCGGACAAGAGAACATTTAGTAAAAAAAAAACAGGTGAGTCACTTTTACCGAACAGCACTGTATTTCAGTTTTATAGTTTGCCAACTATTGTGTTTTCACGCGTCATGCGGGTTTTTTAACAGCTGCATTTTCATGTGTCAGTTTGCTTGGTGTGTCATTTAAAAAAAATGAAATTTAGTATGTTTGTTTTGAAATTTCATAACATTTTATTCATGTTGGATTGTTCGTTTTTCATAAGTCTTTAATAAAACTTGTATAAATGGATTATATTTTATGTGCACATCAAGCACAAAAATAAATACAACAATCAACCCCACATACATGGTTAATTATAATCTATTTTAATTTAAACTGTTTACATACAGACTATTGTCCTAATAATTGTTTTTATCACAATGTTTCGGCGCTTTTGCCCTACGGCCTTCATCAGGTCAATCTGGTAGTGTAGGTAATGGGCAGTTGAATGAGAACAATCTACCTCCGTATTTTGTTCAGTTAGTAATTTTTTTTAATCGGTATCACTCCATGCAAGCCAGTAAAGCCACTAAGACACAAAGGGTTACAGGGTGTGGAAGAATTAGGAACAGAAACATTAATAATGAGCGGGAAGAGAAAAGAGTAATCAAGAGAACAGTAAATAGCGGCTGACACTGCATTTAATTTTTTGCAGATTAAAGTCGGCTGGAAAGCTTGAAGTCGGAAGGGAGTTCCCGCAAGCAAGAAGTGCGAGAAAAGAAACTGTTAGCATAGAACTTACATCTAGCCAGCTCAACTGTAAATTGATGAGATCTCGACGCCAGTCTCGTGTTGCGCTTAAATTAAAACAAAATTCTAGGTGCTATGGCGAAAAGCTCATCCGAACAAGGATTTATAGAAAAACACAGAGTGGGAAAGTGACTGAAGCCGCCCTACCAGATCAGTTCCAATAGTATAGCTGATTCTTCTTTGGATTTTCTTAAGAAGTAGATAGCAGGGGCACCGGACCATATGTCTCGCACGACACAGTGAACCAACTTTCTTATAGGGTGATCTAACAATGGATTCAATATAATCTTCCCACTACATGCCAACTAAAACATTAGTACGAGAATGAGTAACACGTAAGTTTCCTGGAGATTAGCATTAGCTATGCTGATGGAAGGCTGAGAGTGATCTCTCAAATGATTAATATTTTAGTTTTGGAGGTATTAAGATTAACACTTTTGCCCCAGTTAACGACAGACTTGAGTTCGTTTGGGGCATTGGCTGCCATTTTGATCTTGTCAGACTGATAAGCCTTACTCTCGAGGCAGGAGTAAATGGTTATGTCATCAGCGTAGATGCCAAGTTGAGAGCTGATATCATCGGAAAGGTCATTAATGAATATTAAAACAGGGTAGGACCAAGGATGGAGTCCCGGGGGACACTTGCGTTAGTACGAAAAGATTCAGACGAGTTGCCGTTCAGGATAAGCTTCTTTTCACGATTCGATAGGAAAAACTGGATCAGTTCAAAAACGTGTCCGGAGACACCGTAACTTTTCAGCCTGTGGAGAACACCTGTATGCCAAACCCTGTCAATGGCTTTCGAGATGTCCAATGCTACAGTTCGGGCTTGTCCATTTTTATCAAAAGTATGATAGACTCTTTCCGAAATTATCGTCAGTACATCAGCAGTTGACCTGTAGAAAAGACAGCCATATTGCTTGTAAGAAAAAAGGCACTGCGATGAAAGATGATGAACTAAGTCAACATTGATAGGTCCTCTAAGAGCTTCCAAAAAAGAGGTAGAAGGTTAATAGGCCGACGATAGTTGGAAGGGTCGGACGGTTCAACATAGTTCTTAAAAACTGGAACAACAGACGATGACTTTCAGCAGTCAGGAGAGCAGAAGGCAGCGAGGCATTTATTATACAATTTAGAGAGAACAGGAGCCAGTTCGGGAGCACATTTCTTAATAACTAGTATAGGGATACTATCGGCTTCACATTATGGGGATCTAGGTTAGAGATGAGAGTAGAAACCATAGAAAGGGTTATATGCACATCACATAACAGAAACTCTGTTCTAAGAGGAAAGTTAGGTAAGAATAAACCACATGAGTCAAGAGTAGAATTTAAGGAGAATTTACAGGCAAAGCATTCAGCTTTATCAGCAGAGGGTGTTAACACTTCAGATTGTTTGACGAGGGAAGATACACTTATTTAATATCATATTGCAGAGCCGCCAGTAATCACATGAGCCTAAGTTGTTACATGTTATGCAGTGTCTCAGTCTTTCGGCAAACAGGGACTTAGCTCCTTCGAGGGCTCCTTTAAATTTATTAGGAGCAGCAACAAATATGCGCCTGTTGTGACTAGAGCTGTCACGCTGGTATAGCCGAAAATAGTTGTTCCTCTGTAATATAGCGGTCGAGTATGCTGGTGTGAATCATGGATAGGATTAAGGTTTCGCCTGGCATTTCTGAGAAAGGATGAAAACGTCCATACCGGCTTTGACAAAAGAAGAAATCTCATTGGCGCAATTCTTAATTGGGTGGTTAAAGAGGTTATGGGGCGCCCCGAAAAAAATCACAGAGTGAATCCCAATTAGCATAATTAGTAATGGAAAGAGGTCTTATACATAGGTGGTTCCTGTTTAATAGATGATTGCAACGAAATATCAATAAATACCACAGAGTGGTCCTAGCTACTAAGAAGGGGGCGTTGCGAAGCTCGGCAAGAGCGAGGAAAGGAAGTAAAAAATAGATCCAGTAGAGAAGGACACGGGACACGAGTAGGGAAGTCAACAATTTTAGTAAGTGATTGGGCAATGAAAAAAATTTAATGACTAAATACTGGCAACGTCAGTACCTTTAGAATATTTAAGCCCCGTGTCGGGGTGAGCGTTAAAGTCACCGTAGACAAATATGTTTGCAGATGGATGGAGAGAAAGTGCATTTTCTCTAGTGTCAGCAATTATGTCGAATTTACTGCAATCACGGGAAGTGGGGGGGGGCGATAAAAGAAAAAGAGATAGCTAACAGAGTTTAGTAACGAAAGATGGAAGCACATAGAAGAGTATTCAAGGGCCTTGAGAGACAATTTTTGGGCCATCGGAAGATTATCATGGATGTAAGCACGAAGGCCACGCACGTGAATATGGGAATCTTTTTGGCAAAGGGGAATATAGCCTGTAACTAAGAATTCATAGGTAGCAATGGATGAATTTAAATTGGTTCCATAAAGGGCAAAGATATATGGCAACCATTACAAGAGAAAACATTCTACGTTGCAGAATTAGAAAGGGTAACACAAATATTAGAGAAAAAAGGTTGATTGGGTAGGTGTTTTTTATTTGCTGTTTTTTTTTTTTGTGTTTTCTGTGAGTTTCCTTTTGAGGAGAGAGAGAGAGAGAGAGAGAGAGAGAGAGAAAAGACCATCATAATAGTCACTATCTGTCGTCCATGGTAATACAAACTGGCCATGGCGTAGCTGAGAACAGGGCATAATATGGGCTCAGGGTTGCTCACCGAAAATACGTACAGGGGCACTTAACTATGCGGGGCATGGCACTAGAAATATCCCGATATTATGCGACTGTTGACCATAGCAGCCTCTCCAAGCGTTCCCAAAGAGTTCGGGCTCCTAACGACCAGTCGGAAGCAGCAGCCACCAAACTGCCAACCCGATACCCTCACAGCCACTCGTTAGTCTAATCTCCAAAATGTTGTGACAGTAAAATCATTGTGGCCCGAGTAGAAGAAAGAAATAGAGAACAGGTAAACCATATCCTTAATAGGGAACAAGGGATGAACCGCTACTCCTGTTCAATAAATATACACCCTTGTGCAATGTAATAAAAACAACGGATTTAGTTTCCTTTTTTTCACCATACGGTCAGTTTTAGACCCACTGGAGTGACAGGGTGTAATCGATTTCTATTTTTCCTTAGATTAAGTTATTTACAGTTGTGTGCAGCAATATGAATCTATTTTCGGGGTGTATAATGAAATTTGTTTGGCCTTGAAAAATATTTTGTCATCCGTGATTGCATCAGATTTTATCACACTCTGACACTATTGTTTCGACTGTCGATTAGTTGTCCTACGACCATTGTCTGCATGGACGTTACTCCAAAGAAGCGTACGGAATCTGTAACATTGCAAAGACACATTAGTAAGCTTTACAGAGAGATCGCGAACTGTACAATGAATGAGAATCTCGTGACGGACATTACAGACATGTGGTACCGTGACCCCTAAATCAATGAGGACTGCTAGTGGATTCCATGCCAAATCGCATCAAAGAGCTTCTAAAAAAATAAAGGCAGACATACGAAGTACTAACATGTGCACTGGGTCATGTTTCATTGGAAATATACGAAAAAATAAAAAAAGTAAATAATAGCGGAAATATTTGTTTTGTTTCAATTAATTTGCACAAAGGAGTACGAACCAGACGATAGATGAACCAACCTACTCCTATTAACGTAAAAAAAAATAAAAAAAATAATCACTTTATTACTCATAGTTGAGTGTGTAGGTTAATTACTTACTGAGCAAATTCCCGTTGTTCGGTTGAAGAATCCGGCGCATATTTTTGTTTTGACATCACCATTAATCAATTCTTGAAACTTTCTGGCACATTTATCAATCGGAATCACTGGTAGGACGACATGAAATAATCGGCTGGTGGTCATGGGAGTAGCACCTGTTGATAAAGAAAAAATATATTGATAAACAGAGGCGAAGATTACATGTTATATGAGCTTTGTGTTGGAATAAAAGTTCAACAACAGGGTTGCAACTTAAATTGGAAAATGTTTCATAAATGAAAACAGGGTGAGATGCAAATGTGGTCAAAACAGGTACAATTGGTTTGTTAAGGAATTCATATAAATTTATTTAATTTCAGGAAGTTACCAACATTGATGTGTTGGAGCACGCAGACTCCAGGAGCATGTATCTTCTTTGTCAATGTCGTCTTCGATGACTGGGGTCACGTACATCGAATTAATGAATGATGGCCGTATACCAAAATATATCAGGTGCGGTGATAATAAGTAAACAGGTACAATTGATTTGTTAAAGAATTCATATAAATTCAGTTAATTTCAGGAAGTTCTCATTTGAAATCTACTTCTCAAATATAAGACTCAAGACTGAGAACTACTATGAAAGTATAGTTTTGTCTTCCGATAGCATAAAGAGAGAACGATTTCTTCCAGACTCTACGTCAAGCAGAATAAATCAAAAGAATGTATGCTACGTTAAAATTTAAACCTAATGGTATGCGTGCTGCTGAGTTCCATAAATTCCAGGCTCAAAATGCATCATCAAATTCAGCTACATATAATGAGAAAGCAAACCGCGCAAGCAGAACGAAGACAATGAAAATACGACGATTAAATAAAGATTTCAGTTCGTGATTTCCTGAAGGTTACTCGGATCGACAGACACCTGAAGATGGCCTATAGGCAAAATAGCCGAAAAGTTGCGATAATAACAAAAAAGATGGAAACATATATTCGAATGTAATTATCGGTAACTCCTTATTCCAGAAATTCAGATAGAGGTAAAAGAAAAAAAAATCTGTTTAAAAAGGACCTTCGCTTCCTGTGGTATCGACTACATACAATGGCGAACCCCAGCCATTGACAGGAAATCATTGTGTAAAATCATAAATTAACATAAATCCGATTCCTTATGTGGCTACGTAAAAAGGTTAATATAACACAAATTTTACGATATAATAATTTTTATTCTTCTTTCTCAATCTAAATCAAATTCATCGGACAAAATATGATAAAAAAATTCAATAAATAAGATATCACAACTCCAACACAGGTGGCATCTCTTTTTAAAAATGATATTGAACAAAATCATTTGTCTTATCTTTTAAAATGTGTATACTTTCCTTCTTCTATGTGCCGGGTTCCTACGGGACGTTGGCGATTGTCTCTTCACAACTTCATATCCTTTGTAACTCTCAGTCTTTTACGCCATCTCTCCTAATCCCTCTTCTGTCGACCATGTACACAAGCTGGTTTGGTAGATTAACCACTGTTGCCTTCAGTATGCCCTATAAGTGCTAAATTTTCCAAACCCTCTTTCATCATTACGTGCCATAGAAATGTCAACTGTCTTTTTCTGATGCTATGTATAAGTTTCCTTTTTGCTTCCATTTTCTTTAAAACATCATCATTCCTCACCAGTTTAGTCTGTGGTATTCACAACATCCTTCTGTAGAACTACATTTCTATTGCTTGAAGTCTCTTCTTGATTTACGAAGAGATTGGCCAGTATTTACTGCCATATTGGACGACCGACATTATATAACAGTCCTGTACTCCTTTTTTCTGTTTGTAATGAAAGTTTTCTCATTGTTAATACATTGCTTACCTTTTGAAAGGTATCTTTCGCTTTAGGGCGATTATGGCTCCCCACAATACAAAGTTGTGGAGAGTCCTGATCGATTACGTCATGAAGGAATACGACACATAGAAGAAGTGACGCCGAATTGTCACTTACAATACCAAGCACATTTTCATGCATAGACATGTTATTTTTTAACCTTGAAAGGTCGCAAACACTTGGTATCACCCAACAAAGTTCGATGACGCATACATACACCATATGTCCAGAACAGACGTAGACTAATATATGCAAATATCACATGTCATTTAAGTAAAATATATTTGGTTGGTATGCTAATTTTACATGTCAACCCTTGTTGAGCAATTTAATGTTGAACGTAAGCTACAGTGACAATTCATCACACACACACATACATACATACATACATATATATATATATATATATATATATATATATATATATATATATATATATATATATGAGGGCCGGCTGAAATGTTCATAGGCTGACCAAGATATAAATCTAAGTAGACACACCAGTTAGTCGACCAGCTGTTGTATTCTACTTTATTGGTCAGCCTACGAACTTTTCAGCCTACTTTTTTATATAAAGAGTGCAATGGATAAATCGTTGTATAAAATACGCAAAAATGAATATAATACTGGCATCTCATTTTAAAGATATACTTACCAAAATTACGTAATAATATCTAGAAATACTAAAGAGTAAATTTATTCAATAAGATCGCCATTGGCTTCAACCAATATCTCCAGACGACTTCGGAATCTATTGCAACCCTTCTGGGCGGTCTTCTTATTTAAATTGGTAAATGCTGCCTTGATCCTTGCTTTCAGTTCATCTTTGGTGTTACAAGGGGTTTTGTTGGTCTCACGCTCAAGTGCACCCCATACATAAAAACCAAGAGGGTTGTAGTCAGGGGAGCTAGGTGGTCAGATGTAAGGGTGGATGTAGTCGCAGAAATTGCCTGACATCCATGACTGGGTTCTCCTGCTTGTGTGACCCAGTGCAGAGTCCTGTTGCCAGACATAGGATCTTCCTTTTGACAAGCGCTGGTCATCTGGAGTTTTGGAGTTGGACCCATATAACGATGTATCATCAACACAGACATTCACAAATGATCGGTGTATACTCTTAGGTCG
This sequence comes from Acanthosepion lycidas, assembly GCA_963932145.1. Taxonomy (NCBI): domain Eukaryota; kingdom Metazoa; phylum Mollusca; class Cephalopoda; order Sepiida; family Sepiidae; genus Acanthosepion; species Acanthosepion lycidas. The sequence continues at coordinate 114,799,809 of OZ010576.1, read as the reverse complement.
ATACTTTATGCAAAGTAGAAAGAAGATCGAACCGAAAAGCGAGCCTTGCGAGGCGTCTGCGTTTATCGTTTGGGCCTTGGAGGACTGGCCGTTATCAACTACCTTCAGGAACCTATCCCTTAGCATGGACTTGATAATTGAGAAGACTTTTTCAGCTATTCTATAGCTAAAAAATTTATGCTATAAAACTCTATGCCACACCTTGTCAAAGGCCTTTTTAGATATCTAATGCGATTGTACTTGAGATGTATTTTCGCCTAGTACCTCACTAATTATGTGAGTAATGACAGTTAAGATATCAGCAGTGGACAAAGTCGATCCTAATCCGTACATCTTGTCGTTCAAGACGTTGTTTCTATTGAGATGATCTACAATCATCTTGAGGATTATAGCTTCAAAAAGTTCGCCACTGAATGGTACTGAAGGGGCTGATGAGTCTATACTGAGATGGGAACGAGCGCTCACTTGCATTTTTGAAAAGAGGGCATACACTTGACACATTCCACATACTTAGGAAGCAACGGTTAATTGATTTCGCTAAGTACGGAAATAACCGAGGCTTAATATTCTTAAGGAGAACCACTGAAATTCTGTCCGGTAGCCTTCTTAGGGTCAAGACTTTTGACTTTCTCGGGCTGTGATAAAATTATTACTGAGATTGTTCTCTGTGAGACAGGGGAAGTCAGGAAGGGGATAGCCTTTGTCATCTAACGTTGAGTTAGAGGCAAAGATCTTGGCGAAGAGCTTTGCCTTATCTGACGAGGATAAGATTACCTCATAGAAGCCATTGAGGCTTTGCCTCTATTCAGAATTTGATTGAAGATTTTCCAGAACTTCCGGAATTCAATTTGTTGACTTTCGACCTTAGCCTAGAATGCTAGTGCATACCTATATTTGCCTTTTCTGAACCCTTTTACAATGCTTGTCGGTAATCTTGTCTGCTGCGAGTCTCTTCCTACGTCGATATTGTCATCGTGGTTACTATGAGCTGCAGCACATTCAGGGGGTGAACCAAAGCTGGCAGGTTTTTTCTGAAGTATAAAACTCTTTATTGTAGAAAGGATCCATTCCGAGCTGAGGGCGGCAGTTTTGAAAGCAGAATGTTTGAAGTAGGCTGGGAGAGGATCTTCCGCCATGTCAGATCGGAAGATGGCCAAGTCGGTATTAGTGTATCTAAAAATCGATATACTAGTGTCTATGATGGGGAACTTGTAACCGGAAATATTCTCTCTTTCTTAGAATCTAAATTGTATTTATTCTAAATATGGAAAGGCCGGGTACATCAGATAAAGGCCGGGTAAATCAGATAATAAAACACAGAGTATAGCAGAAAGGCCGGACAATCAGATAATAAAACACAGGGTCCAGCAGAAATAGCTCCCATATATACCACTCAGCCACCTAATGGTAAGACATTAGCTTGATAATGACGTAATAATGTCGTAATAAGACATTAGCTTGATAATGACGTAATAATGTCGTTTTTTGACGTATAACGTCAAAAAACGACATTATTACGTCATTATCTTTGCACCAACCTAATAAAAGTACCATTGCCCCTAATGACTTACTATTACGTTAGGCTATTTTTGGGAGGTATTTCTGACGTACCCTATACAAATTCAAATATTGCCCGAACGCACTGCAATTGTATTTTAATTTGCCAAAAAGAGTGAAGAAATTTATGGTAAATTTAAAGAACACTGTGAAAATCCTAATAGAAATGATTATTTATTTATCTTTGCTCTACATGATTCAACATTAACACCAGCCACGCATGTGGGAATAATAAAATTTGACAGCATATTTCAAATGATCTTTATGGGAAGAGTATGATGGAAAGCAAACATGTCTGTGAAATATTGCTTCATGTTGCCTGAAGAAAATAGCATAAAGTTTTATAGAGAGCACACAAGGTTTTAATACAAAAGAAATCACTTAGTTTTGTATTCGTGTCAACATGCGTATTTGTGAGTATGTGGGAGGAAGGCACCTTTTAATGCCTCTAATAAATTTGTATATATATTTGGTACCAATTGTAACAGAAGGCCAGATAAAACTCTCTAGCAATTACATTACGTGAAATTTCTGTTTGATTGACCTAATTATATTGCAAGAAAGTGATAATTATCTTACTGTTGTGGTCACAGCCCCAACCCATTGCGATGCATCTGTCTCCATCTTGAGGTGTGCTCATCTGACCAATTTTAATTGTGTGGTCATATTTTTTAGGGACTGGTCGGATCAGTTTTAGTAAGGCAATGTCGTTGTTTTTCTTCTTAACAGCTGAAACAGAAATAAGTGAGAAACGATGAAATTATTAACAGTGAAATTGCCCCCCTCCCATATATATATATATATATATATATATATATATATATATATAAAGTAAAAGCCAAAAGCATAAAAGAAAGCACTTGTTCGAAAACAAGAAAAATTAAATAAAAATCGGTTTACCTTGTCTGTCGTTTTTAATGAAACATGCATATATATATATATATATATATATATATATATATATATATATATATATATATATATATATATATATATATACTCTTCCGCAAATTATTTGAAACAAAACGAATAATTCCTTTATTATTTACTTTTTTCGTATTTTTCAGTGAAACATGCTCGAGTACACATGTTAGTACTTCGTATGCCTATTCCACGAAATCTTTCCTAGCAGATTGACCACAGAATCTCGAATGGATTTAAATCAGGAGTGTTTCAGAGCCAGTCGATAGTACTTTGATTTGCTCACTGGTAAGACTTGCCATTGTGTTTGTGCAGACTTACAATTTTCGTACGCTTCCTTGGAGTAACGTCCATCCGTAGGACAACTAATTGACATGCGAAACAATAGTGTCTGGGTGTAATGAAAATCTGATACAATCACGGATGATGCAATATTTTCAAGCCCAAACAAATTTCATCATACGCCCAGAAAATAGATTCAGATTATTGCACACCACTGTAAATGACCTAATCTGAGTTAAAATAGAAATCGATTACACCCTGTCACCCTAGTGGGTCTAAAACTGACTGTATAGTGTAAGAAAGGAAACTAAAGCAGTTTTTTCAATTAATTTTCACAAGGGTGTATATAGGATTAATACAAATATAAAAATCTTTTTGTAACCGCTCGGTCAGGAGGTATCAGTAATTGTCTACTGATTTTCTCGATTTTCGTTAATTTTATATTAATTAAAAAACATAATAATGTATGCTCTTTTTATTTGTGTTAGGTTGATTTCTTTCTTTGTGTGTGTGTGTGTGTGTGTGTGTGTGTGTACGCCTGTACGTGTGTTTATGTACACATGTGTAAAATGTATAAAGCTTTTCTGTTTTACACACAAACACACACACACACACACACACACATATATATATATATATATATATATATATATATATATATATATATATATATATAGGTTAGAAAAAGTATATATTTGACTAATAGTGGGTAACTGAGTGACAAAATAGAATACAATCTTCTTAGTAAAACGCTGCGTTCCGGGAAGAAAGTTCTTCAAACCGTTTTATCAATAGAATCAGTCTTATGTGGATGCGTGGCAGGTGTAATGGATAGCGGCTAGGAATGAGAAATCGGAGCGCCCAGTTCGAACTTCAGTCAGGCACGTTACATTCTCTAACGCGCATATATTCGCCGGAAAAGTATGAGTTTATACCCCCAGCTAAGGATTAAATATTAGGACTTGTCTCTGGAAAATTCAGCGTTATTCTCAAAAAATGGTTAATACAAAAAATGAATTATACTTACAATCCAAAATATGTTTCATCTTTAAATAACCCAAAAATGGTTGATAAGCCGTACAAAACAAATCAATAAATCAAGAAGAGACCCGTCTTGAGTATGACGATAAACTACATCCCTGTCCTGGACTGCACCCGCTCCCTAGGTAGGACGATGGACTGTATCCGACAACCGAGCCTCTAATCGGGAGGTTTTGTGGAGATTGGAACCACCTCTTAATTGTTGCTGTTCCCGGGTCCACACTGACCCGGGTTGGTGACACCTGTTAGGGTCCCAGCTATGGGTAGGTGGTTGGCGCCCTGACTGGGGTCAGAGCACTGTGAAAGTGTAGAGGTGGGTTTTAATATCAGAAATAATAAAAAAAATTATTACCAACAATGATTTTTTTTTATTACCAGCAATACATTTTTGAAAAAAAAAAAATTATTACCAGTGATACATTTTTGAAAAAATATTACCATGTATATATTTTTGAAAAAAAGAACAACTATATATTTTTGAAAAATACCAGCACTACACTTTTGAAAAAAAATTACCAGCAATAAAAATCTTTTCGACATTAAATAATATGTTGAGGTTGATATGCCGTAAAACATAACAAACCAAACCAATCAAAAGGAGTCTTATATATAAAGAGCATTTATCGCCTCTACCATTCCACATTTCTTATATATGTAGATATATAGCCGTTTTCTCACTCAGTCCCTCATCACCTGGGCAGATCGTCCCACGTTTCGTTTTTCTTTTCGTTTCCTGCGTCGCTGTGGAAAATTTGGGAAAAGCTCATTGTACATTCACAGTGGAACGGAGCGTGAAATTAACACCACAGAGAGAAATGAAAACACGAATTCTATTTCCAATATATTCACTTGGTAAGGACTCGGGTGTAGATAGGTGGCTGCTATGTTGTCTTTTTTATCACAACAGAATAACGGACCAGATCTTTTCTTCAGGCATTGCGAACTCCGACTTTCTCTTACTAACCCTCTGGCTACTTGTACATTACGGCGTGCGACTTGCAACTCCCTAACGAGCAGCCCAGAACTACTCTGACCATTCTAACTGCTCTGGAAACTTTCTAACTTCCGGCTAAGTGGCACTTGAGCCAGAAATATTTCATTTATTTAATCGGGTATTGAGCACACAACTCTTTGGTCCTGTCAATGGATCTAACCAACGCCTTTATCTACTGTGCCATGTGTCCTTAATGATACCTGGTTAAGGCAGTGGAGAACTTGGAGGGGTGAATTAACAGGAGATAACTGATAACTGACATCCATTAGACATGGTACGTGGAGCTAGAACAGTCTATGTGGAGCGTACATCAGCCGAAACGTTATGATAAAAATGACAACAAAGATGAGGACAAGAATTCCTTTTATATATCAGACAGTATACTTCTTTAAATTCACCTACCGGCTGGAAATTTCCAGAAAACCTATCAAATAAAAATTTGCGCTCTTCAGCCACCGTTTTGCGAAGTCAAGTTTTATGTTTTCAAAGCGAAGTGTGTGTGTGAGTGTGTGTGTGTGTGTGTGTGTAAAAGGTAAGTTTTTTTTACAACCCAACAACCATTAAGTAAGCAACCTGAAGAGAAAATCAAGAATAAGATTCTGACATATCGATATCGTATCTTTGACGATCTCTTTTGAGGGAAGCGGACTATTTTCGGTCTTTTTTGTCCTATGTACGGCTTTAAATTCGGCTTTGTGCCGTAATCTGTTTAGTGGGTGTGCTGATAAATACTCTCTATCTCCCTCTCTTTTTTTCCTCTTTCTCCACCCCCCACGTGCCTTTCACTCTTTTACAATCCAACTCTCTTAACCCTTTTGAGCCCTGACCACCGCTTTATTTGTGGTAGAGAAAAATGACGTAATACCGAGCGATCGGTTGAACGGTGGTAGAGAAAAATGACTTAATGCCCAACTACTGGCTGAACGGTGGGTAAACACTTGTAACTATATTTATATCTACCATGAAACATTACATACCAATTATTTGAGAAATTTGATTCAGGAGCTCAGGCAGAAGGGTTGAAATTTTTCAGGAATGCAGAGCTCAAATGCTTAATGTTTTAGGTTTCATGGCACCCATTCGTTATGTTATCCTTCTTATTTTTGTTTTGTTATTCTTATTCGGTTATTTTAAATTCTTGTCTATTACTATTATCCGATTATTTTTACTCTGTTATTTTATTCTGTAATTCCTTATTATTCTCTGTTATTCAGATTTTATTTTGTCATTTGTGTCTTGTTAAACCTCATTAGTTTCTGTTATTCTGAAGCTGGTATTCTTAATCTATTATTCATATTCTGTAATTCCTAAATGTTTTTTTATTATTCTTTTACTTTTAAGGTATTTCTTATTCTATATTTTTCTTTCCGTCTGTTATTCTTAACGTATTATTTTTTTTTATCTGTTAGTATTATGTTATTCTTTTCTGTTAACCTGGACATATTCATTACCATTCTGTAATTCTTCATTGATTTTATTGTCCTTATTTTTATTCTGTTATTCTTAATCATTATTCCTGCATTCTTTTCTTTCATTTTAACCTATTATTCTTAATTGGTTATTATGCTATACAATATTATTTTCCTATTAATCTTATCCTATTATTCTTTATCATTCTTACTCTGTTATCTTTAATTTTATTTTGTTATTCTTATTCCTTATTCATTTATGTTATTGTTACTCTATTATTTTAATCCGTAATTCTTATTTTGTAATTCCGTAATATTCTCTTTACTTTTTATTTTATTCTATCATATTCTGCTTTTCTGTTATTCTTAATCTATTGTTTTTAATCCTTTGTTCCCATCCTGTAATTTCTCAATGTATTTATTATCATTTGATTTTATTCTTGACGTTTTATTTTTAATCTGTTATTCTTATGCTATACCTTATTATTAGGTTGGTGCAAAAATAATGACGTAATAATGTCGTTTTTTGACGTATTTTTTAACGTCAAAAAACGACATTATTACGTCATTATTTTTGCACCAACCTAATATATTCTATTAATCTTAACCTATTTCTCTTTATTATTCCTATTCTCTAATTCCTGACTGTCTTCTATTATCTTTTATTATATTATTAGCTTTTATTATATTATTCTTATTACATAATTTCTCATTCTTTTTTTTACTATTCTTGGCCTAATATTTTTAATCTGTTATTCTTACTGTATTATATTTCTCATTATTTAATTGTTGTCTATCTTGCCTCCATTTTAAAATAGTTTTTTTTTTTTGCCTATCATAGCATTTACTATTTTGTGAAGTTTTTCCTGTATCTCTTCTTGCCCTTTGTCTCGAGTTTTACATAGTATAGCACAAGACCATGATTAGTGGACAACATGTAAGGACTGAGCTCACAACACCATCTAAAGGTCTACCAGACGAGCTTGTTAACTATCACTGTAAGCCTGTTGTCTTTGTCCACACATTTATTTTCGGTTAATTGCTTCTTTCAAGGCCATTTTATTTTATTTTATTTACCGGTTTTTTTTTTCTCACGCTTTAATGTCTTGTATCAATCAGATACTGCTGTTGTTTGGACAAATATTTTATTCACAGCACTCCCTTCTCAACCCATGTTCTTCTATGTCCCTCGCATAATACGCACACACACACAAGATATTTTTGTCACTGCTCTTCTTTGTCGTTTCGCTCGCTTAGTCTACGCTCACACCCATTTGCCGACGCACAGGTATACGCAACTCAACGCTCGCACTCAACATATTTTTGCTTTCTCTCCGATCTGTCACTTTCCCAGTATAAACGCTTGCACACGAACGCAAACACCCACCACATGCACGTAAAATATAGTTTTAAGTGAAGCCTGTCAAATCATGTCTTTTGAAAAGATCCATCAAGAGAAAATGGAAAATAATGACTCAAACATGTTTTCTCTTAAATAATCAAAGAGAAAATTGAAACAGTGGTGACGAGACATTAATTTGTCGAACACACCCCTGTTAACACATATTCTTTAAACGTTATATGCAATAAAAAGAAATAATGTCATATAAAAACCAAAAACCACACGCTAATTACTTTAAAATTACTTTGTTTACATATCGGGTACGAAAATAACGTAGGTAGGTATAGACTTGGAAATGTCCCAACGAGAGAGTTGCATTTTTTAAATATATAAATTGAATGTAGCCTAATCCTGGTGGTTACCCATAGCATAACCCATAGGAGTAAACTTACCTTCAAAATGGTTTCCCTATTAGAAAAAGTGAATGCGGGCCCGATTCCTATCCTAAGGCGTATTTTCTTTATTAAAACATCTCGAGAAACAGGCCAGAAGACAGTGAATTTTTAAAATATCAAACACATGTACTCGCCAAATATAACGTTTATTGTGATAATAAATATCATCGGATTAAAAATCCATTAATTGCTTAAAAATTACATTTTAGGAACGAAAATTAAGTAAACAGATATAGACTTCGAATTGTCCCAACGAGAAATGTGCATTTCCTAAATAGGTAACAAACTTTGCTTTATCATGAAGGTTCCCTGTTGCCTAATTGGCAGGGATATACTTGGCTTGAAAGTAGCTTTGCTGATGATAGAGGGAATACAGATTTCTAAAGTCTGTAGCTGTTATCACTCTTCCTAGTATTGTTGGGGTTTCTTTCCTAAACTTTTGTTTGAAGTAGTGTGGAAAATCAGCATCTTCATTTTGTTATTATTTTCTATTCAAGTTACATATATTCATTTTAGTTCTTGATGTTGTTGGATGTCTACAAGTGATGTGGTTTCTGTTATTTGGTACAATTCTTTGCTTGTAGTGCCAGTTCGCGAGGTTGGAAGAATTATGGTTCTTGCTAAGACCTACATGATTCATTCGCTTGAAGACATTTATAATCATTTATCTGAGAAAGCGCTACTCCTACTGTTGGTAGTTAATTGTGAATGCGTTCGTCGCCATGTATGCCTTCCATATGAAAATCTCAATCTCTTGAGACTATTTAAGAACATGACTCGAGCGTTTGGTTTGGTAGCAATTTAGAGTGTTGGCAAAACTATTCTATGTTCAATTTCCTTATCCCTTACCCAAAATTTGTTATAATTGATCCATACACTGAGGTATTTTAAGTATTTACTAAAGCAACATCCTGAAATTTTATCATGGATTCAGGGTAGGTGGCATAATTTCCTTCAGTCTAATTCCAGTTGTTTTCTGTTTTGGAAAGGTTTATATCTTGTAACACTGTGTTAGATGATATTGATTTTTTGTAATGACAACGGTATTATCGTTGTCACTTACGTAATGCTCGTTGTAGTAGAGACTTTGTAATCGCAGATACAACTATAGTAACGCCGTTGAACAACATTGGTGCCAGACGCCTTCGAATAGCACTCGCACTAATAGTACTTGCTCGATAATAATCGCTCGACAATAACCCGTATAGTGATCTGAATAGAGAAATAGTATTGGGATAGTGTAGAGAATGCCGGTTATTATGGTATAGAAGATAGAGTAGAAATAACGACCCGAATAGTAATAGAGGATAGAATAGAAATAGCGATCAATTAGACGTCACCCAACTTACTACTTAAGCGTTTCCTCTATGAGGACGTGGTCTACTTAATTCAATAATGGGATCGCCTGTGTTTGCTCACTGGCGATTTATGTTCCAACTCGGCAGCGACACTTTATAGCAAGATTTTTGTTCAAGATGGTTCTTAATCCAACTATGAATGCCTATGTCATCAGCATGCACACTCTCTTATTATCAATACACTGGCCTCGGGAGGGAAAGCAGGAACGCTGTTTTCTATTAGCAAATTCGGTCGGGATTTGGTATGGAATGTTTTACTAATCAGTGCTCATCTCTTCACATCTGTGCTTGTAAATGTGCAAAGTATAATCGAGGAAGAGATTAAATAGATTATAATTCTAACTTTATCCTTACTGTACCCATCCTGAAAACGAAGTCGACGTTGAAGTCCTCGACGGACATGTATGACTTTCTGAACCGATATAGTTTCTCTATGATGGAAGACATTCACTGAAGTTAGAACTAGAAAGGCGGTTTTTAATGGAAGTGCTTTCCCACCTATGTGACTTGGCTTTCCTCTGTCTTTTCTACATATATTTTCATGGCAATTGTTCTGATGAGCTGGTCTCCTTAGAGCTTCGATTGCATGAATTTAAGTGTGCTACTAGATTGGCAACCAGGTCTCACGGTTTATTTTTGAACTAGCTAGATGCAACCGTCAGTTTTATTTTAATAGTTTCTTTTCTCGCACTTTTCATCTGTGAAACTCTCTTCCCAGACGCCTAAAATCTTCAAAAATTTAGATGCATCATCAATCGCTGTCTTTTGTCTTCTTGAATTCTCTTCTTTTATTTTTTATTTTTTTAAATCATTTCACTCCCAAACAAGGCGGAAGTACAACTAGTACGCAGAAGGGTGCGGTACAGAGAGTGAAAGTGAGAGAAAAAACTCGGTATAGGAAGGTTTGAGGAAAAGATGAAACATGACTGGGGATCAAGGCGACAGAAGATGACGATTGGCGTTGCATTTAAATTTTTGAAGATTATACTTATCAGGGAAGCATGTAAGAGGAAGGAAGTTCCACTGTCGGGAAGGGCAAGAAATGAAACTGTTGGAGTAGAAGTGACGGTTATATTTAACTATTTCCATAGTAAAAGGATGGGACCTAGATGACAAACTAGTAGCATGCTTAAATTTATGCAGTCTGTGCACCAAGGTAAAAACTTCGTCACAGCAGTTGCGATGAACATATTTGTAGTAAAGACAGAGAGAAACCACATCACGTCTGTGAGAAATTGACTGAAGCCGAGATGCCAAGTCAGGACCGATTACATTGCAAATCCTACTTTGGATTTTGTCGAGAACCTCGAGATGGACAGCAGGGGTACCAGACCAGAGATGGCAGCAGTATTCAATGCACGGGCGATTGTAAATGTGCAAGATGAAACCTGACTCGACACAGTGAATCAACTTTCCTTTCAGTAGATGCAGCTATTGATTCAATGTAGTTGTTCCACCTCAAGTTAGTTGAAAACGTGAGGCCGAGAAGGTGCCGTGAGACGCTCTCACGGAGTCGAGCATCAACTATTCTGATGGTGGGCAGGAAAGTTTCTCTGTGGTGGTTAAATGAGAGAAGTTTAGTTTTGGAGGCATTAACATTTACAAGCCATTTCCTGCCACAGTTAACCACTGATTAAAGGTCCATTTCGAGAGCAGCGGCCAGTGCTGCCGAATTTACTACTCAGACAGTATTAAATGGTAGTATCATCTGCATAGATGCCTTCTTGGAAAATCATTGATGAAGATCAGAAGCAGTGTAGGACCCTTGGGGAAACCCCGCGTTCGTATGAAAGGATCTGGAAGAGAGCCCGTTCAGAACGACCTTCATAGTTATTTTCCTCACATCTCCACACAAAAGTATTCTCATTTTCTTTAATTCCCTTTAACCACTGCGCCCGAGTGGCATTATCGCATTGTTTAGGGTGAAAGGGTTAAAATAATTTCTATTGATGTGGTCATATGCTGTTGTGAGGTCAATATAGGAAGTATACAGTTTTCTATTGAAAAGCTATGGAATTCCCAAATGAAAAAATGACCATTTTTTAAATAGGTAAATTGGACATCGCTTTTGTAATAATGGTTTCCGTAGCATAACTGTTTGCGGCATACTGAGCTTCAAAGTGGTTTCCCCGATGGTAAGCATATCATTTCTTGATATATATATATATATATATATATATATATATATATATATATATATATGCATGTTTCATTAATAATATAGACAAGTTTTGTCTATTTATTTTAAGTAAGTTCCTTTCATATTGTCGGATAAGCTTAACATTATCATTGAAAGACGAAAGGAAATCACCATATTGATACATGTTTAAATCCAATCTAAGCTTTCGGCTTACATAAGCCATTATCAAAGATGACAATTACTTTTCAATATATCAACCAATGCACGGACAAACAATAATGATAGTCTGTTTTTGTTGCATGAAAAATTTAAAAGCAACGATAAACTCGTGTATACGAGACGCGGAAGCGAAAATTGCGTCGCAGCTTGTGACGTCACACATGACCAGGCAAGAGTGAAAACGAGAAGTATTAAGTGTGGGAAGACGTTAGTATAAACTTAGTTAAAATAAATAGACAAAACCTGTCTATATTATTTAATGAAACATGCATTAATGAAAAATTGCTGCCTAAATACACACACACACACACACACACACACACATATATATATATATATATGTATGTATGTATGTGTGTGTGTGTGTGTGTGTGTGTGTGTGTGTGTGTGTGTGTGTGTTTACGTGCGGATAGTGAACTTCAGCATGACGATAAACTACATCCGGCAACAAGGCATCTAATCGGGAGACTGGATGTTTTGAGAAGCGTGAAAACGCCTCTTAATTGCTGTTGTTCTCAGGTCTATTCTTACCCGGGGTGGTAGCATCTGTTAAGATTCCAACTGTCGGAAAATAGTGAAATTCCCCCACCCACCCAGACACAAAAAAAACTATAAAAGTATAAAAAATACATTTTCATAGTAAAAATATCAGCAATACATTTTTATTTAAAAATTACCAACAATACGTACATACTAAAAAATTGTACCAACTTCACCCAAATCCGTTTCAAATACTACCAAACAACCAGCATGAAAGAACTTTCATGACATTAAACCAAATAATATCATGCAATTTCTTAAATCGAACGGTCTTTCAAAACACACATATCACTGCCTCTAGTAATTATGTCCACACAATCATGTATATGCACAAAAGCTGAGTATCAGCTGCCATGTATTCAATTGCGAAAGCAGAATAATATATATCATATTTTAATTACTACCAAGCTCCCAAGAAACATTAATTGCGGCATTAAATGAACCATAAAGAGTTGATATGTCGTTAAACGGACAAATCGATCCATCAATCAACGTGCTGATAAATAAGTATAGGATGAAATAAATCTTCTTTTTTTTAATATATATATATATACAGAAAGATCGAAGTGAACCACATTTCATTTTCTTTCGTGTACCCTGTCCCTTCTGGAAGTGGGGGATCATGGCTCTCAACAAATTCCTGTTCTTTGAAGCTTTAAGTAATATTTGGCCTTTACTTTCCCTCCCAGTCCATGATCCGAAATCCATTTACTGCCCATCTTGATTTCGATATGCCCTGTGAGTTGGGCTGCTGTACATAGTGGCCATGAAATGAATCAAGAGGGTGGCCATACCTAAAACTATGTTCCCATATGGCTCATGTAACCCAGAAGTTGCGGCTTACGGCCACATCACGTTGAAATACCGGTTCCCGTACGATCACCGAATATAAGCAACGTCGATCCTGGTCTGTAACTAGATGGGTGATGGCTTAGGAATACGAGCTGTAAGCTTTGCTGTGTGGGTGGTGTAATGGATAATGGCTCGGAATTGTTAATTGGAGAGCCGAGTTCCAGTTCCAGTTAGGTTCCTTATATTCACTTACGCGCATATACCCTAGGGAAAAATATGAATCCACCTCTTCTCCCCCAGCTATGGATTAATTACCAAGACTTGTATCACTAAAACTATTTTAATCTCAACACAAAAATTGCATTTATTAGGTTAGTGCAAAAATAGTGACGTTTTCTCACATAGTAACATATGTTAGAAAACGTCATTATTTTTGCACCAACCTAATACAATATTTAGATTTCGGCATTAAATAACCCATAGAGGTATTGATATACCGTTAAGCAAAAAACAACAACCAGGAGTTGCTTCCAAAGAATTTTCCCTATCATATAACCCGAAGATTCGCATTCACTCTCCTCTGATTTTATTCCTTACGTTTGTAACTCTTTATCTTAGTGACCGTTGGCCTTTGTATTGGGTTAACATTAGTAAAAAATATCACTTTATCATAATTAAATATAATGCCGCAATATAAAATATGCATAATATTACGCATTAAAGAATAAAAAATCGTTGCTTAAGGAATGTACTTACCTTTCATGATAAAACCAGGATTTTTAACATAATAAGAAATCTTGGTTTCAAACCCTTCGTCTCTGCCATTCTGAAAAACAGATGGTAGCCTCTAATAAACATCAAAAGAAAGGGATTTATTTGTATATCTTTAAGTTTCGTCTTTTAAAAGATATTTTAACCTTGCAAGAGAAATACCATATTTGACAGCATAGACAACGCTTTTTTTCATCGCCACAACAAAATAATTCTCCCGCGGTTGTTTAACCTTGACTGTAATGCATTATCTTTTCCTCTTGAACGTTTCTAGTTAAATCGGTGGGTATTGATGCCTCAATGTTTACCATATGCTAATAATTATGACAGTTATCTGTAATAAGAAGCAATCCATTGGCTAGTTGGAACTTTATAAATATTTAGTGACTTTAATATATTATTACCAAGGATTGATTCATTGCTTTTGAAACAATTTACTGGTCTAATAATTAGAGCCCACTCCTCTGCGTATTTTCTCTATACGAGTTTTTTGATTTTAAAAGAGAACATTTATAACAGTTAATAAAAGATAAGAGTTCTTGATTTTTTTCCAATAATAGATAATATCTAATTTTTAATGTTTAATTTTTTATTTATTTATTTTAGAAAAACAGTTATGGACATCACTTAAACATTAAAGAGATGAACTGGCTTCAAATTTGGTTTGGGATATTTGTTTAGGTATGAACACTATATCCTCTTCTATTATCAACTCTTGTAATGTTAATATTTGGACAGTAGTGGTGTAATTCTATTATTTGCGCAACTTATGCGTTTATTTTAGTAGCATTTATTTATATTTAGTTAACTTTCATACATGATAAGCACTTGGGCGATCATGTCTCTTTCATCAAGATTTTCTCGCACTTGGTTGACATTTCTTTCTGTGATAGTGGTAGGTATAGGTAGATTGGTTGCCATAGGATCTAGTTTGTCTTGCTATTTAACCCATAGAAGAGACGGATTCATAGGTTATTTGCACGTAAATGAATATAACGAACCTGATTGAAATTCGAACTCGGCTCTCCGATTTCTCATTCCGAGCCCTTATCCATTACACCACCTACACATCCCAGATTTATGTGAAAAATCATCCTCGAAAAATACGTACAAACAGAAATAAAAATTAACGATGCAGTACAAATTTGTACATCAACAATAATAATAAAAAGAAATCCAAATTATTTTTCGATTGATCCGAGGTTATTTAAAAAGAAATCCAGGTATAACATTAATTAATAACATTAATTAATAACATTAATAATAACATGATTAACAAGATAACATTAGTATTAATAACAGCATAATTAGTAAGATAATATTAATTAATATTTATTACATAGAAATTCGAATAGAAATAGGCGAAAATACTTTCTAGAAACGAAGTGACGTATTTAGACAGGGTTAACCAAACTACGGCTCACGGGGTGGATCCGGCCCCCGATGTCGGTCTATCCAGCCCGTCGCTTCACTGTGCCACAAATGAGCTAAAATATAATTATTTATATAGAATTATCAATAGATTCTAGTTAAACTTTCTATGTAGAAAAAAATTAAAATAATTTTAAGTAAAATACCAAAATTTGGCCAATCTGATTTTTCCATCTGATAGTTATATAAGTTTTAGGAAAATCAGTGAAATAAAAAAAATCGCCGACTTTTTTACAACTTTTGATATTCGTGCGCTTTTTGTGTATTGCCTGCAATGGAGTTTCTTAGAAAAAGCGATTACGACCCTACTGCAGTAAATATGTTTTAATTTGCATTGCCGTGTTTAAACCGGATTGACTTCAGCGAATTATGTCATATATTTTGACTGAACTTATAAAATCTAAAGTATGTAAAGTCAGCACATGTAACGATGTTGACTGATGAACATTTGAAAGCATTTCTCTTGGTTGGATACAGCAATACCCCCCCCCCAAAAAAAAATTAATTATATCTTAAAAGATAAACGCCAGTTTCGCAAATCTCACTAACCTTGTGTGCTGCTTAGTTTGTGAGATTCGGACTTGATGTAATATAACTATTTTATTGCTATTGTCGCCTTTTTGGATAACTTTTTAGTAAATAAGTCTGTTGTCTTTATTCTTGTGCATTCAGTGTATTGTATTGAACAAAATGGTTATCAGGTCCATGCTTGTCATTCTCTCAGTTATCTGATCCCCGGTGAAAAAATTTGGTGACCGCAATATTAAGATATCGAAAAATGGCATTAAACAGAGAATAAAAAAGCGTGATAGACTCTGCTGTGTGATGTTTACTGAACTATATACAGTCGTGAATGCCAGGCAACTGCAACACAAATTTTAAAAAAAGGCATAATGTGACCGAAATGTGACTCTACAGATAAGCGTTGAGAATACCATAGACGGAACATATTATGAATGTGGAAGTTTTAAAGAGAAGAAGAACTAAAAAGGAGCGTTGATAACAGTAAAAAAATAGGCAGCTGAAAAATACTCTTAAAGGGAACACATCTAAATTATTTATTACTTGATCTGAGGTTCTTTCAAAAAGAAATTCACACATCAGATAACTTCATTTAATATCTATTATGCAAAACGAACGTATGTAATTCACCACACCATCACTACAATACTTTCCCCACTGCTACTTGAATGATCATCAATCATTACCATCCTGAATTCATATCGCTTAACATTGGTTTGCAAGCTAATGTCGTAGATCATTAATAATTTTGATCATAACTTGTCCACATTTTATATCATACACAATTATAATCATGAATAAATTAAAATGTTTCTTTTTCTCTTTCTTGCTGATCCAAAACAATATTTTCCACTGACTTTTCTATCTCTTTAAAACAGTAATAAAAGAGATCCGAGTTTTTGTTGATGAAAAATATTACTGCGAAAAAGATTAATTTTTGTCTAACGTTACAAAAATGAGTATTATACTTCTAAATATTTTCTAATTTCAGGGAGAGGTTTTTGTTTTGTTTTTGTGAGTCATTTACCGTCTTCTGTAAAATATTCTAGTTCCTTAGCTCGTATGTTAAAGTTTCTATATCTAATTATTTTATTCTACATTTATTGACTCCAACCAACCAATCAATGATATTAAACAGAAATAATATTCTCCAAGAATGATGCACTAAACTTTTTCTACACATAATTCTCTTTTCTACCCATAACCCTCTTTCAAAATGGAGGCCCTATGGATACACAAATTTGACGCTACAGAACTCTTTCCATCTAGGCCCGTCACTCGGAACCTATCTTTTTTTTCTGAATCTTTAATTTTGCCATTCACTTCGATCATTATAATCATTTGATTGCAAATAATTTTCATTGAAACTTAATTCAAGCAATATGTATTAATAGCCCGTCATCTTTAAATTCAGCTTCTCTGATGTGACTCTTGAATCTGTCTACTGAGCAAGAATATCCGATATTTCATTTTTGTAATTTACAAAGAAGAACCTTTGGGAAGAATCTGTCTGAGTGAAATTTCATTCTTACTAATGGAATACGAAGGGACTGAGGATCATTCGTCCCAGTATACATGGCATATCGGGTCTTAGCTGCGAAAGTCAAAGATGGTGGAACTGAGGAATGTAGCCCGTCAAAACATTTGCAATAGAGATAGAGATAGTGTAGCGAGAGGCTTGCGACGTTTCGTCTGTGGGAAAAGGCTTGCATGGAGTAAAGTAATTCATCACCCACACGGCCGCATAGACGCTTTTCAACTCTATCAAGGCAGGTAAGTGAAGACAGGGAACCTCCAGCCCAGATGTGGCAGCAATACTTTATTTGAGGTCTGATCCGGTTCTTCTAAAAAAAAGAACATTGCAGGAGTCAGTTACTTACTGGAGCGGTACAAGGAAATGACCATTTTTCCAGCATCTTTAACGATGTATTGTATATATGTTTCACTTGAGGTCTGCGGTGAGCTGAAGTCCAACTAGGTATTCAAGGCAACCATCCAACATGATAAGTTCAGGGTCTGCTTGGTAATGGAGGAACGTTACATTATATATATGTATATACAGTCAAACCTCTCATCAACGGAATAATAGGGGGATGGGGTTGTCAGTTAAAGCTGATTGTCCGTAAATGGGAAAGGATTATTTGTGAGTTATAAAACCGCTATAAATATGATCATAATGTAAATACTATGAACATGTATATATGACATAAATAAATATATATTTAATATAGATATATTAATCAAAGCAACAAAAATATTTGATTTCTAATAGCTATTTTCTCACGCACGGGCTAATCTCACGAACTTTATATACTGTACACCGCTCTTTGTTTACAACTGAAAAACCCGCCACCGCTGCTAAGCGGTCACTTTGAAAACTAATACGACCCGTTCCGCTAAGCCCACAAATTTTGAAATACATCGCTGACCATTTGGAAGTTTTTTTCCTGCAGATTTTTTTTGTTATTTTGCCTGTAGATTTTGTCCGTTGCATCCGAATTCTGTTGATGGGGGGGTCTGTAGATGAGAGCTTTGTCTGTATATGATAAAAATATAGTTTTCAGGCATGCTATACTTATAGGCAAAAGTGATCAATATCAGGGATGGAGCGTGTGTAAATATAAAAGGGACACTTAGATTAACACCGGAAGGCGGTTAGCCTGTTTCATGCTTGAAATGACAGACTATCGCCACTCGGTGTTAACCAGCATCCACTCTCATATGTATATAAAGTGATTGAAAAGAAACTCCCTATGATGGACTCTCCTGTCTTGTAAAATTATAGTTAGACGGGAGAGTACATCATACATAGAAATAAATTCAACCACAGTTTTGATTTTAAAAATGCTACACTTATAAAAAAAGAAAATAACTTACTCAGAAGGAAAATTCTAGAGAGTGCCGCCATTGAATATTACCCAAATATTAATCTACGCCCAGGCTTTTTCACTATTTCACCTATCTTAACAGAATTACTACTCTCCCAAACAATCGTACACAATAATATCGTGAAATCAAAAGAAAATGGTTGAATCCGTCAACACAGCAATAATAACAATATCTCCACACGTGACAGTAATTGACGTAATTTTCAGTTAACAGTATGAAAATAGCGTTCTCTAAATTCTTCCGGTTGCTAAGGACATTTTGTTTTTGTTATTATTAGTTATTAAATACTGTATGTATACTTTATATATATATATATATATATATATATATATATATATATATATATATATATTTTGTATATATTTCATATATATATATATATATATATATATATATATATATATATATATATAATTGTGTATTTGGTCAGTGAAAACGACTGACAAGGTATTGCTAAATCCATACATTAAAAGTAAAAATAAGATCACCCTTGACAATGGCTAAAAGAATAGCCGGAAGCGCTCGGACATAAAGAGCATTCGGATAATTTATGCATAATGCCGAAAAAAATAAAAAAAATTATAAGAACGCAAGACAAATAAAAATTTAACTGCAGTACCTTGCCATTTGTTTTTAACGAACCCTCTCTCTCTCTCTCTCTCTATATATATATATATATATATATATATATATATATATATATATATATACTCTGTATGGCATAGATAAGGATAAGAACAGGCTGAGAATAAAAGGAACGTAGATAGATAGATAGGAAACATAATGAGATAGATAGATAGATAGATAGATAGATAGATAGATAATTGAACACAACTTACTTCAATGTCGATCGCACCGATTAAAATCCTGAAGGCTTCCTTTGGTAATAAATTCCCGCTAGGATTGAAATGAAATAAAATTTAACAATTACTTATTTATAATATATGTAGTGAAAACACATTAATTTTTTTGAATCTCTTGAATTATATTTGTACAGTATGCATATATCTATTATGATTTGTTTGCCTCTACTGATTTACAAGCAACGTTTCTTCACATTCTTGGTTCCCTCTCTTCCAAATGACTTTATGGACACGACAGTTTGGAAGCAATTTTCCATTTCTTTCATGGCAGATACCATCTTTCACTGTAGATGATCTTATGATCAAGGCACTCTCTAGACATTTTTCGTCATAGTGAATTTTTTTCTTCTTTGCGGTTTTGTACTTCACGGTTTAATAGTTTCTTTTACATTTAATTTTATAGGAATTCATCGAAAACAATATTTTTTAAGAAAAATTGTTTTTTTCCTTTTTAACAGCGAAGAATAAATTCTTAGGATTTCTTACTCTTGAGCATGCAGCATACAACTGGCCATGCCTAAATATTTCTTTCTTGAGCCAAATTCCAACTTTTTGAATCCTTTGGCCTCGTGACTTTTTTTTTTTTATAATTCTTGCAAACACAGGACGAACAGGAAACTGGATTCTTGTACATGTAAAGAAAAGATATGCAAAAACAATATTGCATTTTTATTAAATAAGTATTTGTTATTTTAACCATTAAATTGTTTTTTTTTTAAATAGTGGCAGTATTTTGTATGTTAAATAATAAAACATTTAATTTTTCCCAAAAATTAATGAATAAATAATGTACTAAATTTCGCACTCTAGTAGAATCAACTTTACTTTGTACCCCCTTACTTGTTTTTGCTTCTTTACAACATATGGCTTCGATCGGTCAATGTATGGCTATTTTAGCGGGTGTGTCGGACGGACTAACTGTACTCGCAGAATTTTTATATATAGATATATTGATTTTGTTTTTTCATTTATCAAATTTTAGCGGAGACCAAAGCTTTTGATCTGATCAATCTTGTATCAATAATTCTGAGAAACAGTGATTTAAATATTGATATCCCAGTCATCATCCGATTAACTCCATTTTGAATCATAGCAAACTGTACGATCCGTTTGTTGGCAATGTAGTACGTGCTTCGTTAGGGTTGCATACATTTTTTTTAATTCAGAGTTTTTCCTTCCCCTACACTGGTTGCCAAACACAACTAGAAATCCCAGTTTACCATAATATTTATCCCATCGCAGCAGAGAGAAGAGATATATCTATATCTTTCACATGAGTACTTGTGTGAAAGTGAATGCAACAAACTAACCGTCTTCGTGTGCGAAACTGCTAACAGTTACACAATCTGAGCATTGAAATATTTTTGATATTTCCGGTTGGTTCACTATGTCAGGAAATTTTATTTTAAAATCCTAAATTTGTAGGGACATTATTATTATTATTAATAATAATAAATAAAAATAAAATATGAAATAATACTAATAACATATCATAAATAAAATAAAATAAAATAAAACAAATGTCATTAAAATTTTATTTAAAATAAATTAAATAAAACCAAAAATAAAAAATAAAAGTTCTCTCAGAATGCAACAGATACATTTCCTGCCAAAAGACGTTGAATTCAGCCCCTTCGTTACCGACCGTCGGAAAGTCAAGACGCCTATCTCCTCTCTTCGGGAGATTTCTTGTGTTTTCTGATTTCAAAGAATACTCGTTGTTACTTTCGTAATGCTCGTTGTAGTAGAGACTTTGTAATCGCAAATGCAACTATAGTAACGCCGTTGAACAATACTGGTGTCAGACGTCTTCGAATATTACTCGCACTAATAGTACTTGCTCGATAATACTCGCTCGAAAAGTAGCCACCGAATAGTAATCATTATAGTGATCAGTATAGAGAAATAGTATAGGGAATAGTATAGAGAATAACAATCCGTATAGTAATATAGAATTGAGTAGAAATGGTGATACGAACAGTAATAGAGGATAGAGTAGAAATGAAGATCCGTATAGAAAAAGAGGATAGAGTAGAAATAATGATCAATCTAGACGTCACACGTCTTCCTATATATGCGTTTTATAAGGTTTACTTAATTCAATAATGGGATCGCCTGTGTTTACTCACTGGCGATCTATGTTCAAACTCAAGTGTCGGCAGCGACACTATATTCCTATATAACATTGTAATAATACAAAGTGACTTTCATCTATTAAATGCAATCTTAAAACATTTATAACACACCAGTACACAAAAATAAATACAATTGTATGAATTTAATTTACAATTTAACATGTTTTTAGTGTTATTTTTTTGTATGTTTTTATTCCTGTGAACACAAGACTATTCCTGCTGGTATGATGTGAGTGATCCACATATTTACTAAAAACCCAAGAAAACTAGCCTACTTGATATTAGATATTTTAGTATGTGTATAAAATACTTTAACAAATGGCCCAAAGTAGCTCAGTGCAAGCAGAACAAGGTTACAAAAAGTAAGGGACTACATATGATATCAACAGCTGCTATTCAGTAATCTCAAATTTTAAATGTCCTTAAAGAGGACATTTAAAATTTGTGAGATTACTGAATAAGATTACATGGCCTTTGCCTTCAGATTAAAAGAATATCCATATCATAATCGTGTTAGTGATATATTTGTTTACGTAATTTGAACTATGATAGAATAGATTAGCTTATTTTTCTTCGTTGAACCAGTTCAAGTTACGTCGGAAAACCTTTGCGTATTAATTTACGATTAACAAATTAAAATTCGCCATCTTGCGAAGTCAGAAAAAATTGCAACTACTTACAAATCACTACTGTAGAGGCAATGCGCCGCCGTCAGGACCCATGATCGATGTATAAGACTTCCTCCACAATTGAAAGTCTGTGATTCATACTGTACCATTATGGAAACCATCCAGGGCCATTCACTTTTCTTAACTAGCTCTCCGTCAATTATTGCAGGGACAGTTTCGATCTTACCTAAGAGACAAGAAGAGATAGCTGTGACGCAGTGAGGACAATTGTTATAATTATAGCCCAAAACATATTTCATAACATAAATAAGGACAGAGAGATAAGCAGATAGATTTATAATATATGGTTATTGCAGGTTTTACAATCAAACAAATGTACAGAATGCCTAAGAAGTAGACAGATTATATTGGACCACTTACCCTTGAAACTCATCATCGAAAATCTTGGGTTTTACTTGTACTCGAACATCAGCTACAGACGGCGAAGGCAAACACGCAACTATCTAAGCAAAGAAGCAGGCATTAAGAAAGAAAGAAAGAAAGAAAGAAAGAAAGAAAGAAAGAAAGAAAGAAAGAAAGGAAGGAAGGAAGAAAGAAAGAAAGAGGGAAAGAGTTAGATGGGAATCAGAAAGAAAAATAAAGAAACAAAGAAAATTGAAGAGAGACAGATAGAAAAGCATAAGAAAGAAACAAGAGCAACACAAAGAAAGAAATATAGAAGAACATAAGAAAGAAAAAGAAAGAAGACAGAAGAGCAAAAGAACGAAAGAAAAAAGAAAGAGAGACAGATAGAAAAGCATAAGAAAGAAACAAGAGCAACAAAAAGAAAGAAATATAGAAGAACATAAGAAAGAAAAAGAGAGAAGACAGAAGAGCAAAAGAACGAAAGAAAAAAGAAAGAGAGACAGATAGAAAAGCATAAGAAAGAAACAAGAGCAACAAAAAGAAAGAAATATAGAAGAACATAAGAAAGAAAAAGAGAGAAGACAGAAGAGCAAAAGAACGAAAGAAAAAAGAAAGAGAGACAGATAGAAAAGCATAAGAAAGAAACAAGAGCAACAAAAAGAAAGAAATATAGAACATAAGAAAGAAAAAGAGAGAAGACAGAAGAGAAGCAAAAGAACGAAAGAAAAAAGAAAGAGAGACAGATAGAAAAGCATAAGAAAGAAACAAGAGCAACAAAAAGAAAGAAATATAGAAGAACATAAGAAAGAAAAAGAGAGAAGACAGAAGAGAAGCAAAAGAACGAAAGAAAAAAGAAAGAGAGACAGATAGAAAAGCATAAGAAAGAAACAAGAGCAACAAAAAGAAAGAAATATAGAAGAACATAAGAAAGAAAAAGAAAGAAGACAGAAGAGCAAAAGAACGAAAGAAAAAAGAAAGAGAGACAGATAGAAAAGCATAAGAAAGAAACAAGAGCAACAAAAAGAAAGAAATATAGAAGAACATAAGAAAGAAAAAGAGAGAAGACAGAAGAGCAAAAGAACGAAAGAAAAAAGAAAGAGAGACAGATAGAAAAGCATAAGAAAGAAACAAGAGCAACAAAAAGAAAGAAATATAGAACATAAGAAAGAAAAAGAGAGAAGACAGAAGAGCAAAAGAACGAAAGAAAAAAGAAAGAGAGACAGATAGAAAAGCATAAGAAAGAAACAAGAGCAACAAAAAGAAAGAAATATAGAAGAACATAAGAAAGAAAAAGAGAGAAGACAGAAGAGAAGCAAAAGAACGAAAGAAAAAAGAAAGAGAGACAGATAGAAAAGCATAAGAAAGAAACAAGAGCAACAAAAAGAAAGAAATATAGAAGAACATAAGAAAGAAAAAGAGAGAAGACAGAAGAGCAAAAGAACGAAAGAAAAAAGAAAGAGAGACAGATAGAAAAGCATAAGAAAGAAACAAGAGCAACAAAAAGAAAGAAATATAGAAGAACATAAGAAAGAAAAAGAAAGAAGGCAGAAGAGCAAAAAAAAAAAGAAAGAAAAGTGAAAGGAAAAGAAAGAACAGAGATAGAAAAGCACAAAAAAGAAAGAAACAAGAGAAGTTGAAAGAAAGAAGAGAAAGAAAAAGTATAATAAAAAGAAAAAAGAAAAAAGAAAAGATATAGTGAAAGCATATGAAAGGAAGAAAGAAATACGAGCAACAGAAAGAAAGAAAGAAAGAAAGAAACAAACAAACAAACAAACAAACAAAGTATAAGAAAGAAAAAGAAAGAACTGAATATTATTAGCATTTTCTTGGGGTTGGTTCCATTGAGCAACGGTTCACGGAAAGAAGCTGCTCGAGTGGAACTTACACATCACCAAAGGAATATGAGAATGAGGGAAGTTTGCTACGATAAGCACAGATGGTGAAGAGACTTGAGTCAAGAGAGATGCGGTTTTATAGAAGGATGCTGAAAATACCAGGGAGAGAAAATGCGAACAACGCGGAAGTCTTAAGGAATATAGGGAAAAAAAAGGACACTTAAAAAAGACAGTTGAAAATTCTGTGACAAATAATGAGGAAAGAGGGCTTCGAGAATTTGACACTCACATGTCATATTGAAGGTACGAGCGACAAAAGGAAACGGCAAGTAACTTGCTTAATGAGCTTGTATAAATGGACGGAGGAGCAGGAAGTAGTGAAAATCAGGATCACACTGGCCCTGAATGAGCGATGCATATAAATAGTACTATAGCTTAAATTTCAGCTCAAACACTTTACAGCATTTGTATGTAGTGGTGTTCCATGCAACACGAGATTTGCTGTGGACTGACATGTCTTGTCTGAGAAACAATATTATTTACATTATTCGGACTATTGTCCTCATCTTTGTCGCCATATTTATTACAACGTTTCGGTCGTTGTACGCTCCGACCTTCTTCAGGTGGTTGGAATGTCGAACTGAACCCTTTATTTCACTCACTGGGGTAGACTGTTTAAGGACACATGGCACAGTGGATAAAGGCGTTGGTTAGATCCAGTGACAGGACCCAAAGAGTATGAGTTCAATACCCGGTTAAGGCAGTGGAGAACTTGGAGAGGGGAATTACCAGGAGATAACTGACATCCATTAAACATGGCACGTGGAAGTAGAACGGACTACCACAGTCAGCTAAATAAAGGGTTCAGTTCGATATTCCTACCACCTGAAGAAGGCCGGAGCGTACAACGGCCGAAACGTTGTAATAAATATGGTGACAAAGATGAGGACAATAGTCCGAATAATGTAAATAATGTGTATAATACCTCATCTCAGAAATATAGACAGATACTGAATGGCCGAAAGGTTGTAATAAATATGGCGACAAAGATGAGGACAATAGTCCGAATAATGTAAATAATGTACATAATAAATAGATCTCAGAAATATAGACAGATATTGAGAAATATAATACTCATTACCACAGATCACGAGCTGATAGACAAAGTAAAAATAACCACTCTCAGAAATTTTATCAATGTCTTCATTTTTCGGTATCATTCGTAGAAAATTTATTTGGGCACATTAAAAGATCACGTGCAAAGCACGCTACAATTGTGGCTTGGGGGCCTGGAAAAGAAGTAGAGGAAAACCAAAACCTTGGTGGAGGGGTAACATAATTCTGTGGTCACCAACTAATGGGTTACAGACACAAATACGTGTACTCAAGATCGTAATAAATGTCGCGAAATAAATCATTTTTGTTCGCAATATGCCGCGGGCCAAAATAGGGACTAACGGTGATAACTTAAAATTAACTTACCGTGAGTTTTGCAATCAGCTGCCTGGACATTAGTTGATATTATCACCAAAATGACAATCGTCTTGAATAAAACCATATTCAACATGTCACGAAATCTGAAAAAAAGATTTATTTAAAAAAATAGGTCTTTTTTGTGTGATACTCACCTTAAAATGTATTTAAACTTTTGCTCCTATTTAGAAAACTATTCATTTTTTGTAACAAAAAAAAAAGAACATACTTTATGTCAATAATACTTACTGAATTTGTCTATTAAGCTTTAGATAAGAACAACAAAGTTTACAACTCCAGATATCTCAAAGACGTACGACAAGTTTTAGCCTTCAACACAAGTTCAAGGGCGAGTCTCTCTAAACTAGCGGTTCTCAACGGATGCGCCCTGGCGCACTGATGGGCCCTGAAAGGTAGCCAGTTGTGCCTCAAGTTAACAGAAGAGCAACTTATGAATTATTTTTATATTTAAAAATATTTATTTATAAAAATGATAGAGACACCAAGCGCATTGCTTCCATATTTAAGTCAAGTCTTTGTCATTTGATATTTTAAACTGGATGTTAAATTCCTTAATCTTTAATAAGGAGAAGATAAACCTTTCATCTTTGCTTTCCTTAAAGCATAATATATAAGGCCAATCATTCAAAAAGTTACCAAGATACATTAAACACATGTTTCGCACAAGCATATTTAAATATACAATGTAATGTTTTAAAAATGAATGCTTATTTCAGGAAACTTCTTTATTTTTCCTATTTTCAGATTTCATGACTAATTTTTTCTTTTAAAATTGAAAATACAGCCCAGAGTTTTAGTTATTCTACAAATGCCCCCTCAGGTAAAAAAGGTTGAGAAACACTGCTCTAAACGAATATTAGGCCTAATCTAATCGTTTCTAAAAATCGTGTACTGAAGATTGTGGTGAACAAGCAAACTTCTAGATCATTTCCTATTAATGCAGATGTCCCCAGGTCTCTATCCTTCGATTTACGCGGTTTCTAATCTTCATCAACGACTTTCTCGATGTCATCAATTATGCAGGTGACACAACTATTTACACCTGTCTTAGTAGTGCGACAAAGTAGAACTGGCAACTGCTCTCGAAAAGGAACATCAATCAGTGGTTAACTGGGGCAAGAAATGGATTGTAAATTTCAACGCCTCTATAATAAAACTGCTTTCATTTAATCACCACAAAGAACCTTTCCTGCCTATCATTAGGATGTCTAATGCTGATCTCCGGGACTGATCTCAACACTCTACGCCTTCTTGGCTTTACGTTTTCCACTGACATAAAGTGTAGCGACTATCAATTGCTACGTCTGCTACAAGAAAGGTTGGTTAACTGTATCGTGCCAAAAATAAAATCTATCATGCACATTTACAAATCTATTATTCGTCCGTGTATTGAATGCTCTTGTCATATCTGGTCCGGTGCTTCTACTGCGTATATCGAGATTCTTGACAAAATCCAGAGAAGGGTCTACAATAGAATCGTTCCTGACTAGGCATCTCGTCTTCAGTCACTTTCTCATCGACGCGACGTGGATTACTTTTGTCTGTTTTACAAATATTATCATCGTAACTGCTCGGATGAGCTTTTTCTATCCGCAAAAATTTGTGTAAAATTTCTTTTGTTCCCGGTTAAGTGTCTATATACAGCATATCAGTTCCCAAATAGGCAGTTATGCAGATTACACGACTAATTACTCCTGTCTTTATAGGAAGTCCGACAGATCCGGCAGAATCAAATTGGCAGCTGCTCTCGAAAATGGCCTGCAATCAGTTGTTAACTGGGACAAGAAACGGCTTATAAATTTTAACGCCCCCAAAACGAAACTGTTTTCATTTAATCATCATAGAAAACATTTTCATATGTTAACCTCCAGGAGAATAAGTCTTTGCGCTGACGTGGACTCAAGTTTTCCAAATGTAGGAAATGAAGCGATTATATTGAATCAATTGCTAGGTTTACCACCAGACGTGCTTTATCATCCAACCACAGGGGTCTCTACAGCAATATAAAGATGAATTCCTGTTTCTGATATTTGCTGATTTGGTCCACTCTTGAAGTGGGTTGAACTTCGAATATTTTAGTTTCTGTTTTTGAAACATGGTAATTCCTGTGTAGCGATGGAACCATATTTTTAAACGAGTAAATTTATAATATTTATGTTCCGCAGAATTGTATTAAGCACTGTTTTTTAAAAGTCAAAATAATCAATAAGAACACCGGATTATAAATCTTACTGTTCTTTCTCATTTTATATATATATATATATATATATATATATATATATAAGCTCAAATTAATACCCAACAGCACGCGGACGAAACGAGGGACCGCATGAGACCAGTGACAAATGGCCTGTGGACCGCATGGGATATAGTTCGTTATAAGGGGGGTAGCACTACTAAAAAGATTCGTTTTACTGATGTATAGCGAAACGAAACACATTTCCTCCTGGGACTGACGATAAATTACATCCGGCATCAAGGCCTTTAAATCGGGAGGTTTTGAGGGGCGTGGAGCTACCTCTCAATTGCTGTTATTCTTACTGATCAGGGGTGGTAGCTCTTGTTAGGGTCTCAGCCATGGGTAAATAGTTAACTCCCAAACTGGCGTAAAAAAATTAAAGTATAAAAATATATTTTTATAGTAAAAATACCAGAAATACATTTTTGAAAATTAAAATATTACCAGCAATACATTTGACTCAACAAAAATCCATTTCACAAAAATAGGTCAATGAAACCTGATCTAAAAACAGATTTCTTACAAAGAATACATATTCTGTTCATCCGGACCTATTCTAAAACATCTTGTCGGTATTAAATAACCCATTGAGACTGATATGACCCAAAACAAAATAAATGAAACTGAAACACATTCAAAATACGTTAAAAGGAAGAAAAATTTTCGACCTGCTGGAAAATTTCAATTTAATGTAAAGTTTGATGATATGTGCTGATATGTAAAGTAAAGTTTATTTTGTAAATACATTCTAATATATAGTAACAGAGAATTTAGTTTAGGTCTGTTTTTCCCAGTGTTAATTTTCAAAACAGAATATTAAAGTGAATTAAGAGCAAAAGCTCAGGATTCTTCTGTTAATTTGACACTAAATTGCTAAAATACATAATGAAACTGTTTTAATGTGTATTTTAAAGCCATTTTCTTCCTGAATAATAAGCGGTAACAGGGATTACTCCATATTTCCTACAGCCACCATTAATCAGCGTCCAGATCAGATAACTGTCGATATTTCGCTTGCTTATTTTCAATACAAGCAAAGAAAAATTTCTCATTTTGGAGTTTGGAATAAAATATTCTTCCTGACCTTACTGCCTCTCATTTGTCATTGTACAGAATAAGCTAGGCTTAGTAAAACTGTAGTTAGAAGTAATGAAATACACTTAAAATAAATAGACAGGAAGTTACTGTTGCTATATATCAGAATGTGAGAGCAAGAGTAAAGGAGGGTGTCAGAGGAAAGGATATAGAGAAGGACGGGATCAGGATCAAGGCATAAAGAGCTGTCGATTGACATTATATTTGAATACTTGAAGATTATAGCTATCAGGGAAGCAAGTAAAAGGAAGGGAGTTCCACTGACGGGAAATTGCGAGAGAAGCTGTTGGAATAGAAGAGGAGGTTGCATTTAACTGTTTAATTTACAAAAAGTTACATTTATAAAAAATATACTACATATAATACATATAAGGGTACATTTATAAAAATATACTAAATATGATACAAATACAAATGAAAAATCACGTACATCAAAAATACGCACTTGTAACTGCAGAACAATATACGAATGATCACTAAAATATAACTGCCTACAAATTAATATAATAAACGAAGCTATATCATCCAAAGGAAACCCAGAAAAAATATATAGGCCATTTTAAGCATAGAAATTACCCACACAAAACAATATTTAACAACAAAAAATATGCAAACAGTACTGCAATATGAAATCATATATAGTAACATAAAACAAACTCCATAAATAAAAGAAAAATTAGTTTGTGTGTGTGCAAGCGTAAGCATTTATCCAGCTGAGATTAATAGCATAGAGAGTAATATCATATTGTAGGAAGAGTGTGTTGCGCCAAAAATCAGCTGGCTTTGAAATCAACATGTAAACCCAGATCTCCTTGTTTGGTTTAGAATATCGAACAATGCTGCTGATGGAATATGTTATATATAGTTGAGTTATTTTGAATATATATATATATATATATATATATATATATATATAATCAAAATAACATACACACACACACACACACATATATATATATAATGTTAAAATATAGTTTTAAGGTATGCTATATGTATGGGATAAAGTGCTCAATATCAGGTAGAGAGTGTATGTAAATATAAAAGTGAACATTGTAGTCAACACCCTAGGTGTTGACTTCATTGTCCACTTTTATATTTACTATACGATCTATCCCTGATACTGATCACTTTAATCCATTAATATAGCATTCTATAAAACTATATTTTTATAATATTTAGATCCTGATAAACGAGGATTTTCGCTAGTTTTATGTTTCCTTATGTCTTTAAAAATCAATGCATATTTAAGCTTTCATCTTAACATCATGGGGAACCAGCCGTAGTTTCTGCACATTACTTATACTTTCACTCCAAAACATCACTATCTTCCACCTTATTGATGTCTTACCTGGTAAGAGCAGTTCTTTGGAGTAGCTCCTCAACCATTGTTTCAGCTGCCTTTCTCGTTGTTATAATCCCAAAAAGCTAGACAAGAGATGCATTTTATAACTTCTATCTTGATTTAGAACAGGCTTTGGCAAAATAAAGACCTGGACATGACTTTATGCATCTGAATTTGAGGATTTTCAATAAACTTCTTCATGTAGCAGTGGTACTTTTTTTTTACTATGACAAAATACAGAAAATTATATATACATATTTACATGTGTCCCACTCAGAGAAACTATAAGACAGGCACACAACAACAAGCAATGCGAAAATGTTGACGAGATAGAGTCTTACCTGTGTTAATTCATAACGGGAATTTATGCTGCTGGTGTAATTATGATTCACAGCGGATATATTCTATATCAATAGCGAGGACATATTCCTCAAACATGAAACGGCGACTCATGGATATTTTCCAACATGAAAACTGTGAGACGGAGATAATTTTTATGATTCGAGCGGGCCGGATTTATCATTTTCATTGTAAGGACATATTCCCAAATGAAAAATGATGCCATAGGCTGGCTTGGGCAGAGGTCCTAATTCGTCCGTGTAAAAAAAAAAGAAAAAAAGAAGCAAAACGGTTTGGCCCCTGAAAGAGAGACGGATTTGCCATTTTTGTCACACTGTGGAGTGATGTCATTAAGTGAAAGTCACGTGACTCCTGTGACTTCATCTCAACCAAAAGGAGATAATCGTCTTTTGTATACAGTTCTAAATTTATTAAACATTCCTCTTTATCTGTCAAATCGATTTTATGACCCAATTTAAAACTTCAAACCCGCAAAATTGCTATTTATTTAAACTTTGAAATTCAGAAAAGTTTAGGCATAGGGTTATGCGAACGAAATGCTTTTCACTCATACTGCACAGATTGGAGTCAGTAAATGAACTTTCAGATTCCAATAAGTATTTCTTTTATATATCTATTGATAAAAAATGAAGTGGCTAATTCTAAAACGCACTGTAAAACTGGTGGGAGTGTTCAATACTCTAACAAAATACCAATGCCAAAATTAATAGCAAGTTGTTGCAATAGAATATTTTTTATGTTATTTTATTGACGAAGAATTGCAATTCGACAGACATGATGTAAAAAAAATAATGAAAAAAATCAGTTTTAGCTGCTGAATCGCAACGCAAATTGGCGATAATAATAATAATAATAATAATAATAATAATAATAATAATAATAATAATAATAATAACTACCAAGACCTGGCAGGGTAAATCAATTAATATACCAAGTAGCCGCTCAAGTCGTCCCTTTTGGGATTGAAGCACTCGGGACAATTTTCAGGGATCTTTCTGTCACGCAGGACGCCTTCTAGATAATTGAGATAGTTAAAAGTGCATAAGTGGCAACACTGCTTCGAACAGCCCATGCATTGAGGAACGTATTGTATCTCTAAGTTGATGGTAAGAGTTGAGATATGATCATCATCACCCAATCAAAATCTTTAAAAAATCGGAAGGGCCATCAGATAATAATAATAATAATAATAATAATAATAATAATAATAATAATAATAATAATAATGAAAAGTATTGTAGGTTCTACCGACAAAATAAGGTATTTCAAAACTTGTAGAAATTTTACAGGGAAATTGGAGAAGTATTTATAGAAGTCAAAATGCCGCCATCTACTAAAGAAGTGCAAACATTTTGGGAGAATATTTGGAGCAAACTAAAGGAATATAATTCCAATTCATAATCGATCAAACGAGAAAGAAAGAATGAAAGATATAACCAATAATAATATAAGGCCAACTCTAACAAAATCCCCAAAATGGAAATCCCATGGAAATGACAAGGTACCCAACTCATCTGTCATTAATTTTTAAAACTCTTGCACAAACTTTATCAATGATAATTAAAAACCCCAATGATATTACAGAATAGATCACTGAAGGTATTAGATATCTCCTACCAAAAACAGGTGAAACAGATGATCCAAAAAAATTATCGGCTAATAACATGTCTTCCCACCACGTATAAATTGATCACGTATGTCCTGACGTATTGTACTTACTCTTTTCTCGATGAAAACATTCTTACCTTGGAACAAAAGGGATGTTCAAGAGGTTGCAAACATCAACTGCTAATAAATAAAATCTCAGTACAGCTTAGCAAAATTACCGTAAAGTCTTTGATAGTGTACCACACTTCTGGATCATTAAGGATTTGGAAATGTACGAAGTCTCCTCGATGACAGTAATTTTCCGACGAAAATATTTCAAGGTGACTCCTGGTCGCCCCTTCTGTTCTGTCTCCCCTTAATCCTCCTTTCGCATCAACTAAACAGTAATAACTATGGATACAAAATAAACAAGAAAGTGTTTAATCACCTATTCTACATGGGTGATATCAAACTCTTTGCCAAAAACGATAATAAATTAAAAGGTATCCTCAATACAATTAAATGTTTCAGTGATGACATCGGCATGGATTTCGGATTAGATAAATGTGCAAAAGTAACAGTCAAGAAAGGGAGAATTACAGAAAAACAATAGATCAAGATATTATCCCAAAGATTAGAAACCTGGGACAAGAAGAAACGTATAAATACATTGGGGACATCGAAGGAGATGGAATACAACATATCCAAATAAAGAAGAAAGTAAGAAAAGAATACTATAGGCGTGTCCGTCTGGTGTTAAATACCGAGTTGAATTCACAAAACAAAATATCAGCTATAAACACTTTGGCTGTCCTTGTGGTGCAATACAGTTTCAACATCCTTAATTAGATCATACATGATATTAAGCGAATGGATGTCAAAACGAGAAATCTTCTCACTTGCCACCGCATGCATTATCCTAAGGCTGGTGTTGATCGTATGTGCCCAGATGTGAAGGAAACAGAGGATTAGTTAAATTAGAACTGTCTTACAAAACCACAACAGTCAGTGTTCAAAGACACCTGGAAACAACAGAAAGCTGTATTATGATCTTCGTCAAAGAACATGAAAGAAATAAGTAACTTTATTCAGTAATAATGAAAACCAACAAATTCAAAAGAGAATTTCAACTAGGTCAAGAAGTTCAAGTAAACCATAATACGCCTACTGCAGCGGCAAATAACCTAAAAAAGAAAGCAAATGCTATCTACCAAATGCAGAACAGTGGCAAGATAAGCATCTTAATGCTCATACCAAGCAAACAGATGTAGACAAACGCATCAGTGGTTACGTACTGCAAATTTAAAAGCTGAAATCGAAGGTTTTGTTCTTGCTGCACAGGACCAATTCTTGCTAACTAGAAATTACCAAGCACACTTAGTGAAACATTGTGTTAGATCAAAATGTAGATTCTTTGATAAATATCTTGAAACAATTGATTGTCTTGTATCTGGTTGCATGTTATTAGCACCCACTGAATATAAAATCCGCCATGACAGAGTGGGCCAGTATATGTACTGGAAAATGTGCCACTTTTATGGAAAGGAAACAGAAAGAAATTGTTATGAACACCATCCAGACCCGGTTACAGACATAGGACCTCTAACAATTTATTGGGACTTTACAATATATATGGACAGAACAATCAAAGCTAATCGCCCAGACATCAATATGAATATGCCTTCTTATTGACATGGCAGTCCCTGCAGACTTTAATATATCTTTGAAGATCTTCAAAAGCTATCCAAGGACCTTAAAATCGAAATCTAAAAATGTGGCACGTGAGGACAGCAACAATCTTAGTTGTAGTTGGAATCCTCGGTTTGATTGGAAAAGGTTCCGATGAACTCTGGTAGCCCAAATCTTAAAGAGATACAAAAAATTGTACTCACAAGTACAGCTCACATCTTATGATGAGTTTTATCTATGTAAAATGCGTGTGCTCTTTTCTTCAAAAAATACTTTGTAGAAAATGTTACGCCATTTCTCACCTTAGGTCTCTGTTTGGGACTCGGAAAGAAATGAGTACACACCAGAAATCAAAGGAAATTAAAAAAAAATAATACAGCGTTTATAAAATTATTAGCACTGATTTTAGGGATGGTTACTCAACAATATATCTAGCGATCAAAAAAAGAAAAAAAAAAGAAAAGAAAAAGAAAATATAGTTTTGCAAACCACTTTGTTTAATTCTGTTAGTCTATAAAAAGACGTTTGACTTGGAAGAATATATAGCCCTCTTTAACGAGCGTAATGGATGGAAGTTATTGAGAATGTATAAAAGAAGAGCGAATAGTACAACAGTTAGCGACTCGGGAACAGAAATCGGCAAGGCGAGTTCGAATTCCGGTCGAGTTAGTCACTTTCGCTCAAATGAATTTGAGAATGGCATGAATCAATCTTTTCTCCATTTATAGGTTAAATAACAGAACAGACTGGGCCTCTAGCCTTGGTTGGCAACCATTCCAGGAGAAGGAAAAATCTGAAGACACACATGTTTCGCTTCACACTGTACACAATTTCACTATAGTAACTCCTGAAAAGTGTGGTTGGTTCTACACATGTTTTCCCCACTATAATCAAATCATTCTCTATATGGCAGTGAATGCTGGACAATCTCCTCACAGAACAGACTAGAAGTGACAGAAATGTAGTTCTACAGAAGTTTTTTAAGAATACTATGTACAAGACATTTTGAGTAACATAGAATTTAGTAAGTCAATTGAAAACATATTCAAAAATACACAAAAACATGAACAATGCCAACGACAAATCTGCAGGACAGAAAGAAGACAAGAGATATTATAGAAAAATAGGTGAAAGTAGGTGATTTTGAAATATAAGCTAAAGAAAGGATAACAGATGGAGTAAAAGGTTGGTTGATTGGTGTTCCATGGATGTTAAATACTTTAGGGAAAGATGAGATAAATGAAGAAATGAAATAAAGAGGTTCGCTTATAAGATAGAAAAGGATTTAGAAAAGGTGCAGATAATAAGTAATGAATAAAGATTGTATATATGGTAATGGTAATATTAGCCGTTTCCTTATAAGAAAACATTCGGGATTCATTGACCCAGCAGCCAGTGTTACTCGAGTTACGCTTTTCTTCACTCCCAAGGCATCGGACTGGGATCAAAGTATAGTATCTATTTTTTTTTCACCTTTCCACCTCTAATGGTAATGTTAATATTAACCGTTTCATTATAAGGAAATATTCGGTATTAATTGACCACACAACCAGTACTACTGTCGACTAAAATTTATAATTTTGAATTTTGAATAAATATTTTTTCAGTAAAGTCTAGTAATTGTTATCGCCTTTTTTCAGTATTTATAGAGGTTTCCTTCCTAACCTTTTGTTTGAAGTAGTATGGAAAATCAGAGTCGTGATTGTCATTAATTTCTCAAGTTACATGTGAACTTCACATCCGTTGCTGTTTTTGGATTTTCTCAAGTGATATTGTTTCTTTTATTTGCTTGAATGTGATTCTGTAGCGCCAGTTAACAAGGTTCAAAAAAAGATCATCTTTGCCAAGATCCACAAGCTTCACCCATTCAAACCCATTTTAACCAATGTTCTGAGAAAGTGGTTGTATATAACTGGCAGTTTAGATATTTCTGAACGCTATGTATATTTTTTTAATATTTTTATTATAAGAGATTATAATAAAAACATTTCTAAATCGCTGCACAAAAACTTTCATGTTTCAATACTTTAATTGTGCTTCTTCAGACAATAGTAAGCAAATAGTGATGAAATGATTTTTTATGAAATTTAGAAACAAATTGTTAGTTCTTTTCCGAAAGTTAAAGTAGGTGGCCAACATAAGGTCAGAAATAAAATTAGACTTGTGGGTATGTCTTGATTAACAAATTAAAATTTATCTGCGCTAAATAAAAATATATGATCAGAGGGTAGAGGTGTGTGAGTTATCTCTTCATATCATGAAAAAGGAGAACACAGATAGTAATATATTGTTCTACTTTGTATTGAGCACTTTTTAAAAAGTAAATATTTCGAACTGTAGATTTTTATTCCATTTGTTCTTTCTCTCATTTGTATATATATATATATATATATATATATATATATATATATATATATAAGTGAACATAGAAGTAAACACTTAGAGGCGACAGTCTGTTTCATGCTAGATGGATTCTCGCCAATTAAATCATTAACCTTTGTATTTGTTTTTTGTATGAATCATTCATGAATTTTTAAATTAATTGCACCTTTATTTAAATTAAAATAACTGATCCAAGTGCAACTTTTGGATAATAAGTGCGACATTACTGTAATTATTGAACAATATAGTTCATGCCACTTTGACGGAAAATCTACCAGTAAATAAGAATTCTCTTATTACTATATTTGTACAAAAACGCACAACCTTAAAATTTAAATTCAAACTCAGCGTTGCGACTGCACGTTCCAAAACAATAACACATTTCTCATAGCATTTTTCGGATTACATCTCTATTTTCGTTGTCCACTTATTACTGAGAGTAAAAACAAGAACAAACTCTATTTCCATACCTGAGTATGTCTGTAGGAACAGACGAAAGCTTGTAAAAATAATAAGACCTTCTGCAACTGAAATTTATAAAACAAGGATCTTTTCATTCATAAACAGGTTCGGTTTTTTTGTATATTATTTGAATTGTTCACGACAATAGATTCTCGCCAATTAAATCATTAACCTTTGTATTTGTTTTTTGTATGAATGATTCATGAATTTGTATATATATATATATATATATATATATATATATACACACACACACACACACACACACACACACACACACACACACACACATATATATATATATATATATATATATATATATATATATACATACATATATATATTTCTAGACTTTGAATGTGGGTTCATATACTCTAGAACTTAGGGTTCAAAGGTATTTTAACGTGAACACGCCGAAATGTAAACAGGTCCAAGAGCACAAGATTTGTGATCCTATACTGCCATTTGATACCCAGAATAGAGCAAAAACTCCGGATGCGTCCATGTTTCACATCCATAAAGAAGGCTGATGAGGAAAACTGTCTTTTAGACCACGAGCTTGGGGGAGTTGTCAAGAGCCAGTGGTCTGACAGTCTCAGATTTTTGCAGGGATCCCGTCTGTGTCAGGGTCTTTTCTTGAGTTGATCAGCTTGATGGCTTTCTGGACCTCTTCCATATCTAGAAGGGAGATCGAGGTTGTCTAGTGTGTGCCTCTGAGCGATCCGGTTCAAAGATTCGCTGTTGACAGTGGAGGATATGTTTCTTTAATGTCTTTTCCTTCCTTCAGCAGCATACCTTTCGTTGACTGGAGAGGAGTGGTGCACGCACCACCAAGCACCACTCCTCTATTATATATAGCTTGTGTTTCTGAGAGAGACGTTTTTAAGGCGATCAGTCTTTCAAATTAAAGTTCTCAGTTACAAAGGAGGTCATTAATAACAAAAAAATAAAAATAAATGTTCACTTATCAGAGTAGGGATAAACAAATTAGTTTACGTCATACAATAACGTCTTAACGACAGAAATAACACTTTTAAATAAATTTACGTAATAAACTTGCCTTTTAGCGAAAATTATTTCGAACTGACAGCAGGCTGAGGCATTGCATAAAAAAAAAAAAAACGTAAAAAGGATATTAGATCTCTGGAAGGTTAGGGTGCGATAGATAAATTGTCGTCTAAATGACGCAGAAATGAAAATAACACTGACATCTCATTTTAGCAGATATATTTACCAGAATTACACAAAAATAACATGAAATACTAAAAAGTAAATTTATTCATTAAAATCGCTATTGGCTTCAAGCACGGCCTCTAGACGAATTGGGAATCTTCTGACTCTCTTCTTGATGGTCTCCTTGTTGGTGAATGCAGCCATAGTCCTTACCTTTAGTTCATCTTTGGTCTTACAAGGTGTTTTCTTGGTCTCTCGCTCAACTGCACCCCACACATAATAATCAAGGGTGTTGCAGTCTGGGGAGTTAGTGGCCAGATGTAAGGGTTGATGAGGTCGCAGAAATTACTTGCCAGCTATGGCTGGGCTCTCCTGCTTGTGTGACAAGGTGCAGAATCATGTTCCTTAGACATAGGGTCTTCCAGAAGCCAACCTCTTGATCCAGGGCAGCACTGCTTAGTCAAGGCACTTGATGTAGGCCACCGTGTTGAGTCTGAGGCCCTCGCCAACAAATTCGGGAGTTCTTTTCTTATCAGAATGATCAGAGTAAATTTTCCAAGTTGCCGTACTTTTGTAATCACTATTAAATCCATCCAACTCTTTCGGAATCCTCTGCACTGTCTTCAGATTGACACCCAAAATATTCGGAAATGTTAGTGTTGGAGCTTCCAGCGCAAATGACAAGTAATACATCATGCCGTTTCCAAATTTCTGACGGGGGGAATTGCATCATAGTGCTCTTTTTCTCACAGACAGTGCTAAGCTGACCCTACTATACTGTGTAGTCGACAAAATCAAAAACAATCAACGCGCATGCGCGAAATTAA
The DNA here is from genome assembly GCA_963932145.1 of Acanthosepion lycidas. Taxonomy (NCBI): domain Eukaryota; kingdom Metazoa; phylum Mollusca; class Cephalopoda; order Sepiida; family Sepiidae; genus Acanthosepion; species Acanthosepion lycidas. The sequence goes on along the minus strand of OZ010576.1, from coordinate 114,760,629 downwards.
AAATATAAAATGGTGATAATTTATTTATCACACCATGTATTTAGTTAACTTATTTGACTTTCGTTTAAAGATGTTTTATTAAGTGCTTTATTATTGTGCTTTTTGATGGGCTTTGCTTTGTGCCGAATGTGCCGTTTCATGTTGAGTAGACATTCGTAAAGAAGATTGCCAATAATTTTGTGTAATGTTCTTGGGTACCCAATGTTTCTTGTCCGTTCTAGTTAATAAAACATGTGTAAAGGAATATCGTCTTGGTGTAGGAATGCCGAATGAAAATGCAGCCTTATATATTTCCTTGCGTCTTCCCAAAATGCGACAAAGACGTAGTGATTGTTTTCTCCTCAAATGAACGTTTATTAATCGATATGGCCTTCGAAGAAACTAATAAATGACAATGTTAATGTCGTTGAGAAGTTAACGAGAATTTCACCGGATTGGCGAGATAACATTATTTCATCTGAAACAAGATGCGTTATTTTTAAACTGCTTACCTCGTGCTGACAAACAAACTTATTCTGTATCACGTGGTATTTCTACTGACATTAGTAATCTCAAACGATTTATTTATTTTCTAAGTTTGAGATTCGCAGGCAATAAATTTGCTGCATTGTTTATGCAAATAATTTTTTTCTAACGTAATAATGTCCATTTTCTCCATAACTTTTCGAGATATTGCGACTCGAAATATGTGCGCGTGGTCCTGGGGGTTAAAACGTTAGCTTTCGACGATGAAACCTGGGATCGAATCGCGCCTTTTTCAGGAAAATGATTCACTTTTATTAGTCGAAGTATACGCGGGGAGCACAGTCGAAATATCTCTGAAAAACTATACTACGGGTTGAACCAAGCTGTGTGAGTGATTTTTAAATGTTCGTTTTTCTCGTACGAAGTCATAAGTCATCATGACTAATAACTTCAGTAAAGTGGTCCCTCTTCAAACTGCATATCACACATGATTATGCGGTGTTTCCCAGAAAGTGTATAAAGGTTCTTTCAGCTTAGTTACAGTATCAGACACAGGTGGTCTCTGTGCGTGTTGAATAAATAAACAATATACTTGAGCAGGTGTCTACAAAAGGGATTGACAGACAAGTTTGTTCATATATATATATATATATATATATATATGTGTATGTGTATGTGTGTGTGTGTGTGTGTGTGTGTGTGTGAATAGTGTGTGTATAAAAATATAAATAAATATATATATATATATATATATATAATTATTTATATATTATATGCGCGGTACTTATTAGAAAGCGCTCAATATCAGAGATAGAGCTAACATATTTGGTTGGATTGATTGATAATAATAATAATAATTTTTACCTATCATAATTTTACACAACCCCCCCCCACACGTATATACATACATACGAGGAAATATTATTCAGCGGAAAAGAGAAATATGACATGTATACATTCACGAGACATTCACGAGAAATTTTCGCTACACTTCCAATCTTTGAATTTCAACAAACAAATGCGTATGTATAGACACAACACCACTCGTATACATACATATGTCATATCCGAAACAGTGCACATATGTTTATATATGTATGAGTCCCGACGGACGACCAAGTGTGTATGTGTGTCTGCGTACTTCATTGGGCGTATGAACATACATTGATGTTTGCGTTAGCACGATAACATCACGACGACTTCCCCCCATTTCCATAATAACACCAATACACGCAATCTACATAAGCCCCAAATTTAAAAAAAATAATCAGTTTGTCTGACGATCGCAAAAGCGTAAAACCCAGGGTCACAAACTCACATCAATCCAACCAAATATATATATATATATATATATATATATATATATACACAAATGAAATGAGAACGAATCAAATATAAATTCAAACGTTCACAACATTGATTTAAAAATAGGGATCAATACAATAGTAGAGCGATAATTCTTTATTATCGGATATTACATTCGGACACACACACACGCACACACACACACACACACACCTATATATATATATATATATATATATATATATATATATATATATATATATATATATATATATATATGCTAATAAAAGCCTTAGGAAAAGGTATGAATCGTCTTCTTCTCCCTCCAGCTATTGGCAAATAGCAGGACAGACTGGGTTCTATAGCCTTGGATGGCAACTGGTCTAGGAGAAGAACAACTCTGAATTCAAAAGCTGCGGACTGTTGTTTAGGAACCTTGTGGCACGTAGTGCATCAGGTCTGTATTCGGCTCATCAAAATGTGTGGATGCTTCTGCACAAAACCTTCACCATTATAATCAAATCACATGTGCTGGTGTCTGGGTGTCGATTCCTAAGAACTGATTTGCTTGATCCTCATGCGTCGAATACGACGGGAGAGTCCAATATATATATATATTGTCCAACTACTAATTTCTGAGCAAATCTGCCTGTCATTCCGTGTTTAAGACGCATTCTGTATTCTTAATTCTAGTTCTTTTATTGTTCTCTCTTCTTAATAATGTTTTTTTCTCATATTCTTTCACACCCAGTAACCCCCTTGCATCTTAGTGGCTTTATTACATTGCTTGAGGTGAAATGAATAAAAAATAGTTTTATGATATGTTATATTTATAACTCAATATTAGGGATATATATATAAATATGTGTAAATATAAAAGTAGACATTCAGTCTGTTTTATGCTTTTTTGTCATCTTCTCCCACACTCAGTAACCACTTGCATCTTTGTAGCTTTATTGCATTGCATGGGGTGAAATGGTTAATATAAATAAAATATAGTTTTATGATATGCTATATTTATGGGCTTAGATGCTCAATATCGGAGATAGAGAGTATGTAAATATGGACATTGTGGTCGCTGCTGTGTATATAGTGATTTTCCAAGCGTAGCTCAGACGTGGCACAAGGCCGAAAGTATGAGGTACCCAGTAAGGATCGAACTCACTACTTAGTCATAACTGTTCTGGTGAGACAAGCTTTGTAACCATTACAGCACCTTGAGGTGCCCTCACTACTGTGTATATATTCTGCATTCTGTTGAGGTTTCTTCTAGACTCGATGAATTACTTAATTATAATTATCTCAAAACCTAATTTCTATCACTTGCATATCCTGCTTGAACCGGCTTCTAATGCTCTGGATGGAGCGGCTTTGTGATTGTAGTCGTGGTTCGTGGGGGGGGGGGCACAATCCTATGGGTAAAAGAGAAATTCAGATGAGTTCCATCACGGAATATGTGATCGAGCGGCGCTTTATCAAGTCTTTTTCGGCCCGTTGGAACAGTTGGTATGACGTTTGTCTGGTATCGTAGCTGTCCGGGTTTCAATTCTCGGTAGTGAATGCGCACTGCTGATGAGTCCCAGATATTGTACAGTGCATTCTGTTGAGGTTTCTTCTAGATTCGATGAATTATTTAATTTTATATTTATATATAATTAAAATATTTTTATTATAATGGATTACAATAAAACACTTTACATCGCTACACAAAAACTTTTATGTTTTTGAACTATAATAGTTCCTCATCGAGCGATGGTAAATAACAATAAAAATTGGGAAATTTGAAAACAAATCGTTACCACTTTTGAAAGTTAAAAAAGTGGGGAAGGCTAAAAGTGCTAAAGATTTGTTTCCAAATTTCTCAAATAAATCAATAAACCATAACACAATTTATTCGGTCAATGAAATCCCAATTTTCTAATCAATATTAAGTGCATTGACAGGAAGGAAATTACATTGAAAAATAAATATTTGGTGCGTAAAATAGATACCATTTCTCATCATTCGCCTACAGATATAATGGTGGTCTTTCGCATCTAACTACTGGTGCAGCGATAAGAAAATTAATTATTTCAAAGAAATATTGTTATATAAACAGAAGGTTTATTATGAGTATACGGGGTTATTTATGTATCAATAAGAATGTTTGAAGATCTTTAAGAAATTATTAGTGAACAGAAATCGTTTAAACTGTTTTAATATGTCTACCCAAGAGAAAATCCGGTTTGTTTTGTTTTGTTTTACGGTATATCAACCTCAATGGGTTATTTAATGCCAACAAGATTTTTATTGCGGGTAATATTTTTTTAAAAAGTATTTCTGGTAATATGCTTCCTAAAATGTATTGCTGGTTTTATATTTTTACAAAAATGCATTGTTGGTATTAAAACTTATTTTCACACGTTTTGACCCCAGTTTGGGGGTTAACTATTTTCCCATAGCTGGGATCCAAACAAGTGCTACCACCCCGGGTCAGGTTGGATTTTGGTACACCAGCAATTAAGAAGTGGTTCCACGCTCCTCAAATCCTCCTGACCAGAGGTCTTGCTGTTGGATGTAGCTTATCGTCTTACCCAGGACGAGAGAAAATCCGGTCAAATGAATGTTATAACATTTTAACGTTTAACTAGTTATTAATCAAGACAAAACCTTTGCATTCAATTTTGTCGAAAGTCCACGTTGGCAGATGAAAAAAATACGGTTTAAAATTAACGGAGTCTCTACTCAAATATGGGCATACACTAAAAATAACGTTTAAAGTAATAAAAATATGTCGGGTTTTAAAAAAAATCCACTCATTCATTAGAAATTGCTTTGTTTACATTTCGGATAAGAAACTAAGCAAATATGAATTACGAGAAAATGTGAATGAGGAAAGTATGTTTTAAAGGCAAATAGAACCTTGCTTGATCGTGAAGCTCTTCATGGCCGAGCTTTCAAAGCACATAGGAATAAGCGGTAGTTTGATTGATTGATCGATCGATCAATTAATTCGTTTTCTACGACTTATCAAGAAATTGCAGGTTATTTAAATCCAGAAAATATTTTTAGATTGTAAGAATTTTTTTCAGGATACATGTTTTACTAATTATTCCATAGCTGTGGCGAGAAAAGGTGGATTCATATTTTTTCAAGGGAATTTGTGCGAAAGTAAATCTAACGAACCCAACGGGAATTAAAACTCTGTTCTCCGATTAATACACCCACATATCCAAGCTTACAGCACTTGGTCTTCCAAAGCGGTCACCGATCTAGCTACTGATCAGACTCGACGTTGCTTAAATTCGGTGATCGTACAGGAGCAGGAATTTCAACGTGATGTGGCCGTAAGCCTAAACGGTTTTTTCTCCTGCAAAGGGGACACAGGTTCGAATCTTTCTGGATGGCATGTTATTTTTGGTAAGTTTTCTCAAATGTTCAGTTTGGAAAACGAAATAAAAAAATAATGTTTAAAATGAACGCAAATAGTAATACAATTATACTTTATTTTAAGATATTACATCAAAAACATGTCGAAAAACGCTGTTGAGTTTAATCGCTTTCGACGCGAATCAATGCATCTCCTTAGGCGTTAATAAATAACTGGTGAATAGAAAACTGAGATTTAAAAGCAAGATACACCCTCTTTTCAAGAGAAAGGGAAGAAGAAGAAAAAGAGTAAGAAAGAAAGGGGAAGAGATGGTTGCAGGGTTTGTTTGGTTTTACGCAGATCAACCAATCGAAATGGCCTATGCCAAGTTTAAGGTAGGGGGAGAAGCACAAGTTGAGAAGCAATGCGTAGGTTTTTTTTATTCATTTGTTTAGCTTTGAAGAATGAAGATCGAAAATTGCTCTTGCTTTTTTCCCCATTACCGATTAACAGTGATGGTATAAATTTTTCCTGCTTTGTCTATAAGATTGGTCTCCTGGGTGTGACGTTAAACTATATTCGGCAGAAAGGCCTCTGATCGGGAGACTGGATGTTTTGAAGAACATGGAACCATCTCAAAACTGCTGTTATTCTCATGTTCACCCTGACCCTGTTAGTGTCCCAGCCATGGTTAAATAGTGAACCCTCAAACAAAAATCAACAAAAATGACCAACAATATATTTTTTATAGCAAAATGGCAATCAGTGGAACACAATAAATATAAAAATGTATTTTTGTAATAAAACTAGCAGCATTACCCAGCGTTGCCTGGGTTTATTCAAAAAAAGATCACGAACCTCATCCAATCTGTAAAGTGAAAATAAAGAAGATTTTTCTTTAGTGTCTCTTATCTATATGGCGAAAAATTATAATGACATGAAGTGTGAAAACATTTATAACAGGAGAAAGTTGTTTTTACAGAAGAACAGAAGATACAAAAAAAATTGTCAGCAAAGGAAGAGTACATTAATCGCAATCGAACTTCGAAAATTGTTGAGGAGAAATACTTTGTTGATAGCTTTTGCTCAAACTACATCGAATGAACCACATGCATTGGAAGGAGAAGAAATTCAACAAAGACTTCTCCTAGCAGCCGTGCCAAGGCTGAAAACCAACGTTCACAAAGACTGTATAGAATTGTTCTTTGCCCTTCAGTTTCGACAGCACGAGTAGCAGAAGTGCTGGCAACGTTCCTTCCCCATCTAGTTAACCGTTAGCTGTACGAATAGCATTTTGTGCCAATCTAATTTGAGTTTATTGTTGCGAAGCGTTTCTTTTCTGTGCTTTCATACGTTTGACTGTAGTAGTAGAACGTCCAAGAGAAGGATTTCGCTTTCTTGGCATTACTGTCAAGCTGTAGTTGGAGGGGTTTGGCTAAGCTTTTTGAATAACAATGAAGCAATTAAAAAGCAAGAATATTATACACATTAATGGAAATATAGCCACAATAAATTAAATGCAAGTTTATAAGGGAGACCACGGGAACGTGGTAAACAATTATAAGCAAGCTTGTAAAGTTAGGATTTATCTAAAAATAGACCACCAAAAAACGTTCTAGTGTTAAAAATAAAAATTAAACGTGCAGCTAGAAATCTACTCACTATGAACGTTAAAACGTACACGCTAAGTTTAGCATGATTATAAATTAATCGAAAGAGGGTCTTTACATTATTATAAGTGCATTTTTCAGAATAAAACAGTCAAAATTTTAGGGCTCAAGTTTCCAAATATATGAGTTAGTAAACATTATTTAAACGCTGATTAGAAGATGATAAATACATAATTAAAAATTGGCATTTACGCTTAAACTTTTTAATAATATGATTTTCACAAATTTAAATTTAAAGTATAAAAAATTCAAAATATACAGGCATGAAGGCAGCCTACCTTTTTACTGGATGAAAACTTTGATGCAAATGAGATTTTTTGCATTTATTTCATCACCTAGCACTAATGAACACTACACGTGAAGCAAACCCGATAGTACGCACTACATAACTCGATCGATCATTGCACGTGGAGCAAAATCAATTGTACACGCTACACATCTCGATCGATTTCGAACACGCGTCTTATACCTACGTGCACTTCTCTCATCGGTGCACACTTTCGTTTGCACTTATTCTTTTTTTCTTAAGGAAGGATATAATTTTTGCCGTTAAGTTAATGCAAGCTAAACTATTTCAGTACCAAAACGAGAAATCAATGGGAAAAACTGATTTTTTCATAATGTATTTATGACACATGGGGTGTCAGTTTTGATTTCGAGTTGATTGATCTAAACACAAATTATGTGCAAATTTCCATCGGAATGCTGCTAACCACTACAATTGAAAGACTAATGGGACAGAAAGGTGTTCTTGGTTCATCTTGAGGACCCCTTATGTAATTTTCAAAATCTGATAATCGTTTTTGATTCATTTTATGATTGTAACATTCCGTCGAAATCGAAGCAATTTGAAAATTTGGGTGTCCCTTTGGTTCACCCTAGGGGTCCCAAATTTCAAGCCAAAGGATAGGTGTAAGACTAACAGTAATTGAAATAATAAAGCACATCTTTTTCTATTTGTTTTCTATTTAATCGACTTTATGGCCAAGACTGTAGACTTAATTGAAAATTTCGGGGTTCCTTGCTGGTCCTCTAACTTGTGGGGGTCCCACTGTTGATTTTCAGTGAATTCCAAGTGACTACTTCAGTTACTCGATATAATCTCAATATGTACTGAAATTTTCGTTGAAACTGTGGAATACTGCTACAAAATACACTTGAAAAACAATTGAGGCATCAAAGGGTTTATAGGGACCCCTCATGCATTTTTAAAAATCTGAAAACCGATTTCTACCTCATTGTAAGAGCGTAACAGACATGCAAAATTTCATCAAAATCGAAGCCATTTGAATTTTTTGGGTCCATTTGTGGGTCGGGGGGCGGGTCCGAGTCTCAAGAGAAACGAAAATCAATATATCGTATAATAAGCGTGACAGTAAGTTGCATACACTTATCAAGTTTCATTAAAATCGGCCTTAGGGTTAAGACTCCAAGTCTGAAAGTTTAAAAATAACCAAACTAATGGAAATTTCCATTTAAACATTATATTTATCGATTATCGGTTATTGATTTTTGAAAAATGACTAATTTTTTTTTGTTCAGACACACCTAGTATCGAGTACAATCTGTGTTCCAAATTTGGTGGAAATATGCCTTATTCTCGAGTAGTTCCCGAACACACACATACACACACATAGTTTTATATATAGAGATAAACGATAGATAGATTAACAATACATTTTGTGATCTACAAGCTATATGTAACAAAAAAAAAAACAACAAAAAACATACCTTTACCCTGAAAGTATAACATTATGTAAAAATATATGTAGCTGAAAGCATAAACATTACGTACAAAATATGTAGATTTCGGCATTAAATAACGCATAGATGTTGTTATTCCGATGAACAAAGCAACCTACTTAAGCCTTATTACATTGCCTTTAATATGCCTGTTTTTACTGCAATAATATATGTATATAATTACAACTGTAACCAATGTGTAATTGGTAAGTAATTGATTTTGATGATAAACTAAAAACTGTCAAATTTCCAGGTACGTTTATTGGCCTTTTATCTATTGCAAAATATTTAAAAAAGAATTACCTGAGGCCAGTTTTGTTTGAGCGAAATGCATATCGACACATTGCTGTATGATAGCGTCTTCTGAACCTGAAAGAAAAAGAAAAAAAAGAAGTGAAGATGAATTTTCGAACACCTGGACATGTAATACAATTAACGATATAATGAGAAACACTTTGCCAATATGCTTAAAACGTAAATTGTGAAATGAATGTACAATACCAGTAATGACGTGCGGGTGTGAAATACGAAAGGTAAGAAAATCGATTGGAAACAAACTTGGAAAATATGACAAGAATACGACTAAGAAAAAGAAAGAGGACAACATGGATTATAGACGGGAACAAGATAAATACGTAATTAAATGAGAAAAATGGGACTCATAAAAATAAGAAAGGATAACAGATGGAGCCAAAGTTTGATTGATTGAGGCCTCATAGATAGCAAACGTGGTAGAAAATGAACAGCCAGAAAATGAACAGCCAGAAAATGAGCCGCCGAGAAAGGTGCTTTTTGCACTTAAGTCGTAGCTTTGACACTGTCCTAATGGAAAGGCCTTTGTCTGGTAAGGGTTGTTGCTACTTCCGTTGCTGATCATAATATCGGTCAGTGAATACCACACAATGGAAAAAAAAGGTCCAAAATCATAACCACAATATATTTACGATTCTCTTACCACGTTTTGTTTAGATATTATCTTCGTCCGAAGATCATTTAAATGTCATGGGGAGCATTTAAATTTCTTCAACGCTTTCATGGAAGCAGAAACTAAACTGTAAACGATACAAATTCTGCCGACAATAAATGTTAACAAAAGTTATTATACAACGTTTCTTTTCTGTTTTTGCACTGATTTGTCTTTCCTTCCACGTCCATACTCCACTTCGCATATATATATATATATATATATATATATATATATATGGCGAATCAAAGAATACATTAAAGATGCCAACAATAAGCTAGCCGACAAAAAAACCTGTAAAAGCTTACCTACAATCAAAATCCCGAATACCAAAAGAATTAACTAGCCCACTAACCATAATGCTTCCCAACAATCTAATCGACAAGAAAACATACACAACACTTACACCCATAAACATCACACATGCTCGCTTCTATCTCCTTCCTAAAATGCACAAAAGCAACTACACAGGAAGGCCGGTCATTTCATCATTCAACTGCCACACGACCCAAATTTTCAAATACGTAGACCATTACATACAACCCCTAGCTAAGGAAGTAAAATCCTACATCAGAGACGCAACAGATCTACTGAACAAAATTAATCACATACAAACGGTGCCAGAGGATGCAATTCTAATGACTATGGACGTAAGATCACTCTATTCAAACATTAAACATATCGAAGGGCTAACCGCCCTTCAGGAAGCACTTACTAAAAGAAGAAAATAAGACCCCCCTCCCACAGAAGTTATCATAAAGCTCATGGAGCATATTCTTACATTGAATAGTTTCAACTTCAATGGAGCACACTGCCTGCAAGTAAGAGGCTGTGCCATGGGCACCATTGCAGCTCCATCATATGCTACAATATTCATGGGAAAATTTGAGGGGAACCATATCTATCCCCGCATCGGTAGCGACGGCTTATTCTATACAAGATATATCGATGATATATTCTTTGTATACAAGGACATTGATGACAAACTTATCCAATTCCTCATGACCCTAAACACAGTGCACGACTCAATTAAGTTTGACTATGAAAAATCCACAAGATCGGTAACATTTTTAGACACCCGCATTTACTTAGATGAAAACAGGAAACTACAAACGACGCTACAAACTAAAATCACCGACACCCACAACTATCTACACTTTAAGTTTTCCCACACTAAACACCTCAAAGAGAAACTTCCCTATTCACAAGCACTTAGACTCAGAAGGATATGTTCCAACAATGAAGAACTAAATAAACATTCAAAATCTGGAGCATCATTTCACAACACGTGGCTATAAACAATACCTAATCAGGGAACAAATAAAGCAATTTCCACACCTAGAAAAGACACCCTTAATGTACAGGATTAAAAATAAACCCAGCTGCATCCGTCTAGTAACCACTTTCAACCCCAATCTGCCTCCACTATTCCAAATAATCAAAAGTAGCTAGAAAATACTAAATCTCAAACCAGACCTAAAATTTTTTTGAGGAACCCAGCCTTCTGGCATAGCGTAGACTAAGAACCTAAAAGAAATCATAGGTAGTAACCACATTTCAAGGGACAAAGTAATCCTTAATAAACCAACAACAAAAACAACAGGATTTTCCAAACCATATAACAACAAAAGAATCTTATGCTGCAACTACATTAAACACACAAATTAATTCACTAGCTCAGTCACTAAATCTACTTTCAAAATCTACCACGACTCTAACTGTAGAAGTCATAACATAATTTACCTCCTAGAATGCACACTATGCCAGAAAAAATATGTAGATTTTTAGATAGGTAATATTTCCTAATTAAAGTTTAGGTTTCAAATCAAGATGGAGTAAGATTCGAAGGTAATAGTAAAAAAATTGGTTTTCATACATATACCACATACATATTTACGTAAAAATCACATATAC
>OZ010576.1:114714219-114746719 GCA_963932145.1 Acanthosepion lycidas | reverse complement strand
GTACAATTGGTCGTGGAACATGATAGAGATTTTTATCGCCTCTTCGACATTTTTTTTTATCCTGACACGGGTCTATTTCTCACTACCGTTAGATGTGGTCTTTATAGTTCTGAATATCTCTTTAGCGTGACACTGATTGTCAAGATTCCAGGTCGGTGTTCCTGAGCGCTTTCTCGGTGTTTGTTATCATTACGCCACTGTCCTAGTTTGGTTTCCATAGACACTGAGCAATGTAGATCTATTGTCCACCACGATTTATTGCAGACACGTGCTCAGGGGCATTTGTGTTTGTTCAACACCCTCATAGCCCACCTGTAGTTTATACTGCAACGACGCTGAACAGATCTTAGATCTACTCAATTCTACTCACAAGGCTCAACTCGTGGTATGATTTTCAGGCATTTTCATGCGGAGATCCGAACCCGGGTCTCATGGTCCGAAAGCGAACGTTATAACCACTTTGGCCATGTGCATACTAAAATCGTCCGCTGAGTTATTCCCCATAAAATTCCAAAAGAAAAAAATCTACAAAATCCACATAACCAAATAGAAACTAAACAGCTAGGTACATTTTATTACCCACAGTATCCTTAATTAGTGAACTTCACAGAAATGTACCTAATCTCAGTATAATTTAATACAGACACTTCAGAAATATTTTTTATCCTTTCGCCGCAAGCAAGTCAATAAATCCCCCAAAGCACAAGGATGTTAGAGAATATGAGAAAAATAATATTATAAGAATGATAAGAATAAAAGAACAAGAATTAAGAAGACAGAAGATAACAATTGACATTGCATTTAAATTTTTGAAGATCAAAGTCGACTGGGAAGCAATAGGTCGGATGAAAGTTCCACGCTTTCTCAGTCTTTGTTGTCATTACGCCGCTGTCCTAGTTTGGTTTCTATAGGCACTGAGCAATGTAGATCTCCGATCTACTAGGATGGATAACCAATATTTGTCACAGACACGCGCTCAGGCACATTTGTATTTGTTCAACACCTACAAAGCCCACCTGTAGTTTATACTGCAAGTATGCTGGGCGAACGTTAGTTATAGTTTCTGGGAGAGAGTGCATTATCTGGCGTGACCAAACGCCTGAACAAGGCCAGCCCGTTCAAACGCTCGGTCACGATGACTTGTGACTTCGTGCTAGCACAAACATCGACGGCTCCCATGAAGTGTGAAAGAAGAAACTGTTAGCATAGAACTAACGGTTGCATCTATCTATTTCATCTATAAAATGATGAGACCTTACTGCCAAACTAGTACTGCGCTTAAATTCATAAATTTACGTGAAAGGTCATCGGAAAAATTACCATAATGTAATCAAAGAAAATTAAAATTAACACCTCAACCAGTATTTTGGGGCAGAAATTCTTTTTTTTTATTTATGTTTCTTTGACGTAGAAAAATAGCCTGTGAGCCAATTTTGATTTCTTTTTTGTATTAGTCGTTTTCAAGCTGAGACAACTGATCATTACTAATATCCAACGATTTTCCTTCTCACTTACTAAACGTTTCTGACCATTTTCAGTATAGCAACTGTCTTATTAGGTTGGTGCAAAAAAAAAACTACGTCAAAAAACGATATTATTTTCGCACCAACCTAATAAATACATTTTAGCTAGTTCATCAAATGTATCATGCTTTTGTTTTTGATAGTTAATAGTTGCTAAGCATAATATATTACAACACATGTCGTCCTTCGTCAATCGTCCAATTCTTAACTGAGATACTCAACCGCAAGTTCTATTCTAATACTTTCTTTTCTCATACTTTTCTCGATTGGGAAATTCTTCCGTTTTCTTCATTCCCTGCCATCTACAATCTTCAACATTTTAAATGCAACGTCAATCGCCATCTTCTGTCTTCCCGAATCCTCTTATTTTATTGTACTTACTTTTCATTAAAGTCTTCTCATTCTTTACCACTATCAGCAACCCCTGTCATCTTAGAGGATTTATCACCTTGCTTGAGGGGGAAATAAATAAAAAACGAGCTGGGCCAGAGTTGTGACACAGGTAGTAATTAACCCGCTAAGTATAGTATTTAACGCGCTAAGCAGTCCCATTCTGCAATTATTCTTGTGCTAAGACAAAATGATCATATTTATTCTCTCATTACCATTAATAATCTACTATCATTTACATTTTTCTTCAAACGTGTTGTGGCTTCCCTCTGTCTTTTCTACAAGTATTTTCATGGCAACTGCTCCGACGAGCTACTTTCGCTAGTTCCCAAACTGCATGAATTTAAGCGTGCTACTAGGTTGGCACTCAGTTATGAGCCATGCGTGATACAAGCTTAGGCGATCATGTATCTTTCGATACATGACTGACGAGGCAGATTTTTTCTCGCAGTGGGTTGCCATTTCTTTCTGCGGTTGACCAGTTGCCATCCAAATCAACAGAACTCGGTTTGAAAATCATAGTGTGACACATGAGTGTAAAGAATAATATTTTCGTCATTCGTATTTCAGTCATGTATCGAAAGATACATGATCTCCTAAACTAACTGATTGACTAGGTTGGCATCTCAGTACTCCGCTTTTATTGTCGAAACTGTTACATGTAGGTGTCTCTTCTACTCCAGCAGCTTCTTATCTCGCACTTCCCGTCTGTGGAACTCCCTTCTTTTTACTTGCTTCACCGGTAGCTATAATCTTCAAATGTTCAAATGTAATGTCAATCGACATCTTCTGATGCCTTGATCTTCATCCCTGTCCTTCTCTATATCCTTCCCCCAAACACCTCTCTTTACTCTTGTTCACTGTTTTTAATCCCTTGTGTGCTAGTGGCACTCCAGTCTTTCATGGAGTGATATGATTAAAAAAAAAGCCATATCTTATATAAATAATATAAATTTCAAAAAAAGCTCAATTTCACGAGGTATTTATATGCAACACACACGCACGCGCACACACATACACACACACAAACACACACACACACACAGTGCATATAACATTCTTACGTCTGCATCTATTAGGTTGGTGCAAAAATAATGACGTAATAATGTCGTTTTTTGACGTTAAAAAATACATCAAAAAACGACATTATTACATCATTATTTTTGTTTTTTATTTTTTTATTTTTGCACCAACCTAATATATCTACACTGTCTATTTTTATTTTTTTTTTTTTATCTAGAATAGTGACTAATCTTCGCCTAAAAATATAGTAAATTTAAAATAATATATAACCTTGTGGACTGGCGCTACAGAATCACAAACAAAGCATCGTATCAAATAACAGAAACCCTATCAGTTGAAGAATTTCAGCAGCAGTAGTAATAAAAATAGATGGCACATGGGACTTGAAGAGAAAATAATAGCACAATCAAGATGTAGAAGTTCCACAGTTTCTAAGAAAATTACTGTAAAGAGCAATAACAGTTAAGAAACCTTTTTCCCTGAAAACTTGTTTTAAGAGAAAGGTTTTCAGATATCACCGACACTAGCACTGGCTGCTCAGTCAGTAAATATTGGATGTTTCCTTATAAGGAAACGGCTAATATTACAAATATACATTAGGTTGTTCAGAAAATAATTTCCAATTCTTGAATCAACCTTTATTTTTGAATTAGTGGACTTAGTGTTTAAATCATCCAGAATACATCTATTTACTTCTGCCATTGAGTTACAGGGTCATTTATGCCTTTGCTATAAAACTGGAAACGTTAAAACGCCAATAAATCTTTGAATGCAGCTTATGCATTTACATTCCAATGGAATGTCGTTTGGCTTCCAAAATTGTCAAGATTCTTGAAAAAGTGATAGACATTGACTATGGGGAATATGGTGGATATGGCAAAGTCTCGTATCCAAACTCGTTTGAGCTTCTATAGTGTCATCCTGGTAACATGTAGCCGAGCATTGTTATGAAGCTGAATTGGACCACGTCGATTAACCAATACCGGTCACATTTTCCATAACTGAATGTGCATTTTCATTCAGCTGGAATTTGGAACAAAGTTTAGGAGAGATGACAAAAAGACAACATTTATTAATATCTACAAAAAACAGGAAATTTTGGAGAGCCATGATCGCCTACGTTCTGAACACAGAAGTAGAAGAAAACAAAAGAAGAAAACAAAAGAAGAAAACGAAAAAGAAAATTCCAACTGACCCAAACATTCAATAATATTGCTTCTACGAAAATATTATTCTTTACACTGACGTGTCACACCATGATTTTCAACTGCCGTGCCACGATACACTAAAATGTGCCAGAGAAATATTGTCACGGCAATTTTCTACTTCTTATTTATTTGAATTACGCTTCTCAACCCTAAATAACATCAAAAATAAGAAGAGAAAAAGACTACGCTCAAGTGAAGAAGAAATGAGGATCTGATTACAGAACATTTGACCAAACATTGAAGAAATCGCGAAAAACACCAGGCACAGGTTTTACATTAAATAAGCTGCATAAATAGTTGACTAGAAACACTGAAATAATGTAAGTCTATATTTGTGTGGGTGTATCTTTTTTTTAAATCTATGGTTTTATTTCATAACATTTAAATGTATACCCTTTAAAAATGTTACTAAGTCTGCCATGATATTTTCATTTTCTCCCAGATCACCTTACTTTGTATATCATATAAGAGTTGGCAAGAGGGCAGAGTTATGAAGTACAACATGAGAGCAGGATGGAGGACTGCTTTACTTAATCAACCTATTTTTCTTCCGTACATACGTGTGTGTGCGCGTGTGGAAGTAGTAATGGTACAACATTAGTAATTGAGTAAATAGTTGACTAGAAACACTGAAATAATATAAGTTCAGATTTGTGTGTGTATTTTTTTTAAATCTATGGTTTTGTTTCATATCATTTAAATTTATAGCCTTTAAAAATGTTGCCAAGTGTGCCATGATATTTTTATTTGCTCCTAGGTGTGTTGTCGCTTAAAAAGGCTGAGAAACACTGCTCTAGAAACACTAATATTGCGTCTATGAAGCCCTACTTGAGCCAACAGGAACTTTTTTTTTTTGTAAGGAAGAATTGATAACAATAAAAAATATTTAAAATTTTATCCCCGTATGATTATTGACAATAACATAACATTTACGAAAACCAAAGAAAAATGGAGTTTTAGTTTTAGATCCCCCCCCCACCAATCTTAATCTTAGCAGAAATATCAGTTAACAAAATGCAGGATTTAAAAAAAGTTTTAAAAAATCACTTACCAAAACAGTCATATGAATATACACTAATTCAGAAACAATATGAGTTGCGAAAAAAAAAAAAAAAACGTAACGTAGGAGTTCGTTAATTGAACTAAAAAATGTAGGAATATGTCTTTAACTAATGTTTTAAATTGAGACTTTGACATTTTGTTGCATAGAAGATTTTCTACACAAACGCTCCAGCTATGGAATTTTGGGTGGGTCCATGAAGGTCATCGTAAATCGCTAGTTTTCTGAAGCCGATTCAGGCATACCCAAAGGCTCTCTCCTCAGTTCTCTCTTTTTGCTTTATATTAATGATCTACCCAGTCATAGAATCTTAGTAAATATCTATGCAGATGATAACACAGATTATGGAGGCAACTCTACAAATATAGATCATCAGAGCCTGATAGCTGATCTCTCATTTGATCTAGCTCTAACCGCTCAATGGGGGCAAAACTTGTTTGCATCTTTCAATACCTCCAAAATCAAGTTATTATCATTTCAGCATCATCAGTCATCGTGAATGGTTGTACTCACAATGAAGCTCCTTACTTTGAATGTCTATGGGGGCTCAAATTCATATCAGACCTCAAGTGGTATATACGATTTATCGCTAAAGATGATGAAAAAGAGTTGGTTAATTGCTTCATTCCAGAAAGTAAATGACTCCTTCTCCTATATTCTATAGTTACAAGAGTATCTGGTCTGCATCTGCTCAATCTTCCCTTTTCGGCTTTGATAGAGTCCAGAAGCATTTATACGGCCTTGTGTGCAATTAATTACTTTCAATGCTACAGCTCCTTTGCCACAAACGAAACGCCGTGCTCCTGACGCTACTTTATTTCTATTTCCATGGTAAAAATTTAGAAGAGCCCACTCGTTAGTTCCACGTTCAGAACTTTACAGCTCACAGGCGTCATGACATGTTTCCCGGCTCGAAACTTTCTCATTCCATATTCGTATTCCAGCGGTAAAAAGAAAGTTCTGTTCGGATAGATTTTTCCCGTGGACTGTTACTTTATGGAAAAGAACCCTGAGAAAATGCTTCCTCTAACTTGAGTGGCTCATATTGGGTGAATATTTACTATAAGACAAACTCTTGCTAAAGTTGCACTAGGATGTTCATTGTGGGGTAGTAGATAACAGCTCGGAAGGAGAAATTGAGGAGTTATGTTCGAATCCCAGTTGAGTTAGTTAAATTCACGTAGGTTCAAATAACTTTGGGAAATGTGTGAATATATCACTTCTTTCCCTAGCTATGGGCTAGATAGCAGGACAGACTGGGTCCTATAGCCTTCGTTGGCAACCAGTTTACTGCAGAAAGAAATGACAACCTACTGTGAGAAAATATTCTGCCCAGTCATGAATCGAAAGAGACATTATCACCCAAGCGTGTATCATGTATGGCACTTTAAAGACATTATCTCTTCTTCGCTCGGTATGATTTGAATATGTGGACAGAATGTGTCTTATAGCCTTGGTCGGTAACCAGTCTTTCACTTAAAGAAACGGTAACCTATTGTGAGAGAATCTTCTGCCTAGTCAGTCATCTATCGAAAGAGACATGATCACCCAAGCGTGTATCACGTATGGCACTTTAAAGACTTTATCTCTTCCTCGCTTGGTAAGATTTCAATATGTTGACAGAATGTGTCTTATAGCCTTGGTCGGTAACCAGTCTTTTACTTAAAGAAACGGTAACCTATTGTGAGAGAATCTTCTGCCTAGTCAGTCATCTATCGAAAGAGACATGATCACCCAAGCGTGTATCACGTATGGCACTAAAGTCTTTATCTCTCCTTCGCTCGGTATGATTTGAATATGTGGACAGAATGTGTCTTATAGCCTTGATCGGTAACCAGTCTTTCACTTAAAGAAACGGTAACCTATTGTGAGAGAATCTTCTGCCTAGTCAGTCATCTATCGAAAGAGACATGATCACCCAAGCGTGTATCACGTATGGCACTTTAAAGACTTTATCTCTTCCTCGCTTGGTAAGATTTCAATATGTGGACAGAATGTGTCTTATAGCCTTGGTCGGTAACCAGTCTTTCACTTAAAGAAACGGTAACCTATTGTGAGAGAATCTTCTGCCTAGTCAGTCATCTATCGAAAGAGACATGATCACCCAAGCGTGTATCACGTATGGCACTTTAAAGACTTTATCTCTTCCTCGCTTGGTAAGATTTCAATATGTGGACAGAATGTGTCTTATAGCCTTGGTCGGTAACCAGGCTTTCACTTAAAGAAACGGTAACCTATTGTGAGAGAATCTTCTGCCTAGTCAGTCATCTATCGAAAGAGACATGATCACCCAAGCGTGTATCACGTATGGCACTAAAGACTTTATCTCTTCTTCGCTCGGTATGATTTGAATATGTGGACAGAATGTGTCTTATAGCCTTGGTCGGTAACCAGTCTTTCACTTAAAGAAACGGTAACCTATTGTGAGAGAATCTTCTGCCTAGTCAGTCATCTATCGAAAGAGACATGATCACCCAAGCGTGTATCACGTATGGCACTAAAGACTTTATCTCTTCTTCGCCCGGTATGATTTGAATATGTGGACATAATGTGTCTTATAGCCTTGGTCGGTAACCAGTCTTTCACTTAAAGAAACGGTAACCTATTGTGAGAGAATCTTCTGCCTAGTCAGTCATCTATCGAAAGAGACATGATCACCCAAGCGTGTATCACGTATGGCACTTTAAAGACTTTATCTCTTCCTCGCTTGGTAAGATTTCAATATATGGACAGAATGTGTCTTATAGCCTTGGTCGGTAACCAGGCTTTCACTTAAAGAAACGGTAACCTATTGTGAGAGAATCTTCTGCCTAGTCAGTCATCTATCGAAAGAGACATGATCACCCAAGCGTGTATCACGTATGGCACTAAAGACTTTATCTCTTCTTCGCCCGGTATGATTTGAATATGTGGACAGAATGTGTCTTATAGCCTTGGTCGGTAACCAGTCTTTCACTTAAAGAAACGGTAACCTATTGTGAGAGAATCTTCTGCCTAGTCAGTCATCTATCGAAAGAGACATGATCACCCAAGCGTGTATCACGTATGGCACTTTAAAGACTTTATCTCTTCCTCGCTTGGTAAGATTTCAATATGTGGACAGAATGTGTCTTATAGCCTTGGTCGGTAACCAGGCTTTCACTTAAAGAAACGGTAACCTATTGTGAGAGAATCTTCTGCCTAGTCAGTCATCTATCGAAAGAGACATGATCACCCAAGCGTGTATCACGTATGGCACTAAAGACTTTATCTCTTCTTCGCCCGGTATGATTTGAATATGTGGACATAATGTGTCTTATAGCCTTGGTCGGTAACCAGTCTTTCACTTAAAGAAACGGTAACCTATTGTGAGAGAATCTTCTGCCTAGTCAGTCATCTATCGAAAGAGACATGATCACCGAAGCGTGTATCACGTATGGCACTAAAGACTTTATCTCTTCTTCGCCCGGTATGATTTGAATATGTGGACATAATGTGTCTTATAGCCTTGGTCGGTAACCAGTCTTTCACTTAAAGAAACGGTAACCTATTGTGAGAGAATCTTCTGCCTAGTCAGTCATCTATCGAAAGAGACATGATCACCCAAGCGTGTATCACGTATGGCACTTTAAAGACTTTATCTCTTCCTCGCTTGGTAAGATTTCAATATGTGGACAGAATGTGTCTTATAGCCTTGGTCGGTAACCAGGCTTTCACTTAAAGAAACGGTAACCTATTGTGAGAGAATCTTCTGCCTAGTCAGTCATCTATCGAAAGAGACATGATCACCCAAGCGTGTATCACGTATGGCACTTTAAAGACTTTATCTCTTCTTCGCCCGGTATGATTTGAATATGTGGACATAATGTGTCTTATAGCCTTGGTCGGTAACCAGTCTTTCACTTAAAGAAACGGTAACCTATTGTGAGAGAATCTTCTGCCTAGTCAGTCATCTATCGAAAGAGACATGATCACCCAAGCGTGTATCACGTATGGCACTTTAAAGACTTTATCTCTTCCTCGCTTGGTAAGATTTCAATATGTGGACAGAATGTGTCTTATAGCCTTGGTCGGTAACCAGGCTTTCACTTAAAGAAACGGTAACCTATTGTGAGAGAATCTTCTGCCTAGTCAGTCATCTATCGAAAGAGACATGATCACCCAAGCGTGTATCCCGTATGGCACTAAAGACTTTATCTCTTCTTCGCCCGGTATGATTTGAATATGTGGACATAATGTGTCTTATAGCCTTGGTCGGTAACCAGTCTTTCACTTAAAGAAACGGTAACCTATTGTGAGAGAATCTTCTGCCTAGTCAGTCATCTATCGAAAGAGACAAGATCACCCAAGCGTGTATCACGTATGGCACTTAACTGATTAATTGATCGTTATACTGTAACTATATATTATTAAACAAAGCATCCTCGTAAGTTTCGTGATAGGGGGAACAATAAGAATCTAATAAACGGGGAGAGTTTCGTGGCAATAAACGGGGAGATTTCAGTGACTGAGGAAAGATTGAAAACTATGTTTTCATCTCAAAGAAATAAAGATAAATTACCATAATAACTTTAATTAAAATACCTTAACAAATTCGGAAATATTTCCATGACGTCTTCCCAATGTCACACCATACATAAATTTAAATCATAAAACATTAAAAATCAATAAGTTGTGAAGTGAGGATGATTCTTATAAATCTGGTGATGTCTGAAAAAAAAATTATTTAGCCCATGAAAATAGTTAACCTCATTGACGAGATAATTACGTATCGCAATCTTTTAATTTTAATTTCTGTTTGATTTTGACCAACTAAATAAATTCTTATTAACATGTTTTAAATTTTATTTATTGATCATAAAATTTAAATACACCATTGCAGAAACTGACTGAATTTTTTGGGAAATACTTTTCACTTTTGATTTGAAGAAATATTTTCTGAAAAATATCTACAGGCATGAGAGCATTTTCTAGTGAGCAAACTAGGATATTAGATACCGATGATGGACTGCTGAAAAGTTCTCGGTCCAAACTGATGTTTGATCATTTAATTAGTTTTTGAGAAGTGAATGTCACCTGTCGAAACAGCGCATCATTAACGACCAAAATGTAACTATCAATAAATATTAGTG
The DNA here is from genome assembly GCA_963932145.1 of Acanthosepion lycidas. Classification (NCBI taxonomy): domain Eukaryota; kingdom Metazoa; phylum Mollusca; class Cephalopoda; order Sepiida; family Sepiidae; genus Acanthosepion; species Acanthosepion lycidas. The sequence goes on along the minus strand of OZ010576.1, from coordinate 114,736,404 downwards.
GCTAACACGAAAATGTTCTATAGCACTCAGGGCAAGGAAAGAATCAAAGCCTAAGATGCTATTATGCAAAATAAATCGCCCATATTAATTAAAAAATCATTCACACCGGGAGTGTTTGATGTCGACAGATTTCAACGAAAGGTGGGTGAAAGTAGCGAGCTTGGTTCGTGTGAAAGGGACTATCCTTGAGTTTTCGTTAAAATGAGACGGTTTCCTGTGAACCCTCCCCTGGTTAAGTTAAACTCTCTTTTGTGTACCTAGTTATGTAAGTGAGTGTCATTCCCAGCCTGTTCCCGGCTCTTTATTTCTTTTATGTATCAAGTTGAAATTCCCAACCTACCCAGTTTCTTTTTTGGCCTCTTTTTCATCTCGACTGGTTCAGTGTTTGATTTCCCCACGCCCACATTCATTTTACCCTACCCATTCCGTTTGAGAGTTAGCTTCTTGATTCTGTCTGATGACAGAATACCGCGGCAACTCTTATTTTTGTGGGATGGACGAGTCCTACTAACATCTGTAATTTTGTTTTATATTTGTTATATTTGTTGGTTACTGGGATTCATAGCCTCCCCGCCACTCATTTCATATCTCCTTCACATTTATATATATATATATATATATATATATATATATATATATATATATATATATATATATATATATATATAAATTATGAATATTTGTACATAGAAAATTTATAAATAAGAAATTTTTAAATCATGGTGTTTATTTTGTAGATTCCCTTTGTGGATGTGGTATTGTGGTGTATGTTGGACTAAAAAGCGAAGGATGTCTTCTTTTGATATATGTGTTATTTGTAATGAATGAATGGGTCGTGAATCGGATTAGTTAGGTATAAGACAGTTAATGATGACCAGCCTCACTCCATCCCCTACTTTTTCGACCATATGCCACAATTATTGCATTTCACAATAATAAATATTTACGTCATTAACAAATTGAAAAATGAGGCTTCTGCAAGTTTGCAATTGTTGTTCACTTGTAAGGTTTTATGTTACACTATAGGTATAATGTGTTAAATGCGTTAAAATTTATTTTTATGCTTATTGCGTATATGGTAATATCGAATTTTTGGTTTAGGGTGATCTTTTTCAAGAACTAAAACCAATTAAAGCCTTTTTCATCACTTTTTAACAAAAGTTAATTGGTTTATGATACAGGAACATAGGATTCTAAAAAAAGTCATAACATTAAATTAGGTACCTCCATGAGATCGCTAAAAAAAAAGAGTATAGCATGAAGAACAAGACGCCAAACTTGACGAAAATAAAATTTTATCGTCTAAATGTTTATGTTATTATTAAGAGGGAAGATCAAAGTATTTTGGCGTATTTTTTTACATTTTTTAATCGTTCCTAGCACGTCCGAAATTTTCGTTAAAAATCTTGTTTTTTTGAGTCAGCACAATTGACCATTTTTTTCCATTTTATAAAATAACTGAAAATCTCCTTTTGAAATTCTTTTAAATATCAATCACTTTTTCAAAAAAATCAGAAATTATAATGTTTATTTAAAATATTTTGAGCCAAGCTTAACTTAGCTTCTGCACCGAAAAGATGCAATTTGAAAATAAAAGCAGGTCATAAACTTTCGCGTCACTTGAGAGGTGATGAATGACATATTGACGGATTCCGTGAAGATAATATGTTCAACGGAAGGAGAAAAGTAAAATAATTTACATTTAAGTGAACAAATTATTTACCTCATTATTTTTAAGGAAACTTTCAGCGCTCTAATTTTCATTTTTGTACTTAGATTTCACCTTTACGTTTACGATGCTTTATGGAAAATATATTATAAAGAAATTAAAATAAGACTGTTAAGAGTGAGATTAAATTTTATATTTCATAAGAAATGTATCTAATTAATTTATAGGTACCTTTCTTATGAAATTTTATCAAAAGTGTACATAAAATACAATAATTTTATCTACATTTTTTTACATTTTACTGTGTTATTTGTATTTCCATTCATTTTATTATTAATTTTGATATTTCATTTATGGAAAAATGTCATAACTGAGATTAATATAAAAATAAGATCATATAAATTTCATAAGATGATACTGATATTTGTAGGTACCGTTTTCAGTTGAAACTGAAAAATCAAATTAACTTCTCCACACATGCTTCGCAAAAGTAAAGGCCTTAACAGCGGAGAACAATGCTTAACTCAAATAACGCAACTTAATTGTATTCTGGTTGGTCTTCCGTACTTTATAATTACAGCCTGGTTATAAACACAACATTACATTTCTTAATTACTGCGGATCTTCTGATTAGTCAAAATGATGCAATTTACAACGCGCTATCTCATAAGGACACTTAGGAAACCCGATGCGGCTTTTAACTAATTTTATATTTTAACAACTTTAATGTAAAAATCTATTATAATTAATTATTAAAAAAAATTCATTTTTCATCGAAAAAATTTTTTAGCTTTCAGAAAATATTGTCCATATTCATAAAAACAACTAAAAGCAAATAAAAGCATTTAAAATTAAATAGTATCTTTGTTTTATTGAGTTTTTATGTTACAATTCAGAGCTGATTTTCAGGTTAAAAACAAAAAAAAAATGATTTGCATTCCTCAAAGCCTTGTGCTTTTAACTATTGCATTCACTAAACCTGACGCGATCGAATTTCTAGCGTTTTCATAAAATTAGTTATGGTGGGGGGAATAAATATTAAAAAAATATTTCTTCCATGACTTTAATAAAAAAAACAAACATATTTATGATAATTTCGATCATCTGTGAATAGTTTCGGAAAATTTCATTAATATCTGACAATTATTTTTATTTTTGCAAAATTTTCAAAATGAATGTGTGTCACACACACACACACACACACACACACACACACACACACACACACACACACACACAAAAAAAAAAAACGTGCTAAAATTTCTATATGTTATTTTACTAGTTCCGGTGATAGAAAGAGAAACAAGGATTTTTAATCAAAATTTAGAATGTTCTCAAAAGAAGAAAATTTTTTAAAAATGATTAAAATAAACTTTGATCTTTCCTCTTAATAATAATGTAAACATTTAGACGATACAATTTTGCTTTCGTCAAATTTGGCGTCTTTTTCAACATGCTATGCTCTTTTTTTTATTTCATGAAAACATCTGTTTCATGCTTTGGCACACATCATTAGTAATGAGAATTATTAATATTTACTTTTTTAAAATTTCAAATTTAGAAAGATTGCTCCTGAAAGAAAGATATAAACTCAAATATAAAGATATAAATTTATTGACTGACGTGAAAACAATGTTGGAAATTGCAAAATAATTGTAGAGATCACAGAACGAACAAAAAGAAATTGAAAACACTGGAAAGATACGCACAAACATAAAAAACTGACTTTTGCCTTTAAGAACGGCCGGAAAATAAATTTTGATAAAGGGCAAAAAGATACACTGGGGAACAAATTTCACTTTTTTTTTATCTATTGAATTGGATTTGGCAGTACGAAGTAATTTGGGTGCGCTGATCACGAATTTTTACTCTGTTTTGCTCTATCAGGTTTTGATTTTGTTCAACACTCCTTCACTTTAGTAGTATTCATAAAAAGTCTTTTCTCAATTATCGCTAAGTCTTTTTGCAGTTAAACATTATGCAAGTAGGTTTCAATCTAGGTATTCCTACCTGTTGTTATCGTATTGTTGTATTATGTATACTTTTATATCTAGTACAATAAAAATATTTTTTTTTCATTTTTTCATTTTTAACCCATTTTAATATTAGTAAATTAAGCTAAAAATATAATACTATTTTAGAATTTTATCGAACGTTCCTTTTTTCTGCAGAATATTCTAGAGGGACAATTAAAATATATAAAATTGACTAGTTTCCGTAGTTAATCAGCCAATTCCTTCAGCCAGTAAATTAAATTTGGCCATTAATATAATTTTGAATTGACATATGATTAAGTAAGTATTTTTTCAGCGTAATTTTGATGAAATTAAATCGTTGATTTAATTAGAGGTAATTTATACTGTACCTATTCATTAATTAAATGAGTAATTAATTAAAGACAGCAATTTTCCTAATGTCATAAATGAATGGTTCTCATTGGACTTGACAGAAAACTTTTTGGCAATTATGGAGCAGGTAACTAAGAAGGAATCGTAAAAAGAATTAAGGAACTACATTCAGTTATGTTTCGATATGAGCGTAAAAAGGCATACTTGAATAGCCATCTTGACCAATTTCCAAATAATTTTAGTGATGAAGCGACAAATAAGGGTAGAGATTCTACCATGATAATTATAGCAGAACGGTACCAAGGCCGCTAGCATTCCCACCATGATGGCTGATTACTGCTGGTGCTTGAAAAGAGACCTGCAAGCAAATACGCTAGAAATTCTTGTAAAAGAATTTTTTCTTTTCACGGTGAAAGCTCAGTATCTGTTTGTCTTTTATTTTAAGTTATTTCGATCGTTATAACGTAATTTTAATCTAGTTTAAACTGCTTGTATTCATGAAACTTGAAAAAATAATATATGACCTAATTTTTTAGTCCTAATTCGGAAAATTTGGAAAAATGGCATATAGGCTGTTGACAAGAATCAGGACCTCATACAGCCAAACCGAGATGAAATTCGTATTCAGCGATTCCAAATTACCTCAAACCAAGCATCAAGTATCATTCAAGAAAATGCGTATTCCCCAGTGAAATGGTCATATAATATTTCATAAATGTGTTTACTAAGAGCAGATAATTATGAAGCAATTTTAAAAAGAGTTAAGTTGCAATATGAACGTAAAAAGGCATTTTTTGAATAGCCATCTTCACCAATTTGCAAGTAATTTAGGTGATGAAGTGACGAAGAAGCAGGGAGATTGCACTAAGACATCAAAATTATGGAGGAACGGTACCAAAGCTGCTGAGATTCTCACATGAAGGTTGATTACTGTAGGTGTTCGAAAAGAGACTCGCCATCAATAAGTAGGTATTTTTTTATTTTAAGTTATTTCGATTGTTAGGATGTAATTTTAATGTGGTTTGAACTACTTGTCTTGAAACGTTTAAAAGAATTTTAACATATGGCTTAATTTTTTTTGTTCTAATTTGAAAAATCTGGAAAATGACACATAAGGCTGTTGACAAGAATCAGGACCTGATAGAGCCAAGCCGAGCTGAAATTCGTATTCAGAGAACCGAAATAACCTCGAAGCTAGCGTCGGATATCATTCAAGCAAATACGTGTTCCCCAGTGAAACAGAAATTTACATAATTGGATAAAACTCCACAAAGAAACGATGTAACACTTGTAAAGAATTATATGAATTTTTACTCATTAAAGTAGAGTCACAACTACAGGTTGGAACTGGTGGCAGGGCTACAGTTTTGTTCCTTTAACTGTTAGAAGAAAGAAGTTGACTAATTCATTTGATTAGTAATATCGTCATTAAAAATATTAGGCTCTTTACGCTTTATCACGGTTTCAAGGTAAATATAGAGAATTTTTGTAAGTGTTTGAATATGACGTTTTTTTTTTTATTATTATTATAGTAGTACAGATTGTACCTAAGAAGTTTTAAGGTAAAGTTATTTTTTATTTTGTTTTAATCATTTCAGTCCAAGTAAGACAAAGCCACTAAAACACAATTAAGGAGAGAGAACAATAAAAGAACGGGAATTAAGAAAGCAGAAGATAACGATTTACATTGCATTTAAATTTTTGAAGATCAAGTTTGACTAGAAAGCAAGAATCCAGAATAGAGTTCCACAAGCAAGAAGTGCGATGGAAAAAACTTTTAGTATAGAACTTACGCTTATATCTAGCCATTTCAACTCTAAAATTTTGAGAACATGCCGCCAATCTCGTACTGCGCTTAAATTTAAAAAAATAGGTAAGCTAGAGGAAAGTTGATCAGAACAATTACCATTAAAATAGTTACAGAAAAGATAGAGGGAAGCTACATTACAGTAGTGGGAAAGGGACTGAAAGTGAGATGTCAGGGCAAGACCAATAACATTGCAGATTCTTTTTTGTATTTCATCAAGAATCCCTAAATATGTAGCAGAAGCACCAGACCAGATATGACAGCAATATTCAAAGCATGGACGAACGGTAGACTTATACATATGTAATATAGTTTCTGATGAGAAAATTTTTCTAGCACGACACACTGAACCAACTTTCTTCGCATAACATCTACCAATTGATTCAATATAATCGAGAAGTGTATATTTTAGAAGATAATGATCTTTTACATTCTGCAAAACTGGTTATTACATACCAAGCCAAAGCTTTTCAGAGACACAGAACTAATGCAATGTTGGTACAAATTTCAAGATATATGAAGGATGTTTGACCGAAGCGGGTTCGCTATAGTAATGTCTCAGACAAACAACTGTACGCGAGCATGTTCGGACATGTTCCAACTTCCGTTTTCTTGAGACGCAGACCAAATGACTCATTTGTTGTCGAGCAGTAGAGAAAGTTGTAAGTGTTCATGCTCTACTGTTGGTAGAAAATGAGTGAAAGGAATCTAGAGCAGCGGATTAAGACCACATTCTGTGTGAAGTTTAGTAAAAAAAATGGTATGGAAATTTCGCCCCATTAAAATTGTCTTGTGGTGAATATACTATGAAGAAATCAGCCTCTTTACGTATTTATCCCCCAAAAATATTTGTAGTGTATTACTTATGAAAATGAAAACAGCATTCAAGCAAAGATCTTTGGGAAGTAATTAAAACTCCTGTAGTAATGTTAAATTCGAAAAAGTAGATAAAATCATAAAAGCAATGTATGAAAGACTGAAGTTTGCAATATGTAAAGATTGAAGTTTGCAATATGTATAATTATTTCAAGTATATTCGATATTGTGCTTATCAAATATATTTTCTTCTTGTCTGTATCGTTTAGGTTTATTTATATAGAAACATTCATATTGCATTTTTTATAATAAAGTCTAATAATTTCCAAACAAGTTATTATTATTTTAAACATGAATATATATTATAAACCGAAACCCACACATTATATTACTCGTTTACGAGGTGTGAAAGCAAAGTTTACTTTTAAAGTTAGTTTATTGCCTGCTGTCACCGTCAAAGTATTTCCTTTCTGAAGCCATGCTCTTTGTGAGGCGTTGTCATTGAAATAATTCTTCGAACTCAAGATACCGATCAGTAATGCAGTCACGTATTACTGAATGTTAGGCATACGAACCCATTTTCGTTCTTCCAGGGCATTTTTTCTTTTAATTATGGAAATTGCCAAAAATCACAGGGAAAATAAATCTAGTGAATAAGGTAAATGGTCTATTTTTGCAATGGATTTTTTCACCTGGAACTCTCTAACACACCTATTTTCTCCTTTTCATTGTAACGTGGTAGGAGGAGAGGAGGGCTGATTAATATATACACAGTCCGGGCCATCTGACCAGGGTCCATGGCGAACGATTTTACATTCACCTTTCTCAGCCAGCTCCGATCAGTGCTTTGGCGGAACCTGTATAAAATATCGGCAAGGATGTAAAGTAGAGAGAATAGCAGGAGGAGTCACGAGACGTTTAAAATGGCAAGCGGGAAAAAGGAACAGACGTTTCGAAAAGGCTGTCGGCGCCTGTTGATTGCGAAAAACGGATGACGATATGCAATGTCCCGGATGATGGATGAAGGGAGGGGGAAGAATTAAGCCACCCGGTCAACTTAACGAAAGGCCCTCATCATGGCAACATGTCATGGCGAAGACAGTTGTAAAGAACTGACCTAACGGAGATTTGAACCACGTATTTGCTTGGATTATGTAATAGCGCGCCAAAGTGTGTACGGTGAAAATAGGGTCGAAGAAAAATCAAGGAGACAGATAAATAGAGAAACTGATATACGAATTGAGAGGAGAATATAAAAAAAATGAATAAAAAATAAAATTGAAAAAAACGGAAAAGATATAAATAAAGGGGAGAGATTCCAATAATAATAATAATATGAAGAATCAAGATAAGCATCGTTTGGTTCAACTCCACCCTCACATATAAACACACCTTAATCCTGACAAAGTTTGCATATACCATTCCACAAAGGAAAGAGAACTTCGTTGATTCGCCGTCATTCATTTTTCATGGCTTCGAACTATATCTTATTACTGTATATATTTTCATAGTCATTCTTTTGTCCGGTTTTTGCAGTTAACCTATTTGCTGTTACCGTCAGTCATGTGAGGCGATCATGTATCTTTCGATACATGACTGAAGAAGCAGATTTTTTTCTCGCAGTAGGTTGCCATTTCTTTCTGCGGTAGACCAGTTGCCATCCAAGGCTATAGAACCCAGTCGATCTATTTCCCCATGGCTTGGGGGCGGGAGAGAAAAAGAAGATTCATACCTTTCCCATGGCCACGTGAAAGCATATACACTTTAAGTAGAGATTTACTTGAACCCTCCCACCACTGAGTCAGGTTGTGACACAAGGTCAGTTTTTAACGTGGGTCCAAGCTGGTCTTAGCTTGTCCAAGCTGGCCAGAGCTGGTCTAATCTAGTCATAGCTGGTCCAAGCTAGTCAGAGCCGGTCCAAGCCAGACGTAGCCGTGATACCACCAGCACAGGTACGGGTCCCTGGGCCAGGTAAGAATATACACTCTAAGTGTCTACCACACTTTACTTATTTATTTTCTGCTATCAGTTACACACACTAAGATTCTCACCCTGTTCACATCTGCATCGGTTCTTTTGGTTATCCACTAATTGTATCTGGTCTCTCCTTGAACCGTTCGTGGCACTTAAAAATCACACGATTTCTTCATAGTATGTTCACCACAAGACATTTTTAATGGGCTAAATTTTTCCATAACCATTTTTTTTTACTAAACTTCACACAGAATGTGGTCTTAATCCGCTGCTCTAGATTCCTTTCACTCATTTTCTACCAACAGTAGAGCATGATCAGTTACAACTTTCTCTACTGCTCGACAACAAATGGGTCATTTGGTGTGCGTCTTAAGAAAACGGAAGTAGGAACATGTCCGAACATGCTCGCTTACAGTTGTTTGTCTGAGACATTACTATAGCGAACCCGCTTCGATCAAACATCCTCTATATATCTTGAAATTTGTACCAACATCGCTTGGTTTATATTAATTTATTAAGAAAACATTGACCTGCATAATAAAATTTTAAATGCCACACACACACACACACACACACACACACACATATATATATATATATATATATATATATATATATATATATATATATATATAGTTTCTGTTTATACGTTATTTTTATAGAAAGTATATTAAATCATTGTCGGACTTAATGCATTTCATAATATATATATATTTTTTTTTCTGTCTGTATGTTATTTTTATAGATAAAATTACTTAAGTAAATACTCTGTTTATAATAAGCAGTATTAATTACATTTACTGGCCTGAATATCTGAGAAATTTCCTAGAAGATATTTGTCCTCCGACAAGAATCGAGGCTCTATCCTATGCGGAACCGTCAATTGGCCCGGTGTGCAAAACCGTTTCGTTAGAGATGACGCGCCTGGTTAGCAAGGTCAAATTACTGTTTTTAAACAAATTTCCCACGATTTTTCTCGAACGATCATATCTGCTCGAAGCGTATCTTAACTTAAATAAATGAAGCTTATATTATGAAATAGACTAAGTCTGAAAATTGTTTCAATATATTTTCTGTTTATACGTTATTTTTATAGATACATTATTTAAATAAATACTCTGTTTATAATAAATAGTATTAATTAAATTTACCGGCCTGAATGTCCGAGAAATTTCGAAGTAAATATGTCTCCTACGACAGGATTCGAACCTGTATCCTACACAGAACCGTTATATAGCCTTTCCTAACCATACACTTCCTCTGTAGCTACATGGTATAACACGTCAGGGCAAATGACGGTTCCATATAGGATACAGATTCGATTCAAGGAAATTTCTCGGATATTCAGGCCAGTAAATGTAATTAACACTGCTTCTTAATTCCAAATATGTCAACAGGAAAACACTTTACTCGTTTTTCCCAACAAGGTATCGTCATTCTCCGATAATAAAGCAAAAGAATAGTTTATAAATAGAGAGCGAGTAAAAAACGTAATATTTTGTCTGGTTTGATAATTAGTATTTTTTGTAGAATAGTAAATCAGAAGATTCTCAATTATACGCATATATTGTTTGCAGCATTTTATGTGGACTCCATCTTTTTTCTGTAGCCTCCATGTTTTAAAATCTAAAGACTATTGAAAATTAGTTTTTGATTAGCAAAAACGTTAAAAACGTTTACACGCATCTAATATATATTGACCGAAGATCAAAGCGTGATATCTGTTCTCCTCATTTTATATGCGACAGCACCTACCGCTTGCGCTAAGACAGGAGGGGGCGGTGTAATAACGACACCGGTATAACAGTGGTCGCAGGCACTGAACAATTGTGGTTCGTCGTTCATATGTAGGCATATGGACTACCCACATAAAAAAGGACCTTTTGTCACACCCTGACTTAGTGGTAAATAAAATAAAATATATATAAACGTATACGTGCGTACGTCTGGGTATTTTGAAAAGTTTATGATTAATATTTTAATACAGTTCACAATATTTCTTTGTATTCTCATAACTCTGCTGTCATGCTTGAGTTTCTACATCCTTCAATTAAAAGATCAATTCTATACATTAAAAAAAAACATGCCTTCATAATCTTACTTGAAGCAATTCACAATCAAAAGTTTTACAAGTATGACTAATTCAAATCTTATCAAGTACAGAATGTACCAACGAACACTAACTTATTAAGCATTTGGTAGTTAATGTCTCATGTCTTAATAGGTTTCGTCGACTTGAAACCGACCGGTCAACTTTTTTTGATATAACCTAATTTTTTTTTCAAGCGTATAGTATTTTTTTTTAAATTATTTAAAATTTTAAATTCTTTTGAAATTTAAATATTTTTTAGATCTAATTTTCTTTTAATTTTAAATATACTTTTGAGTTTGATTTTAAAGTTTAAAAAAGATTTTGTAATTTTTTTGTTTTTATATTTTTTCATTCTTATTTTTATTTGTAGAAATGCAAAAAAAGTCGTTTTAATTCACTCAGGTACATCTATATAAATATACTTATATCATTTGTAAACATCTATGCTGATATACGACGATATACAGGTGCACCTCGAAAACTCTTGATGATAAAAGGCTGTCATCTGATCTCTCATTTGATCTATTAGGTTGGTGCAAAAATAATATCGTTTTTTGACGTTAAAAATACGTCAAAAAACGATATTGTTTTTGCACCAACCTAATATTAGGTTGGTGCAAAAATAATGTCGTTTTCTCACATATGTTACTATGTGAGAAAACGACATTATTTTTGCACCAACCTAGCATTAATTTACCAGTGGGGAAAGAACTGGCTGGTTACATTCAATGCCTCGAAAACCAACTTAAATTCCATTATCGCCGATCGGACCCCAACTACCACCAATCACGATGAACGGATGTCCTCTCTTGAGAGACTATTGGGCCTTAAACTCACACATGACCTCAAGTGGAAATTGTACATACGATCCATCGCCAAAGATCCAGGGAAAATGGCTGGCTCCTTGTAAAGCTCTAGTAAGTGCTTGACTTCTTATGATATCCTCTACTTTTACAAGAGCCGGGTCTGGCCAAAAATGAAGTACCGTTGTCATATTTGGGCGAGAACTGCCCAGTCATCACTTTCCAGGCTTGATAGAGTTTAAAAGTGTCTCCATTCCTTGAGGGTGACGAATTATTTCCCCCTCTCTTACAGGAGGGATGTGTTAAGCCTCTTACTGTTCTATCGCTACTGGAAAGTGCTCGGAAGAACTACGTTCCTTAATTCCGCCATTTCTAACATTCACAGCTAGGATCCGCTATGCCACTTCCATTGTAGCAAAACACTCACATTCCCTCCGTATTCCATCGGTGAGAAGTATCACTCGAACAGCTTCTTCTCGCGAATCACTGCTCTAGGGAACCAACTCCCAAGATATTTCCCCGATCACTATAATCTTAACCTGCTTAAAACTAGGATATAACTGTTATCTTCCCATCCTATGTGTATAAAGTACCTCTTAACATAACCCTCTACATCGAGTGGCTTCCGAGCCTTATACGGAGTGAACCGCGTCTGTTCAGCAGATTTCTTTATTATTGTTTAGACACCAAAACCATTTTAACATTCGAGCGTCATTGGTTTAAAATGTTCTCATCGATAAATTTTTATATTTATTCTTGTTCGCTATAAAATTATCTTGTTATCTTGTCTTGGGAAAGGTATTCGAGTGTTTCCCGTTAACTTCTCCAGGATTACGGATTCAGAGTATCCTCTGCTTAGGTTGGTTACCGCGCAAGGCGGGAGAACCCAGTTTACCTTGTTATTTAACCGCTAAGTTGCGCAATGAGAACAAATAAGATTCTCGCCTTAAAAAAAAGCTCAAAGATATATTTGTTTCGCTTTGTCACAAAATATTTGACCGCCTTTGCCTCAGAATAGCAAAATATCGATATATTATAATCGGAAGATTAGAACAGCAAATTATTTTTTAAGAAGTAGTTTGAAGTGCTTGAAAATAGAATAAAAATATAACGTTTTGTTTTTTTGATTTGAAATACGGATTTCAAGCGTTGTTATTAATCTGTGATTTTGCAGTAGTATTAACTATTTTTCTTTTTTTTTTTTTCACCACATTTCGCTTTTTAAAGTTTGGGCCTGTGAATCTAAGGTCCAGTGAGACAAAAGTAAACTACGACACGCAAAATTTTACTAGATATCATATACACACGAGTAAAAGAAAAGAAAAAATAGTGAATTTAGGTGTTTTGATTAATACGACCGAAACCTTTTTGTTTTTTGTTATTTTTTTATCCGACATTATTTATTATTATTATAAATTTTATTTCTATCCGGTACACGTGTTTGAGTTACTATCCCTATTTTTTTATTTTTATTTTCTTAAAAAGTGAAATTAATAAGAACAGGTCTGAATTGAGAAGTCCTGCCAACGAAAAATTGTGCCCCCGACAGGAATTGAACCTACATGAAAAAAAAATACTGTAGGTTCGATTCCTGTTGGAGTCACAATTTCTCTTTAGATGAACTTCTAAATTTAGTCCGGTTGTGATTAATTTCATTGTGTAATAAAATAATAAAAAAAACAACAGGGATAGCAATTCAAGCAGGTACTCACTAAAACTAAGATTTCATTTATAGTATATATATATATATATATATATATATATATATATATATATATATAAGTAAACATTGAAGACAACAGGTTGTTTCATGCTAGACGCAATCGTCAGGCGACTTCAATATTCACTTTTGATATTTACACAAGCTCTATCTTTGATACTGAGCACTTTATCCCATAAATATAGCACATATTATCCCATAAATATAGCACATTCATCGCGAAAGATCTACTCGTCTCTGTGTGAGCATGGGTCTAAGACACACCGGCAAACGGTGATTCTTCCTACAAAATAGGACACACCTTCGAACCCGACCGAAGAATTGGTATATATATATATATATATATATATATATATATATATATATATATATATATATATATATATATATATGTGTGTGTGTGTGTGTGTGTGTGTGTGTGTGTGTGTGTGTGTAGGTGTATGTATAAACAGTTAACTAAAAATGTAATCCAGATAAGACTACAGTTCTTTTATCCTTGAGACAGTGCCACATATAGTGTAAATATCACGTTTTTTCTGGATCTTGTTAAAAAATTAACATGCATGCAGTTTATTAAAAATTATGGTTCTACTGAGACTGTACAAAATCTGTGTTTTTGGCGATCTGTTTATAACTGGGAAACTTGTTACCTGTACTTGCTACGTTTCTAATAAGATCCCCAAAAAGTTAACATCTACAATATATATATATATATATATATATATATATATATATATATATATATGTTTACAAAGGATTTTTTATGGGACAGGAATCCAACCTACAACTCTAACCCTCAGCTCCAGTAAACCACTTTTTGAACCAAAGGGTATTTTTACCAGTTCGGCAACTTTCTTATAATCTGTGAATTACCAAACATCCTTTTGAAAGATAGTGGGATAATTTCTCTTTGCCATCTCCCCGGTTTGGAACACATCATTTTTTTAAATCTAAAAGCTAAAGAAACCAATCCACTCTGGGTATCAGGCATATAGTAATGTTTAAACAGATGATCTACTATGTTGTTTTTTTTATCTACATATATATATATATAATAAACAGACACACACACAGACACACGCACAGACACAGACGCACACACACACATATATATATATATATACACATATATATATATATATATATATATATATATATATAAACACCCTACATTAAATAAAATATCATTGACCAATGGAGACGGTATCTTGAAGAGTATATGGTGCCTTTAATATATATATATATATATATATATATATATATATAGTCCGTAATAAAATCCAAAATTACCTCATATGAGTAATAGGCCTATTTCAACTGACGAAAACTTCATCAGTCTTATTCAACCCTGTATATAGACTGATTTAGTGCCGGAATTAGAAATTTAACTGTGATGGCTTTCGAAAAATTAATACAGAATTTATTCATTTCATTCCTTCAGTCAGACGAAAAAACTATTTAAAAATAAAAGAAAAACATAACACATTAAAAATATTTTTTACTTAATTAAATCAAAAACAAGTTATGTCAAAAATAAAAAATACAAAGTTATATTTAAAAAAAAAAACTTAAAATATATAGACAAAGAGGTGTAATTGATAAAAGGAAAGAGAGTTCTTAGAACATGTGTCAATTATAAGATATAATTAAAATGGTGTCCCCTATTCTAAGAACTCTCTTTCTCTCTCTCTCTCTCTCTCTCTCTCTCTCTCTCTCTCTCTACATATATATATATATATATATATATATATATATAAATCCGACAAAACTGGAAACTTTTATAAAACAACCATAAAAGAATACAACGACCTAATAAATAAAGACTTACATAAGAACTACAAGAAAGCGAATAAAAATGACTTCAAAATAGTTCGTGATATCAACACTAGCAGTAAGGAAATCACTAATAAACTGAAGATCAGTGATAGAGTAGGTCAACTATATAAAAAAGAATGCAACATAAACTTAAAGGACCACAAACCAGATTTTGAGGCTAATCCCAGTACAAGGATTCTTAATCCTACAAGACCGGATATCGGAAAAATTAGTAAAAAGATCCTTGAAAGGGTAAATAAACAAATTAAAGAAAAAATAAGCCTGAAACTTTGGATTAATACCAAGGAAGTGATAAACTGGTTTACTTACATAAAAGAAAACAAACAATTGTACACTAATGTATTTTGATATTGATAATTATTATCAATCAATATCCAAAGAACTATTTATGAATGCGTTGGACTTTGCCACCCACTATACGGATATTACAGATGGAGAAAAGAACATTATTATATATGCGAAAAAATCGGTACTGATACATAAAGGTGAGCAATGGATAAAGCATTTTTATGACCACTTTGACATCACAATGGGATCACTAGACACAGCTGAGTCTTCTGATCTTATAGGTCTTTTTATATTATACAACCTTACAGCGCACCGTGATATTAATATAACTGACATTGGTTTGTACAGGGACGATGGTCTTATGGTTATTAGAAACTCAACTAACTTCAAAATAGATAAAATTAGAAAAGTATTATATAAAGAATTTAAAAGCATGGGCTTAAAAATTACGGTTAGCACTAAATTGAAAAAAGTGAACTTCCTTGATATAACATTAGATTTAAATAAAAATACATACACACCTTATAAAAACCCAATACCAATCCTTTATATATACACCGTAAATCAAATCACCCCCATCTATAATTAAACATATACCGTTATCTCTCAGTAAAAGAATAAGTACAAATTCAGCAAATGACAAGATTTTCGATGAGCATATCATTTCTTATAATAAAGCTCTAAAAGAAAGTGTCTACAAAAACACAAAACTAACTTATATAAAAAAATGAAAATGGAAAGCATAGAAAAAACAGAAGTAGAAAATTTGGTATACGCCCCCATACAACCAAATGGTAAAAAACAAATTAGGACAAAAGTTCCTTGCATTAATAGTCAAGCATTTTCCTAGTGAAAGTAAACTAAGTACTATTTTCAATAAAAACACACCAAAATTGAGTTACACCTGTACGGAAAACTTAGAAAACATTATTAAGAAACATAATGCTAATATCTGAAATGATCACTTATACCAAAACCAAAAAAAATTAGACGATGGAAAAATAAAAATAAAAACTGATGAAGATAAACAAAAATTATGTAACTGTAGAAACCCTCATAATTGCCCTCTACAAAATAAATGTTGCACAGAATCATTAATACACCAATGCAATATTTCTTCGATTGAAAATCCTGAAAACATAAAAATATATATAGGTTGCCATGAGTTCAAAAAAGATTCAACCAACATCAAAGTTCATTTAGGATAAATAGATATAAAAATCAAACATCTCTCTCGAAGTATTTCTGGCACCTAAAAGAATCAAATAAAACACCTACAGTAAAATGGAAGTTAATAAGAAAAGCTAGAATATGTAGGTCATTAAATGACCCATGTCCTTTGTGCATACATGAGAAACTATATATTACTAAGTTTATAAAAAATAAAAGTTTACTGAATCAGAGAAATGAAATAGCTATTTTATGCCGTCATTGTCAAAAATTTTCCTTAAATAATATTTAGAAATAAAAATAAATTTAAAAAGTGCGACCCGGTAATATACATACTTATATTTAACGTGAAAAAATAATTTTATATACTGTAAGTAATTCTATTACATTTACTTGTTTAAAAAAAAAGAAAAAAAAGTCTATTAAAATAACAGTGAAAATATTTTAAAGTTGTATTTAAAATTGTAGTTAAAACGAATTCTAACCTAAACATCTTTTTAAAAATTGTAGTTAAATAAAACGTATTTTAGCCTAAACACCTCTCTAAAGTAGTACCGGCACTTAAATGAATCCAATAAAACACCTACAGAAAAATGAAATTATGATGAAAAGTTAGAAGATGTAGGCCATTGAAAGACCCATCTCCTTTGTACATACATGAGAAACTATATATTACTAAATTTATAATAAATAAAGTTTACTAAATCAGAGAAATGAATTTGCTATTTTTGCTGTAATTGTCATAAATGTTACTTAAATAATATTCAAATATAAAATTTTAAAAATTGTAATATTCATACTTATACTTGATATGGAAAAATAATTTTACTTACTGTAAGTAATTCTAATACATTTACTTCTTTTAAAAAGAAATATAGTCTATTAAAACTAACAGTGAAAATATTTTAAAGTTGTATTTAAAATTGTAGTTAAATAAAACGAATTCTAATCTAAAGACCTCTCTCTAAGTACTACAAGCACTTAAAAGAATCCAATAAAACACCTACAGTAAAATGAAATTAATATGAAAAGCTAGATGATGTAAGCCATTGAATGACCTATGTCCTTTGTACTTACATGACAAACAATATATTACTAGGATTATATAAAAAATAAAAGTTTACTAAATCAGTGAAATTAATTAGCTATTTTTGCCGTCATTGTCATAAATGTAACTTAAATAATATTTAAATATAATTAAAAAAAAAAAAGAAGTTACCTAATAATATACGTACTTATACTTGATGTGAAAATAATTCTACATAATGTAAGGGATTATAATACATTTACTTTTTCTTAAAAGAAATATAGTATATTAAAAATTAAAAGTGAAAATATTTTTTAATTAAATAAAACGTATGCTAACGTAAGCACCCACCCAAAATCTTTAAATATACAAATAGGAAAAAATGTCGTAAGAATTTTTGCCGTTAACAATAAAATTAAAAAAAAAAAAAATCAAGACGACATGCATTTAACGGATGTCAGAATTCATTGAAAAATATTAGGTTGGTGCAAAAATAATATCGTTTTTTGACGTATTTTTTAACGTCAAAAAACGATATTATTTTTGCACCAACCTAATACACCCCTACTCTACCAAAACGTAACTAATAACTGATACATCAAAATACAGCGATAATGAACACGCAAACACCCCTAGTCTGGTTAAATGGATTTCTCTGTAACCTTGGAAACGTGAATTATGATTTTTGCTGTGTCTTTAAAAACCATTAATTTTAAAAGTTACTCCAAAATTCGCTTGGGGATGAAATGGAACTAATGTCTTTAATTTAATTACAAAATTAAATTCGGAGCTTTCAGCTTCCATTTTTGAAACATGGTTGGAAATGTGTAGCGAAAAAAACATTTTAAATCAATTAATTTATAATATATATATATATATGACTGAATAAATTACAAACATTATGCCTGCTTATGATAAAAATAAGAAGACATAATGCTTGTAATTTATTCAGTATATATATATATATATATATATATATATATATATATATATATATATATACGCTGATTATTGGTTGTGGTATCTGATTGTCTAGGTCAATGTCTGTAAATGGAAAGTGCATTCACTTTTAATTGTGTATGTATATATGTATGTGTTGGTTTCCCTTTTTCTTTTTTCTTTTTTTGAAGAAATAAATTGAATAACATATGTATTTCTTCTTTTCTCCTCAGTAATGTTATAGTTTTAAACTTAATAGCGATTAAATTTGGGTTTTAAAATTAGCAGTTTTTAATTTTAATATCAAATTTTATCATACAATTTGATAATTATTGGTTAGAATAAATTCTTTTTTAATATTACCCGTATTTTAAAGATCTGAATAGCTATTATAACATGACTTCGTTGTCAAGCTTTTTGAATTTTCCTATACTTGTATTTTGATTGGTCATTCTAGCTTTTGTAACAACGTTTTCCCCTTGCGAAGGATCTTTAATTAATTTGAAACCTTTAAAACTATTTATTTTACATTCAACATCATCATCCGGGTGTGTTGAAACAAAATGGCTATTTTTGTAGCGATTTTATAACATATTTATGTTATAAACTTTTTTAACATAAATAATTATATATATATATATATATATATATATATATATATATATATATATATATATGTTTGAATAAAAACAGACCACTTTAAGGTTCCATGTAATAAGTTATTTCACCACAACCTCTTTAACAGGGCTCTGGATCATCAGACTTTACTTCCAAAGGTTGAAATGAAAAATGAAAAGAAATTCACACGTTTTTGATGGACCTCATCAAGCATATGTAACATTGACGAAGTGAGGAAATAAGGTGGGAGAGAAGATAAGATATGAGTGGGTTTCAATTCCTTATTCTTAACCCCACTGTGTGTCGGCAAGACGTTGCTTAAGCCTAACGCGTCTTGTCTCTAGATATAGATGGGTAAAGGGTGAAGACCGACATTAAAGGAAGAATCTACAGCAATCCTAATAATTTACATTCCACGAGGACAGGTTTCATTCAAATTCTTAGACGCTGTTAATTCGCGTTACCCATGCGGATTACCTAGTTTTGCACGAACTATATATATATATATATATATATATATATATATATATATATATATATATATATATAAGTGGACGCTGTAGTCAACGCTGAGCGACGACAGTCTGTATCATCCTATCCCTAATATTGAGCACATTTAACCATACAATATAGCAAAATTAATATATATATAATTATCATATATATATATATATATATATATATATATATAAACGCATCTTTTTTTTTAGATCGGCCCTATTTCAATAACGGTTACATCTTAACGTCACCGTAGACCATTTGAAAATTTGAGCCTTCCAAAGAATAACAGAATGGAGAAAAAGTAGTTCTGCCTACAACACAAACATCATGCTGGCTCTTAAAAATGACTGAGACTTGAACAAAACAACAATCCAAACATGAACTTAGGACAATTTATCCACAGTTTTGATCCCAATACACATCTCATTCCAAAACTGGAAAAATACAATAAAAATTAAATAGACAGGCTGTTTCGTTTCTTTTTAATCAAACCTGTTTATGTATATATATATATATATATATATATATATATATATATAGTCACACTGATGAGCTGTGATACAGTGAAACAGTCTGTGGATGACAATATATATATATATATATATATAGATATAGATATATTTATATATACATATATATATGTATATGTGTGTGTATGTATGTATGTATATATATATACATGTATATATATATAGAGAGAGAGATAGATAGATAGATAGATAGAGAGAGAGAGAGAGAGAGAGAGAGAGAGAGATATGGAGACAAAATTTCACGCGCTTCTAAGAAAACAGATTGCACTGTCTCTAAGACTATTGCAGTCTAATTAACATTCACCATTCGTTGAAGATGAAAGCCTGTGAAACCGATAAAATAGCAATAAGCATCCCGGTCAGTTGTATATGCAAATTTTATTCCATTTCAAATTCAAATCGCATTTTAACCTTTAATGTTAAGATTCAATTTTGCGCAGTTACAATAATAAATAGTTTACGTCTAAAAACTTTGTTGAATATGCTTCCAATAAATATCACAGAAAACAACCATCAATTTCCGATATGACATTTTGAGAAATGGTTTGCTCGTACATCACGGGAAATATTGACAAATATGCGATGATTAAATCCCTGGGAATGAAACTCAGATCTTTCAATGCACACTAGTAATGTCTTTAATACAAACACTTCGTATTAGAATCTAACTGCGATTATTTTGCTTGTTTATTTTTTTAGCCGCATACTGTCTACTTATGCGTTTTTAATGCCGAAATTTAAACTTGGTAACCTACTACGTGACATCTGTCCTTCTTTACGGCAGCGAATGTTGAAGGGTCTCCTCAAAGATGAAGAAAAGACTCAAGGCAATGGAGGTATGGTTCTACAGAAGGTTGTTAAAGATATCATGGACCGAGCGTGCGGGCAACGATGAGTTCTTAGAGAGGATGCAAACAAGGAGGATGCTTATACTTAATATCAGGAAGAGGCAGCTGAAGTCTTTGGGACACGTAATGAGAAAGGAGGGCCTGGAGAATGTGATACTCACATGTGGAAAAAAAGGAAAAGAGAGACAAGGGAAAGCAATGCATGACATACCTGGCGGGCTTAAGCAAGTAGATGACAGAACGTGGTCTGGGGGAGGTATCAGAGGGACGAAACTTATTAAGAGGTACAAGGGATAGGGAAAGTGGAGAGCCATGATTGCCTACGTCCTGAAGGGAGACAGCACATAAATAGAAAAATATCTTAGTTCTATCTTGTTACTCGACTTCTTGACCGCTCCTTTTACCTAGTTAGATAATGCATTAATCATTATTCGTCTACGCCTAATCGACTCTAAACGTAAGGCAATACTTATCTAACTAATTTGAGTACCGAAATATCTCATAACCAGCTTATTGATTACAAAAATGTCCAACGTTTATGGAAGAAGGTACATTTTAACTATGGAGCGCTGAAAAAGAACCGCTCTATTTTTAATGTTGCTAGACCTGGAACGATTTGTTTTAAAACGGGGAGCCAGTGGGGAGCCAACTCCAATTTTGGGTATGGGAGCGGTAGTGGAAGCAGCTCCAAAAATAGTGGAGAGCGTAAACCCCTGCATACAAGTATTGCTGCATGTAAAGCATAATATTTGATTTCCCAAAATAACAATGACGCAAAGAAATGACTTCTGAGCTGCTACGTGACATCTGTCCTCCTTTACGGCCGCGAATGCTGAACGGTCTCTTCAAAGATGAAGAAGAGACTCAAGGCAATGGAGGTATGGTTCTACAGAAGGATGCTAAGGATATCATTGACCGAGCGTGTGAGCCACGACGAGTTCTTAGAGAGGATGCAAACAAGGAGGAGGCTTATACTTAATATCAGGAAGAGGCAGCTAAAATTTCTGGGACACGTAATGAGAAAGGAGGGCCTGGAGATTCTGATACTCACGGGTCGAATAGAGGGAGAGAGAGACAAGAAAAAGCAACGCATGACATACCTGGAGGGCTTAAGCAAGTGGATGATAGAACGTGGTCTGAGGAAGGAAGCAGAGGGAAGGAACTTGCTGAGAGCTGTAAGGGATAGATCGAAGTGGAGA
>OZ010576.1:114554219-114706719 GCA_963932145.1 Acanthosepion lycidas | reverse complement strand
TCACCAGGTCCTTGTATTTGGACAATTTCTTGATAATTTTCATGTAGGTGTTTCTCTCGGATATTATTATTAGTATTAGTATTCCCTTCCACACTATTTTTCATTTTCAACCGGACATCTTGCAATATTGAAGTTCGTCATCAAGTCGTCCGAGCATCTTTCACAGAATATTTGCAGTACCAAGCATCGCAGTCTCTTGAAGCGCTTATATACGAAGCGTTATTTCGATTTTCTTAATGTAAGTTCGTTCGTATAGACACGCAAATCCCTACTAATGACTGGAACAATCGTTGGTTTTAACGACTCACATTCTGTCAACCTCAATGCATAGGTCGGTGCACTTGTTAAGATTGTACATTTTTTTAACCATAACATTAAATAGAAAATTGAACAGCCACATCGATGTAGAGGCATTTTCTGTTTTTTTTTTTCGCGCACGTGCGCGCGTGTATTTTTATATCTGGTCTGATGGCCCCCAAAGATGCGGTCTATTTGGACGTTGTAATCCCAGATCGTTTCTTGCTTATTTTCGATCACCTTCTCTGGTTTATGGTGCTCCATTTTCTTGTCGACTTGAAGTTCATACCTCCAATATAGCTACTAGTTATTATTATTATTATTTGTATTAGTATGATCAGATTAGATGTGTGGAGGTTATCAGAGGAGGTTGTGTATCATGAAGTATTCTCGTATTTCTAGTATATTTCTCAGTATCCAGATTCTAGCAATGCCATGGCCAGGACTATCTCAGCTCTTTTTCGATTTCCGGTTTTATCAGTCCGTCTCTCCAGAATTTTGGGTATTGTTCCAAGTGGGCCAATTATTATAAGTATTACCAAAACTTTTAAAAATTCCGCATTTTTCAAATCTCCCTAGTAAGGTCATTGTAGTTTTTTTTGTTTTTTTTTTAAATAGTTCGCTTTCTTTCAGCTGCAATCCATTGGTACAACCATATCTATGCTACGGCAGTTCCTCTTTTCCTTATCTAGGAATATCAAGTACACTCCCAAAATCTCAGAGCATATTCTGGTTAGCGTTGATTGCATTTGTCTAGATGGCCAAAGCTAAATTGTTTTCATTGTGCATGACTTTCGACTCTGCCTGTTTTTTCTATTGTTTTTTTTAGTTATTCAATGCTTTATCTTGCGATTATGGTTGAACATTAATGAGAGCCCAGCCTCTTTAATTCGGAATGGCGTTTTCTCTTCGTTTTCACTGTCTTTTTGTACTGTAAAATTCAGGTCATAAAAGAATGTTTTCTTGCCTATCTGACTAAAACAATCCTTAACAAAAAAAAAAAAAAAATGTTAAAAGAATCAACATGTTAAATAAAAAAATAATATTGGGAAAATATCTTTTAAATAGGCACACCTGTTCTTATTTGTAAAAAAAAAATGTCGCCCAGATCGCAGCTTGTAGCGAATATTTAGAATTCGTTGTCTAAAACAAACGCTCTTTGATAAATATAAAGCGCATTGACCCGATAGGAAAAAAGCCATCAATTAGAGGGATCGAGTAGAGATTCGTCAGACAGTAGTTTTCAATCCCAAGTTTGCATCTATATGTATAGAATAAATTAAATTTATTCATTTAACTTCTGACTTAAACCAAGTTTCGCAAAATGACACCAACTCTTCAGATTATTTGATGATAAATTGCATTTGTTTTCAGAAATCATTATTTTTCTTAAAAAACCATTAGTTTATGACATAAACGTATTTGAATTTTTTGGACACACACACACTCATATATATTAATATATATATTATTCTAATGTGCAGTACTTTGTGGAAAGCGCTCAATATCAGTGATAGAGCTGACAAACTGTCTGATGATCGCAAAAGCGTGAAACCTATGGTCACAAACTCATATCCATCCAACTGAACATATATATATATATATATATATATATGTGTGTGTGTGTGTGTGTGTGTGTGTGTGTGTCTGTGTGTGTGTGCGTGCGTGTGTGTGTGTGTAAGTGGACAATGAAGTCAGCACAGAGCGGCGACAGTCTGTTTCATGCGTGAACGCAATCTTCAGGCCATGTGCATTTTGTTTTATCTCGACTATTTATATATGCTGGACAATAGTGGATTATGTGTAGCAAGGTCAATTGTATTATTCTAACAGTTACTGGGTGGGTGGGTAGTTGGTTATTTGTTGCTATTTTATAGAGTTACTTATTAACTTTTACTTATTATTTATTATTGATTACTTTTTATCTTTTCTTTTTTAAGTATTTCACCCCAAGCAAGGCGGGAGTGCTTCTAGTTCGCAAGGGGTTACAGAGGATTGAGATCAAGAGTAAAGAGGGGGGTGTTTGAGGAAAGGATAAAGAGACGAACGGGGATCAAAATCAAGGCATCAGAAGATGTCGATTGACATTACATTTGAATATTTGAAGATTATAGCTATCAGGGAAGCAAGTAAGAGGAAGGGAGTTCCACTGACGGGAAGTGCGACAGAAGAAGACGTTGGAGTAGAAGAGGCGGTTACATTTAACTGTTTTGACAGTGAAAGGGTGGGACCGAGATGCTAAACGCTTGAATTCATGCAGTTGGGGTACCAGGGAAAATAGCTCGTCAGTGTATTTGACATGAAAATATTTGTAGAAAAGACAGAGGGAAGCCACACCGCGTCTGTGAGAAAGTGACTGTAGTCGAGATGGCAGATCAGGATCTGTCATAATGCATATTCATCTTTGGATTTTGTCGAGGACCTCGAGATGAACAGAATTATTTTTTGTTGATTATTGCTATTACATTTACTTGAACTTGTGTGTACATTCGTAGTTTGTTCATTATTTACTTATTTATTTTCTAGCAGGCTTCGTCGGTTGGCTATCGCTTCGCAAAGTAAGATATATTCACTACGTGAAATCTTTGAAACAAACATTTTAAATGAACATTTCATTCATACAGTTAAGGAAAGTTTTACAAATAGATGCCAACTTGTTGAAGGCCAAGTAAAATGCAAATTTCATAGTTTTCTGCACTATACAAGACGATATTCCTAAACAGAACTATTTCTGATATGAAAATCAAAATAATCCTCGAATAAAAGAACAGTACTGAATCGCAGTTAATTAATAAAAGAAACTTTTATAAAATCAATAAGCAAATTAGTTATACCTAGAGCGTGATATTACCTAGAAGTAGATAATATATAACACAAATAATGATATGAATTAATGACTCATTAATAGTTGCCAGGAGTAGGGATCTGTCCATGCGCTGACAGTATCACGGCTATGAATAGCTTAGATAAGCTTATACCAGCGGCCTAAGTGAAGACGCACGGACATCCGCGTTAAAAACCGACCTTGTGTTACAACCTGACTCAGTGGGTGGGTCAAGCGCCGAGGCTAGCGCAACCGACGGGCATTTTTTCTTCCTAGTCCGGGTGTACGTGCTCGGGCTTCTAACATTAAACAGACCTTATATCACAACCTGACCTCCTGGGGGTTGAGTAAATACAAATTGCTCTCGAGTAGTATATAACACCTTATTTATCACTTCTCAGTTGTGTCTCTGTCTTTGGGCAGAGTGCACTCAGTTGCGGCTCCGTCAAAGGAGAGGTGCCCAGCCCTGAGGACACCTTCCTGAGGCCGCACCCTCTCATTGCACCAGAGAGAGGGATCGGTACTCGCACCTAGACCAGAGCCAGGTTGAGGGGGATCGGGCAATTTTTGTTCCTAGGCCTGGTGTACGGGCTTCGTACAACGCGACTGCCTGGGTGTCGAGTAAATACCAAATTACTCTAAAATAGTTTGTAAGAGGTTTATTTATCAGCTTATCAGTTGCGTCTCTGTCTTTGGGCAGAGTACGATCAGGAGTGGCTCCGCCGAGAGACAGAGTCGTAACTGAGGAAAATTATACTGCGAGTTGCCCAACCCTGGGGATCAGCTGCCCGAGGCGGCGCCCTCTCATGACACCAGAGATAGGGATCGGTGCTCACGCCGAGTCATTCGCAACCGACGACACCTTAGCCCGAGTGTACGCGCACGGGTACCCTGCATTAAACCGACCTTGTGTCACTACCTGATTCCGTAAATAGTCAAGTAAGTGCCTACTATAAAGTAGAGCTGGAGAATTAATTCCATTTTCTCATATATTAATATAGATTCCATAATGTAGGTTTTACTTTATTAGCTATTATGTTTATCTAACTCTACAAATGTTGAATGTATAACTAATTCTAATTTCTATTTTCCCATCTTTACAATATATTAATTTTAACTTATAAATTGTCCCCTGTTCTGTCAGACATGAAAGAAAAATAATTGTTTGTACAAAAAATAAGGATCTACATACATCAAATCGTCTTTAAAATAAGTGGCAGCAGAAGAATTATCGTTGAACTTTTAAAAGGTAAGCTTAAACATTAATTCAATACTTAAATGCAGCGATCAGTGTTGAGTTCTTCTGTAGTTTATTGACGTCTATCGCATCTGCTCCTCTCTAGCTATTGTGATGAAGGCCAAACCAAGAGTCTTCCACAGGAACTAGCTTACATGCTGGCCGATAGGGCGGCTTTTAAGCTATTTATAATAAAACGTGCACTGCAATTTTGGATACAAAAGGAAAATAAGAGTTAACCCTCTTGGCCCATGAAAGTAACGATAATGGCTAGTATAATGTATTAATATATATTTTTTAACCTCGCATAATCTGGTAACCCTGAATCTGAGCTCAACAAAAATAGTTCCCTGCGCCTAACTTTTCTAGGGCTTTTGAAAGAGGTATGAGTCATTGAAATCGGACCAGCGAAAGCGGAGGAGTTGCTTGGACACACGCACAAACACACAAATATATACTTCTGATGGAGTTGAATGTAGAATAAACCCTTTATTCTACATTTAACACCATCACTTGATAAGACACCAGAAGTGTTGAAACAAAATGGTTGATTTTATAACATTTTTATGTTATAATTTTCGAATAAATGATTATATTTTCTCTACTCTGTATTGAGCACTCTTTTAAGAATAGTATTTGTTGGTTATTGTAATTTATTCCGTATACACAAATCCTATACTTGGATATATATATATATATATATATATATATATATATATATATATTGCGTATTTAGGCAGCAATCCCTCATTCATACAGGTTTCATTAAAATGACAGACAACAAGGTAATGCGATTAAGCTTTTTATTTAATTTTTCTTGTGGTCAAACAATTGTTTTCTTTTTTGGACGCAGAGTGTTTAGAAACTGCCCAAATCTTCTGTTATTCCGAGCGATTTCGGCTATACTTTTAACCATTATCAAGGTTGATTTTATTATTGCTTTTTAACTGGGTGTACGGGTTGTGTGTATGTTTCTAAAGTTATAGGGATGGTTTATTTTCCGAACACAACACATTGTGGTCTTGTTCATAGTTAATATTATTGAGTGTTGGCTTTTTCTTTTTCATTATTAAGGCTCCCATTATTTTAAATCTTTCTTTTTTTTATATGTGGATGAGGTTATTATGTTTGTATTTTCTATTAGTATGTTTCAGATGTAGTCTGGTAAATTTTTTATGTGTGTGTTTAAATGGGTTCTAATAGAGCTGTGGTCGGATAGGTGTAACGTAAGACGTCTGGATAGGCATGTAGTAGTGTGACCGATGTAATTATATATGAGTTCGGTTTGACTAGGAACAAAGCCCTATACAGGATGTGATGGGTAAATTGCCATCATTTTATAATTTTAATTTCACGCATGCGCGTTGTTTGTTTTTGTCAACTGCATGGTATAGTAAGGTCAGCTGGGCACCGTCTGTGAGAAAAAGCGCACCTTGATGCAGTTCACTCCATCAGAAATTTGGAAACGGTATACTCATCTGCTTGGCATTTCCACCGGAAGCTACCATAGGATCATTTCAGTTCCTCTGAAAATACATGATCAAACCGAACTCATAAGTTATTACATAGGTCACACTATTACATGCCTATCGTCTTTAATGAATCATATATATATATATATATATATATATATATATATATATATGTGTGTGTGTGTGTGTTATATGCTGGTGATGCAAAACTCTCCTAAGGGATTGAGTCCTCTCGGTCATGTTTATTTAAAAACAAATACGGCATGTTTATTTAAAACAAATAAGCGAAAAATTTCACCCTCCTCTCTACCGGACACCAATGGCTTAGGGGTATAATCTCCAACTGATGCCAAATCAGCCGGAGTCGATAACGGCTTAAAGCGATCAGATATCTAGCCACACTGATGAGCTGTGAGACAGTGAAACAGTCTCTCTGTGGATGGCAGTATATATATATATATATATATATTGATGGTGGCAATAAGAGTGAATGTTGTTTTCAGCGTTCAAAATTCTTAACTGGATTTTAGACTTATACCTCTGGGAAACCCTTATTTCTCGTTTAAATTCCTCACTTTTTGCATTTCCCCTTCGGTGCTTTGATCGATTGCTAGTCAGTATCACGTTAGTTGAACTGGTTTTATTTGATCGAATATCAGTCAAGATAGTCCGTCATCTAAATCAATCAAAATCAACGCCTTTCTTTTCAACGGTTTTTCCTCGCTTTGTAGCTCATACAAGATAACAAAGATTTACTCATTTGGTTAAAACATTTCCATTAAGGGATAAAGAAGGTGCCCACTTTTAACCCATAATGTTCAGCTTAATATCGCTCGTGCTTTCATATATATATATATATATATATATATATATATATATATATATATATATATATATATATATATATATAATTTTTATTCTCAGAAATAAAGAAAACCTTAGATTGATTAATACTTATTGACTCTTTCCCGTAAAAGAAAATAATATACTGTTTTCTGTTATAACTTATCTTTGTTTTGGGACCTTTTTCATCAGTGAAAGTGTTGGTTTCTTTGTTATTCATTGAATAGAATAATTGTTGCTTCACAGGTGTCCTAGGGCGAAGCAATTATGGATTATGAAACACTACTCAGCTCAAGCTGTTAAACATGTAACGGCTTGCAACAATCTGCCACAGTAATTATCTAATGTACGAGGTTGGAACAAAAGTCATGTCACATTTTTGTCAAGATCAGTTTGAAAGTAGTTTTTAATACTTAACGTAAAATAACATTTTACTTTTACATGCTATTTAATTTTTTTCTTTTGCAGATTAATTAATACTAGTGTGTTAATTTTGTATCAATTTTCCGCATTTGCAACGTGTTTAAATCAGACTCTTATCGAACACTATTGTTTGGATTCAAAATGCACTCTCCAGCTAAGGAAGCGATCAGAAATATTCGTTCCGTTTATCGAAATGAAACTTTGAATGCCTGGACCTGTTTCAAGCAGGAAAACCTTTTCTCGACGATGCCCCTCACTCTGACCAACAAAGTTCTTTCAATATTAAGGTTCTGCAGACCGGAGTTGCTAATTCTGTTCACACCGCAAGAGAATTAGCGAACCAGGCTCGCTATAGATACCCACCTTTCGCTGAAATCTGTCGATATCAAACGCTTTCTACCAGATCTGATCTTCATCCTAAGCTGATGCCCCCAAAATCCAATCATATATTGATAAGAATAATGTTCATATCGCAAGTTTCACTCAATTCGCGACGTCCATACCACCATTACTTCTAAAGCAAGGCCACACCGAAGACAGTCGGGTAAATCCGCCCAGCCCAGCCCAGCCCAGCCCAGCCCAGCCCAGCCCAGCCCAGCCCAGCCCCATCTGGAGGCTACATCATTGAGAGGTAGCACGTTACGAATCATTCGCCAGTAAGCGAAATCTCAGTTTCACAGGGAGAATGATACAAATATTTCCCCTTCCATTTTATAGGCAGAAGTACACAAATGTATGCTGGGAATTTTTCCTAGCCAATAAAATAGGTCGGTTCTCGGTTTGACTTAACTCAGTCCCGGTCTGTCTTGTCTTGAAGTAAGAATGCTACGTTCGCTTATCCAAACTTGCTTTTGTGTGTCAACCACAATTCTTAGTCTGTGAACTTTTTGCCATATTACTGTTACTTTGCTGTATTACTGTTAATTTGCCTTGCATATTTTGTTTGCTTGCTTTATATTATTTTTGTCTTCTTCTTTTTTCTTGTTCTTTTTTCTTGTTTTTTTTTTGTTGTTATTGCGTATTGCAAACTTTCAATTCAGTTTGTTGGAAATTTCTGTTGCTTATTTTGCATTTGACCATCGCTACCCCCTCCCTCTGTCTTACATACACTCACTCACACACACATATACACATAAATATGCATTTCGATTTTTATATCTCTCACCCTCTCTCTTTCTGCACACAACGTCGATTTGATCTCTCTAAGCAAATGTCTAAAAATCTCTCAGGAAAAAAGAGCAAAGACAAATACAGATGTATTTGATTGATCGAATTCTTCTCCTCATTTTATGGTTGCGCTGAATTGATGAGTTGTAAAAATCGATTTAAAATATGACTGTTCTTGGATCTCCATGAAAAATCCCCCCTTGTATCAACAAAGAAAATAAATTGAAAGAAAGATTAATGAATAAAATCAATAAACAATGAATAACTACAACTCACCATTATGAAAAGCAGAAACGAGAAGACGAAAACGTGGGAAATTATTTTCTCAGTCCTCACAACCAGTATTAATATATAAATGTTAAAGGATAATATTTATAAATATGGCACAAGTGACGATATTTAGAAACGGTGTAGAGGCTTTTCTTGCATCTGCTTTAATAGACTTTCGGCGGGTATTGACTGCCCCAATCCAAAGAAACATGCAAATCAGTTACCTTTCTTAACTAGCCGCTTTATCAAAATAAAATCCTTCATAAAAGAACTAACCACCAACTGTAAGAAGACAGAAAATATGGTCACCAACAAGGGGAAATCCCGAGATATGAGTTACAAATTGGAGATGTCATAATCAAGCAAGTACAAAAGATTAAATATCGGGAAGTGTTTGAACATAGGATGGAAAATGTGACACTGAAATCCGAACACCCAGTGAATGAACCAAAAAGACATTTGGATAGACAAAGGTACTTTCGAAAAGCTAAGAAAAAATTACTGAGACAGAATAAAAAATGCTATATGATATCAATCCTCTTATATGGCAGAGAATGTTGAAGAATCGTTCCACGGATGGAGCAAGAGAAATGTGGTTCTGCAGAAAGATACTGAGAACTCCACAAACGAAACGAGTAAGTAACGAGAAGCTATTAAAGAAAATGACAGCAAAAAGAACACTTATGTTCAGAATCAGAAACGAAACAGTTGAGATTCCTTGGAAGCACAATGACCAAAAAAAAGCCTATTGTGGGTAAAATAAGCAGGTGGAGACAGCGAGCCAACTACCTGACTAGCTTGTGCGTATAGATAGAGGAACGGAGACGGAAGACTTGGAAAAGAGAGAAAAACTGCTAAAGGCGACAATGAATAGAAAGTTGTGGAGAGTCATGACCGCCCATGTCTCGAAGAGGCACAGCACATAGAGGAAGAATACTATATAACATAATAATGAATATAATATAGCCATTAACTCATTCTAAATGCATTTCTATAGTAAACTAATTAGCAATATATTTACATTACATATGGTATGGGAAAGTCCTGAAAGGCACTCTTCCGATAATCTGAGAGTTATTTAGTCACTTTAGCTACAAAGATTGAGGATACAGATATATAAGTTAGCTCATATACAAAAGAATATTTTCTTTTCTTTTTCTTTTTTTTTACCAAATTTGACATATGGTCTTATTGAGATTTTATTTCAGATAAACTAGTTCTGGTCATAAATTATACATTTTAAATTAAAACAAATTGAGTCTGAAATGAGCTTGCTTTGGTATTGGAATATCAAAAGCTTTATATCACTTTAACTCCAAGAGGGTGATGAAAAGTTCTCAGCCCAGCCCATTTCACAAAATCTGAGACTTTCTTTTTGTAGCTAGAAAGACTGTTCTTTTATATTGCAAAGTCCAATTTACAGAATCGTTGCGCTTATTTTTCTCATTTGTTTCAGATCATTGACTGAACCATGTCAACAGAAAGTATGGCATTTTCAAGGGTTCAACTGCAAGTGGTCATAAAGTTCCAGTAGAAGAAAACTCCAAAGAAAAATCCATAAGTGCATGCAAACATAGGCTGACAAGTGTAATGGTTAACAAACATGTCTCACTATAACAATCATGAATAGTGAGTTTGATCCTCACTGGGTGTCACATACTTTCAGCCTTGTACCACATCTAAGCTACACTTAGAAAATCACCATAGCGTGACAAGTGCCTGATATACTTAACTGTAACTACATGGCATGCCAACTTCAAACATGGAGATTTTTGGTACCTAAGATGCTGAAAAGTCTGGGAGGCTTTCAGTGATGTCATCTTTTGAAATTGTTGATCATATTTGTAACCAACCAACAATCTTGGTCAAAAGAATTGTTGAAATACAAGAGATATCCAGAAGATGGATTGGATTTATAATTCATAAGCAATTAGATGAGCAGAAGCTATCAGCTAAGTGCTAAGGTTTTTGAATGCTGACAACAAATGATATCGTCAACATCTCCAAATTAATTTTGCAGTTTTTTGAACGATCTAGTGATAATTTCCCTCGGTAAACCTCATACGGAGTGCGGCATTTAATCCGTTCCCAGATTATACTCTGCACATATACAAGCACAAATGTGAATAGATAGATCGATTAAACATAATGTACCGAATTCCAAATGAGCCTACTAATAGAAAAAAACATACCTGCTTTCCCTCCGGATGAAGAGGACTATGCCGTATTCAAAGTACGTATGAGAATGATTTTGAACAAAAAACAGCATCCTCTATCAAGAATTCCAAGGACACAAGAGAAAACGTTGCAAAGCATAACTTATAATAGGGAATTAGAATGAAAGCAGTGATGACGACTAACCTGAATCCATCATAAAAATAGAGTATGTGGAATTACTAAATATCAATTTATGGAATTATTAAATACTAAATACTTCATATATACCGGCGTATGGAACAGCTATAACATATTACGTATAGTAGAAGCAGAAATTGAACATAGAAATTGTGCCAGAGGTATTTCCACCCAACACTGGAAATTCCTACGAAACCAAAGCATGAACATGAAAACTCAAATCATGACCTTGAATAGCCTCGTCAAATCGAGAGTTTCATATGGATGCAATGTATGGTACCAAACCCGTCGAGAAATACCTAAACTGTCAGATGTAGACAATTGTTTCCTAAAATTAACGGGGATAAAAAGCTTTGGGCGAGTAGTCTGAGGGTCTTAAATAAAAAAATCAGCATCCTCTATCAAGAATTTCAAGAAGTACACCCTTATGCAAATTAATTGAAACAGCCTCTTTAGCTTCCTTTTTTTTTTTCACCATACGGTCAGTTTCAGACCCAATGGTGTGACAAGGTGTAATTGATTTCTGTTTTTTCCTTAGCTTAGGTCATTTGCAGTGATGTGCAGTAATATGAATCTATTTTCGGGGTGTATGATGAAATTTGTTTGGCTTTGAAAAATATTACGTCATCCGTAATTGCATCAGATTTTCATCACATCCAGACACTATTGTCTCCACTGTCGATTAGTTGTCCTACGGCCATTGTCTGCGATGGATGTTACTCCAAGGAAGCGTACGAAAATTGTAACACTGCACGAACACACTGGCAAGCCTTACCAGTGAGAAAATCAAAGTAATATAGACTGACCGGGAAACACTCCTGATTTAAATCTATTCGAGAATCTGTGGTCAATCTGCAAAGGAACGACTTTGTGGAATGGACATACGAAGTACTAACATGTGCACTGGGTCATGTTTCATTGGAAAAATACGAAATTATTCGTTTTGTTTCAATTAATTTGCATAAGGGTGTAGGACGCAAGATAAAGCCTTTTAAAACAGAAACTATGATCTGGAATTGGAAAGAACGTAGTGATGGTGCATACCTTGAATCAATCATAAAAATGCAAGATTTAGAATTATTAAATAGTAAAACTGCAAATACATCGGTGTACAGATCAGTTACAACAAATTTAGTGGAGGAGATAACGAAATTATACATAAATTAATCTGTGTTAGGGTTGCTAGTTACGCCCAATACAACAAGCTTCTAAAAACAAAACATTGACATAAAACCTCGAGTTATGTTCTTAAATAGTCTCATCAAATCGAGATTTTCATATGGATCCCATACATGGCACCAAAATCTTTCAGAAATATCTAAACCGTCGGCTATAAATAACCACTTTCTCAGAACGATCGTTAAAAATGTATTCTAGTGAATGAAACGTGTAGGCCTCACCGAGGACCTTCCTTCTTCGAATCTCGTAGACTGGCGTTACAAAATCACAAATAACTGTATCAAATAACAGAAACCACATCACTTGAGGACTTTCAAAAGCAGCAACAACTAAAATGGGTAGCATATGTAACTCGAAGATAACATAATAATCAAGATTCTGATGTTCCACACCACTCCAAACAAAGGTTAGGAAGGAAGCCCCAGTGGAAGAACAATAACAGCTGCTGGACTTGAGAAAACCGTTTTTCCTGAAAAATTCTTTTAAAAGGTTTTTGTAAATTTCAACCGACAGAAGTACTGGTCGCTCGGTCAGTGATGGCGAATGTTTAATTATAAGGAAACGGTTCATATTACCATTACCATTATGATACAAAAATTATAAAAATAGTTCACAACATTAGGATTCTTCACGGCTGAAGAAATCCAAAATCCCCAAATCAGCAAGAAACCTCATAACCACTTGTTTTATGAAAAATAATGCATTTTTGATTATCATCAAAAGAACCAAACCAAATATACATTTTTTTACTGATTAAATGAACTGTTCATAATAAACAGGAAAAGAAAATTGAAAAGCGGTTTTTAATGGATGAGACGAGAAACTTTTAATGTTCTGGTCATATCCTTCTTGCAGATGGTTATGGAAATGATAATATTATCCGTTTCCCTATAAGGAAACATTTGGTATTCATTGACCGAGCAGCCTGGATTGTTTTCAGTTGAAATTTATAAAACCTTCCTATTAAAATGTTTTTGTTTTTTTTTTTTAGAAAATACAGTCTCTCAAGTTCAGTAGCCTTTATCGCCTTTTCCACTATTCAGAGGCGTTTTCTTCCTAACGTTCGATTTGCAATGTGGAATGTTAACATCTTGATTATGTCATTATTTTCTCTTCGAGTTACATGTGCTATCCATTTTAGTTGTTGCTACTGTTTGTAGTCCTCAAGTGATGTGGTTTCTGTTATTTGGTACATTTCTTTATGTGTGATTCTGTAGCGCCAGCCCACAACGTTCAAAGAAGGATGACCTTGCCTGAGGCTTTACTTTTTTACCCATTGATCTTAGTCAGAGGTTGATACAGCTGAGACTTTTTCTTTTCATATTCTTTAACACCAAGTAAACCCTTGCGTGTCAGTGGCTTTATTGCCTTGTTTGGGGTAAAAATGTTTCCGCACTCTGTATATTCAACACTGAAATTCGTGAAGAAAAGGATTGCTATCATTTAGGCATTAATACGTCATTAGCCTAATGAATAGTGCTATTATATGTATAATACCCTATCTTTAATATCCCAAAACGCCTAAATAATGACAAGTCTTCGGGGGGGGGGAGTGACATAATGAATGACTGATGGCGTTTCGTGACAATTCTGCAGTCAATCCTGCTGATGACAAAATAACATCAATCATAAAGTGCTATCCCCCCCCCACAAAAACCTCAATTTCTCCGTGTTTTGCCGGCAGCACAAGAAATTTAGCAGTCTGGGATGGATATTACGAATGCTATATTTATAATCATCATCATCAGTCACTCGACCGGGTGCGGTCGTAAGGTCACTATCCAGATGAACCGCTTACCAGCTCTTTCCATACATCTTGGTGGGTATTTATTTATGCCTAGCAGTTCTTGGGCAAACTTGATGGAGATCACCCCTCTCTAGGTCAGACCACAACCGATATCCTCCTACTTGAAGTCTCGCTTTGATCACGTGTCTGTGACCGTTGAATCAATCAGGAGGATTAACTATATGTTAATTGTCATGTGAAAACTTTCTGTTGGGTAGAAATAAATAAAAATAGAAATGAAATAAAATAAGCTTATGACCAGATCACTTTGAAACAACGGTTCCTAAACGATCACTAAAGTTAAGTAACGTCGAGCCTGTTTTTAATTTTTGAAAGCAGGAAACAGATGGAGCAGAATTATTGATTCCCCGGGTGCAAAATTTTTCAGGTTTCGATGTAAAAAAAAACACTCAGTATCAGTTTTAACCTCCCTCGTAATTAATAAACTGTTTTTTCTAAAAAATGTTGCCCTGGTCTGAAAAGATGATAGTCAGATGGAGCAATATCAGGACAGTAAAGGGGACGAGGTGGTACTTCCATATTTAGTGTTATAATGTTTTAATTCTGCTAATATGTAATCTTTCGGTATCGTGTTAGAGCAACGCATCTTTAGGATTAACCAATGGTGGGCGATTTGAGGGCAATTTTTTATACAATGCCTCCAGTTAACGACAATGCTTTTTCACATTAACTGTCTCGTTTTTGTTTAACACTTCTTGATAAATAACACTCTTTATATCCACTAAACATGGGGCATAACACTTTTGTGGTGTTGTCCTGATTTTGGGGATTTATTCTCATTTTTCAGTGAATACTAACCATTGTCGAGTTAGGGCAGGTTGAATTTTGACTTTTGTTTAAAAAATTCCAATTCTACTCAGTGTAAAAGCTGGAGTTTGATGTGATAAATATTGTGGCCTAAGAATTAGATTCATAGCACTTACAAATTTTTGAGCATTTAGGTTTAAATATCGTCTGAAATACCTAATTTTCGTAGTTCTTTGCTTACAAACTAACCACAAAATTTGACTATTTCAAGAATAATTATTAGATACATTGAATGGAAAGTATATTGAAACCAGAATTCTAACTATTGATCACCACAAGCAAAACTTACAATTCTTTTACTATATTCGATAAGTAAAACATGTGTAAAAGAAAACTGTAAAAGATTACAAAAATGGCTACTCAATCAATAAGATTTGTTAGATCATTTGTTAGATCATAATTAATAAAAACAAAAAATAGATAAAAGTGTATATAACATCATAATACTGCTAGGCACAAATTATGACGAAATTTCTTAAATTTGCATTGTTTATTGAAAATCGTACTAAAACTGCTGTACTATATAATATATTACATCATAATATAAGTAAATTGTTCAGTATAATTTCTTTTTGAAGTAAATGAAAGTTTTATCTGATGACACAATGATTTAATAATAATGTGCTTGTGCCATGCATCTTGTCAATACACAATTTGTAAAGCTTCAGTAAATTATTAATTTTATAAAGCTGCCCTATAAGGCTTTCACTAATGACCAGAATTAAATTCCAACACTACAATTTTGAACCTAAATTTAATCTTTAAACTCGTCTCCTCAAAAATCGATATGGATTAAAAAATATATATATTTTGTGCTTTTATTTATCATGTCAAACCCCAACTTTTCAATTGAGTGCAATACTACGTTTCAAACATCGAACTGCTCCTATTGTATGTTGGATATAATTAAAGAGAACTAATGTTTCATCACAGGTAAAGATTCTGTTCAGGAAAAACTCATTGAAAAACTCCTCTGCTTCTGCCGATATAATTTCTGAATCATTTAAAAAATTTCCTTGCCTTCAAACTCTTTTCAAAATTTAAAAACAAGAAATAGATAAAGTTAGCTAATGGTTATAGTCCAAACATTTAAGTCCCAAATTCTTTAAAACATTCACTCTCTTGCCATCTCTGTGAGCAGGTGGATTTTCCTGCAGAAAAAAGAACTCATAATAAACTGTATACCTCCTTTGTCGACCTCACAGCCCCATATGACTATATCAATAGAGACTTTCTCACCTCATCCATTAGAAACTACCTTCCAAGTTTCGAATTCCCTGAATGCATCGA
The DNA here is from genome assembly GCA_963932145.1 of Acanthosepion lycidas. Classification (NCBI taxonomy): domain Eukaryota; kingdom Metazoa; phylum Mollusca; class Cephalopoda; order Sepiida; family Sepiidae; genus Acanthosepion; species Acanthosepion lycidas. The sequence goes on along the minus strand of OZ010576.1, from coordinate 114,690,748 downwards.
TTGAATAGAGGAAGTGTATCGATCTACAGAATCTTACATATCTTGCAAGGAGCCCAATACGGAAACATTTCAAACTTCATCAGGAGTACGACAAGGAAGAAATAAGAGCCGCGATCGATTTCATTTCTTCCTAAAATATGGCCTGGGCATTTACATTAAATGTGATGAAATGAACACTGATCATTTGAAGATTTCATACTATATCCCAAACGAGTCTACCAATAGACGACAACGATCCTATTTTCCCTCCCGAGGCCAATGAACTGATAGGCTATGCTGCTGACATAGGTGTGTATAGAAGATAAAAAAATGAAACAAAGGACAGGCTGATTTGGCTTGTTTTGTTTTACGGCACCTGAATGACTTATTCAATGCCAACATAATGTGTGCATATATATATATATATATATATATATATATATATATATATATATATATATATATATATATATTGTATTTGTAAATTATTTGTAGACAGTTTAGAGACATTCAAATTTATATCAAACATTATAATCTTTATGAACCCCCAAAATAACACTTTCAAAGTAAAAGAAAATAACAGCGTCTGTTTTCAACCTTTTTTTACAAAGAAAATTAGTGACAACTTCTCTCAAAAATTCCTTCTCTCTTTTTCTCTCTATTGGTTTTTTCTTCCCTACCCCTTCGATATCAGTATATAACTTCCGTTAAGTTAACCGTTTAAATGTGTCAATATCTGCTAACTCACTCATGTCTTCTCTCTTCCCCCCTCACCTCCTCACTTCGTTAATGTACATATGTTTAATACGGCCCGTCAAAAATGTGTAATTTTTCTTTGTTTCCAGGGTTCTTCAGTTACTCCTATGTATACCTTTTCTTCATTACAAAACAACGTAATATACCAAGCCACGATAAAATCGCCAGATAATGAAAAACCGAACAAATCGCTTTAATTAAATTCTCAAACCAAAACAAAACTATTAAATAAGTGATATAAACAAATTTTTACTACGTTAAAAAAAAAAAAACACCGATTAAAAACAAATAAATAAATATATATATAAGATAAGAAACAAAAAATAAAAATAAATAAAAACAAGCAAAATAATTTAACCTAAATAAATAAATAAACAAATAAACGACTTCCGGTAAAATAACCGCCAAAATAGACTACCCACAATGCACCACTGACCCGTATATATATAAATAGAAAATAAATAAATAGAAAAATAACAGGACACGTGGCCTGACGATTGTATATAGCATGAAACAGACTGTCGCCTCTAAGTGTTGACTTCTATGTTCACTTTTATATTTACACACGCTCTATCTCTGATATTGAGCATATATATATATATATATATATATATATATATATATATATATATATATATCAACAAGCACTATTGTTTCACTCTGTCACCTATATATATATTTTTTCTCAAACAAATGGAAAAAAAGACGTGACGTTTCACACACGGCTTGCCTACAAGCAGGATTGTTCATAACCATTTTCGATTCCGTCAAAGTGCAGTTGAAATGCACTGAAACCAAGTTGCATCTTTGTAGTGAGTAAAATGGTTTAGTCTATATGATAAAATTATAATAAAGGAATATATATATATATATATATATTATATATATATATATATATATATATATATATATATATATATATATATATATATATATATGAAGAAATATACTCTTAAGGTGTGCTATATTTATCAGATAAAGTGCTCAATATCAGAGATAGAGCGTGTGTAAATATAAAAGTGAACACACACACACACATACACGCACACGTATATATATATATATATATATATATATATATATATATATATATATATATATATATATATATATATATATATACAGTAATACTTTTTTATTCAAAAAGCGGTTGCTGTTAATATTTGTTTCAAAATTGTATACCTGCAAATATTTTTTTCAAAAAATGTTACCTGGCAACATTTTTTTCAAAAAATGTATAGCAGGTAATATTTTCTTTTATTTTTCAAAAATGTATACCTTCTAATATTTTTTTAAGGGTATGTGGTAATATCTTTTGTTTTTAAAAATGTATTGCTGGTAATAATGTATAGCTTGTAATAATTTTTACAAAGTATTTCTGGTAGTAAGACCAATTTTTACATTTTCATAGTGTTTTAATCCCACACGGTGGACCTAGGAACACCAGCAATTGATCAGAGGCCTTGCTGTCGGATATAGTTTATCGTCTTACCGATTGGACAGGCTGTGTCAGAAGTAGTTTTGCCCAATACCACAAATTGCTACGAAAAAAAATCATCAACCTGGGAAAGTCGAGTTATATTCTTATAATAACCTCGTCAGATCGAGACTTTCATATGGATGCCATGCACGGAGTCAAATCTGTTCACAGATATCTAGTTTCAGCTGTATCAACCGCTGACTAAGATCAATGGGTAAAAACGTAAAGCCTCAGGCAAGGTCATCCTTCTTTGAACGTTGTGGGCTGGCGCTACAGAATCACACATAAAGAAATGTACCAAATAACAGAAACCACATCACTTGAGGACTACAAACAGTAGCAACAACTAAAATGGATAGCACATGTAACTCGAAGAGAAAATAATGACATAATCAAGATGTTAACATTCCACATTGCAAATCGAACGTTAGGAAGAAAACGCCTCTGAATAGTGGAAAAGGCGATAAAGGCTACTGAACTTGAGAGACTGTATTTTCTAAAAAACAAAAAAAAACAAAACATTTTAATAGGAAGGTTTTATAAATTTCAACTGAAAACAATGCAGGCTGCTCGGTCAATGAGTGGCAAATATTTCCTTATATGGAAACGGATAATATTATCATTTCCATAACCATCTGCAAGAAGGATATAACCAGAGTATTAATAGATAGTTTCTCGTCTCATCCATTAAAAACCGCTTTTCAAGTTTCTTAACTATTAAGGAGAGAGGAGAATAAAAGAACAAGAATTAAGAAGACAGAAGATTGATATTGTATTTAAATTTTTGAAGATCAGAGTTGACTGGAAAGCAAGAAGCTGGTAAAGAGTTCCACAAGCGAGAATTGCGATAGAAGTTAGTTACATCAATCCATTTGAACTGTACAATTCAAAATTGACAATTCTGTCAAAGCCATCAAATTTAATTCCCTGATAAGAAAATTTCGTTAATAACATGACTAAACGATCATGAGCACAGGTCCCTTAACACCTGAGAGTCGTAGGGGTAACACTTGAGCAGCAGTGGTGGATCTTGGGCGAGATAGCCTGACAGAGCCGGACCATCTCCAGATTGCTAAAATATACTGATGATTATTTTCTCATTGCTAGAATTTGCAGCCCCTCTCTCTGTCTCTCTCTCTCTCTCTCTCTCTGACACATACATTCACGCTTTTTCTCTTTCACCATTATCGCACTCTTTCGCGTTCACTTCCTCTTTCTTCCGCTCCCTCTCTTTCTGTCACACACACAAATTTCTCCCTCTCTCTCTCTCTCCCACATACTTATTCTACCTCTCTCATAAACAGTTATTCTCTCTCTCTCTCTCTCTCTCTCTGTTGTGGCCTGCTTAGGGACCAGAAAGAAAGACACGGAAGGCGAAGGTAGGTTGAAAAAGTATATTGAAGATATATGCAAAACAATAGTATTAATAATAAGTAGATTAGCACTGCGTCTACTATTCCACTCCACTTCACACTCTGCGCCACCGTCCGACTCGCAGTTTGTATTTATGAGAGAAGGAAGAGTTCATTATACTGTAGGCGGGTTTACCACAACACTCTCTCTATCTGATTCTCTCGCGCATACTTTCCTGCTCTCTCTCTTTCACGCACGCACACACAGACATACACACACATTTTCTATATCTCTCCTTCTCTCACATTTTACTTTCCTCAAATTGCTTTACGCGCACTTTCCTTTCATCGACAGGTAGTGAAAAATGGGTTTTGGATATAAAAAAAAAACACAGTAGTTTTCAGACGATGATGAACTATTGGCAACAGCAATAAACAGGACTCCATCCATAGATGTCCTTCTTTTATGTCTGTTAGAATACGAAAGTTGTCATCCATGCGGAGGATCATCGCTGCAGACGTTTGTTGCGTTTAAAAGAGGCAAAGTTTTTTTTTTTTTTTTGTTTCTTGCTAGATCTCGTTTGGGTAACCTGAAGGATGCAAGTCGTCTAGTTTAATATCATATTTAAATTTTTAAGCAAATCTTAAAGAAAAATAATCTTTAATCTCTGAAAATTAAATAAAAGTAATAATAATAATATTAATAAACGAATATGCAAAAGCTTAGTTCCCAGTACCCATTTAACCTCTAAAAATTTGGCGTCCCTAGCTCGATCCGTTATTGTGTGATGCGACGAGAGACAGATGAACAAAATAGGCATTATACGAATTTGACCAACGAAAATTGGATAGTCATAGATCGAGCCGTTCTTGTGTTACACAATGACTAACAAAAAAAAAGGCAATTATTAAATAAATTTTAATGTTTTTTTCGTCAAAACATGACAAATTTTATTGATTTATTTATGTCATATACTCAGTCGTTACTTTAAAATAAGCAACAAAATCTATACCTAGTTACATATTCTCAATTTGTTGCCTGATATTGAAAATTGTCGAAATCGCCCGGTTTTGGAAAACATAAACTGTTAGTATGCTCGGCAAAAAAAAAAAAAAAAAAAAAAAAAAAGAATAAAAAAAGAAATCATAAGATCTCCATATTGGCAAGATTCATCGACTACAGATTTTCATTGTTTCGATCGCTAGTTCAATAGAAGTAGGTAGGTTTTCCGGTTCACACTCCTCGTCTTTTGAACAGGAATATAGGTTTTATCCCTTTTTTACTATTTAGGATTAGGTTTTATGTTTCCTTCTAATGTATTATTTTTCTTTCACTCCCAGTAGACCGACTTAGTGTCATTATCTTCTTGCATGAGGTAAACTGATGAATAAAATATACTTTTTTGATAAATAATGTTATATTTATATTTTTTACAATAATTTTCACCCTGTACAAGACCCAAGAACCACTCGAGATAGACGGTTACAGAGGCATAGTTTATGGTGATATGTGCGGAAGATAATGGTTAACCCTAGACCTGAACAGAATATGATTATAGTGATCTGGAAATTAACCTCTTGGGAGTGGTTGGAAAGAAGCTGCTCGAGTGAAACTTGCAACTCACCACTGGAATACGAAGGGAATGAAAGTGGAGTGCTTCGGTATGCGTGATATGGCGGATCTTAGCCGTGAAGGTTAGAACTGGTGGAGCTAAGGAGAGTAGATCATGTGGACACTGGCGACCTAGCGACAGAGCAGTGAGAGTCTTGCGACGTCTTGTCTATGATAAAGGGGTTGTAATCTGGTAAATAATTCATGACCTACAAGGATGTTGTGACGCTTTTAGACTCTATCAAAGGGAAAGTGAAGACTGAGTAGTTCCTACTCATATATGGCAGCATTTTCTGTATATTTTGGCGGTTTTTTAAGGTAGAGGCTAGCAGGATGAATCAGATACCTACTGAAGAGGTACAGAGAATCGACCTTTTTCTTTGGATCTTTAGCGATGGATCATATTTACCAGTTCCGCTTGAGGTCTGGGCTGAGCGTAAGCCTCATCAGGCGCTCAAGGACCTTTCTGAGGGAACATCCGTTCATCGCGATTGGTGAAAGTTCTGCATCCGACTGGTGACGGCAAAAGGTCACTAGTTTGGTTTTTGAAGCATAGAATATGACCAGCCAGATTTCCACCCCAATGAGCCCTCAGAACTTGGTCAGAGGAAAGATCAGCTGCCAAACTTTGAACATCAATGTTTTTGGAGGTTAACACATAACCGTTGTATCGTCAGTATAAATATTCATAAATAATTCACATCGCGCACAAAATAAAAATAAACAGATCTGTGTATTTTTATTTTGTGCCCGATGAGCTGGAAAACCAGAGAAACTTAAGTCGCACACCTAAATGTAGGTATTTGTATATGTACCTTTATTAATATATATCTTTGCTCTGTCTAAACTCATCGAGCACTATTATGTTTACACCTCTTGGCTAAATCTGATGATTATTTATTTGCTTGCCTGTATATACACGCCAACACGTGCGTTACGGTTGCCTATATCTGGTCAGTTGATTTACCTAACTATATATCTATATTAATTAATATACATTTTTCCCTACCGGTAGCACGACTCGGTGTTTCATGTACAACGGAATCTGCAGGTGCTAAATTAAGACTGACCTTTACATATTTTAAATTTTTCTAAATATATCGGGTTATCGTAATGGTGGGGCAGTCCATATTATATACGGGAATTGTTGTTTTATATATATATATATATATATATATATATATATATATATATATATACAGTGTGTCCATGAGGTTTGTGTGCACTTTAAAAAATTTATAACTTTATTTGTATTTGCAATAGAAATAATTTGTAAAAAGGATTAGAAAGAAGTAAATCTATATTTTTTAAGCTTTTATTGAAATTTTATTTAAGTTTCCACATGTCCTCCATCATTAGCAATACAAAGGGTAATACGATTTTGCAGTTCACGGAAAACATTTGCCAACTGATGTAACGCTTGAAATCACATTAGTTATTTTAGCTATACTTAAAACTAGGTACATTAAACTTTATAACATTTTTTACAGATTATTTCTATCGCAAATACAAATAAAGTTATAAATTTTCTAATTGCACACGAACTTTATGGACACCTATATATATATATATATATATATATATATATATACATTTTTTATATATAACATTTTTACAGATTATTTCTATCGCAAATACAAATAAAGTTATAAGTTTTTTAAAGTGCACACGAACTTTATGGACACCATATATATATATATATATATATATATATATATATATATATATATATATATATATATGTATATGTATATGATATTTCACAGCAGCGGGTCAAGTGTGCTTGACATGTGCACTTGCAGATGTAAACATACAACTGGTTACAGATGTTTAAAATTTGAAACTTAACAAGTCAGAATCGGTATTTCAAAACAAAACAAACACCAATGAATATTAATGATGAAATAAAAAAATACTGAAATTGCTAATTTAGCAGCAGGAAGAAAAAAAAATGTCCCGCTATATTTTCGATCAAATTTTAATTGTAAAACCTGTACGTCCTGAGAATGGTTGGGTAGCGTAAAGGTTATCGCATGGGGAATTTGATTCGGCGAACCGAGTTCAGGTATCCGACCTAATCCCTTTCGCACTAGCACCCTTAGAAAAGGCATGAATATAGCTCTTCCCTAACTATGATTTAATTTTCAGGGTTGCTTATGCTCTCTGCCCTTGTGCTTGCCAATCTGGGAGATTAAGAACTTATGCCTGTTATCAACAAACAAATGTGTATCTATTTTAGCGACACCGTCTTTGCACGTGTGCGCATGCGCGTGTGTGTGCATGTTGCAATATACTAAATGTGAAAAAGTCTAGAAGATAAACAACTCGGAAAACCGAAAACCAGTAAAGAAGGCAACAGGAAACCACTCCAATATTTACCCAAGAACTCATGGTAATTCATAAATACTGAAGAAAAGAAAGTTGTGGAGAGCTATGATCGCCTAATTTCTGAAGGTACGTGGCATTTAAAGAATTAACCCTAGTTTTGATTCACAAAACAGCGCAAGCGAAGCAAATGTGCAAGAATATTTGTGGTCTCTGCGCATACTAGGGAAAGAGGTTGGTGGACCTTTTCGTAAAGTTATAGTTGAAAATTGTTCACTGAGATTCATAAAGGTTGTTAGTAGAATAGTATCCGAACAAAAGGTGATATACTGAAAGGACATGGAAAAGCTTTTACATAGAACGCCTTCGTCTCCATTTGGCGGGTGTCCCCGGGTCGGAATCAGAGACAAGCCCTATGTGCAAGTGTTAAGGCGTCCACCCCTTTTTCATACAAGTGGACTCGACCAGTGTGTACTTGTACTGCTGCCAGTGAATACCCGGCGGATAGAGTGAGTAACAGAGAGATACACTGATACAGTGATACAGTGAGAGAGTGAGAGTGTGAGGTAACCGCTTTGTAGGAGTCACAGTTGCGAGCAGGTAGACTCAGAAGGAAGTCATACTTCGATACTGAATTTCCCAGATTATATATATATATTATTATTGCTACTAACCGCATTTCTGGATCTACTAACCGTATTATCAATTGTATTATTACGTCAATACATTTATTTGCTATATTTCATTCCTGCGTTTGTCATTCATTTGAGACAGGATTTCATCCCGGAATCCACAACAGTAAGAAAAATCGATTGGAATTTTTGAGGAAGGGTTAATAAATAATCTTATCAGCTACTATGGCTAAGTGATTTGTTTTCGCATTGTAGTCGTTTATATCTGCTGGATTTGAAATCAGCCCACCCCGAGTAGCTGTTAGCATAGTATACAAACTAACAGAGAATAATAACCTGCTCTGCTACTATTGGAACTATTTATATTCGGACTATTGTCTTCATCTTTATTTCTGTTATCACAACGTTTCGGCAGTTGTCCCCCACCCCGGCCTTCGTCAGGTGTATATCGATTAGAGTAACCTATAGAAAATTCCGAATTGAACCCTTTGTTTAATATACGGGAGAAGACTGTTCTCGTTCCACTAACCAAGTTGAGGTATTATCTCGCCTAGTTATTACTTTTCGTACTGTTCAGTTATGCCTTGCCTTATTTCTACTGAAACACACTGCCAGGGACAGGAACTGAACTCACAATTACTATGTTACCAAATTCATAAACCCCCGATTTAATCCATTAGGTTATTGTCCCGGAGCTCTGGTTCTGCTATAAGCTCCAAACCATTAAAAATAATTCACCTTTTTCAAACTCCGTTTCAAGGATGGGACAAGATCCATAACGGTGGATGATCGATTCACGTAAATCCCAGATGCAACAAAACATACATCGTTTTACCAGCCTTCTTCGGTATTCCAGAAAGTTTTGGTATTATTTCATATATTATTGAACGAATTTCCTTCTACTCTGACATCAAGAAGTGGTGCTCATCGTATTTTCCGAGGTTACCTCTGGTAATTCTTGTACTGTCACAATGAACTTCATGTTAGACTGTCTTGTGATGCATGAACAAACTAATAATGACACGCACAAGATTGCACTCACCCCACATTGTCCGAGCGGAAGTTCTAAGCTAGTGTTTAAGAGATGGATGTGCGTGTGATATATCGTTTAGAGTCTCAGAATGAAAAAGTAGCGAATCATTGTTGAATTCCGGTTGATTTTGTTATGTTTTTCTTACGAATATCCACAGGAAAGGTATGAGTTCATCATCCACCACATTATAGGATAAAAAGCAAAACAGACTGGGCACTGTAACCAGTAAAATTCAAACAGCAGTTTGTAGCCTTGGCAAATAAAATAGTTATCGTGTATTAATAGAGTCGTTCTTTTAATAAAAAAAAGGCTGAGAGCGTAGTCGGAATCATCGAGTCATTGCAAACGATCCTTTCCTTAGCTGCATAGAATGGGTTTTGTCAGGACTACATGCAGTTTTACATTCAGAGTTTCCCTTCTCCTAGATTGGTTGCCAACCAAGGCTATAAAAACAAGTTTCTTTTGTGATCTTAAATAGATTATATAAAAGCTCTCTTTGTTCGAATCGATTGTAGTCAATGAAAACGATCGTTTCCTTAGCTGCATAATAGGGCTACATTCAGATTTGAATTCAGAGTTTTCATTTTCTTAGGCCGGTTGCCACCCAGGGTTATAGAATCCAGTCATTTAAGGAGTCGACTGTAGTCGGGATCATCGAGTCAGTGTGAATGACCTTTTCCTTTGCTGAATAGTAAGGGCTTCGCCAGGGCTACATTCAGTTTTGAATTCAGATTTTTCATTCTCTTATCCCGGTTGCCACCTAGGGCTATAGAATCCAGTCCTTTAAGGACTCGACTGTAGTCGGGATCATCGAATGATCTTTTCCTTAGCTGAATAGTATGTGCTTCGCCAGGGCTACATTCAATTTTGAATTCAGAGTTTTCATTCTCTCAGGCCGGTTGCCACAAGGGTCTATAGAATCCAGTGTTTTATGGAGTCGACTGTATTCGGAGTCATCGAGTCAGTGTGAATGATCTTTTCCTTAGCTGAATAGTATGAGATTCGCCAAGGCTCTATTCAGTTTTGAATTCAGAGTTTTCATACTTTTAGTCCTGTTGCCATCCAGGGCTATACAATCCAGTCTTTTAAGGTCGAGTGTAGTCGGGATCATCGAGTCACTGTGAATGATCTTTTCCTTAGCTGAATAATATATGCTTTGCCAGGTCTACATACAGTTTCTAATTCGGAGTTTTCATTCTCTTAGGCCGCTTGCCATCCAGATCTATAGAATCCAGTCTTATAAGGAGTCAACTGTAGTCGGGATCATCGAATCAGTGTCAATGATCTTTTCCTTTGTTGAATAGTTTGTGCTTTGCCAGGGCTACATTCAGTTTTGAGTTAAGAATTTTCATTCTCTTAGGACGGTTGCCACTAGGAATTATAGACTCTAGTGTTTTAAAGGTGTCGACTGTAGTCGCGATTATCGAGTCAGTGTGAATGATCTTTTCCTTAGCTGAATAGTATGAGATTCGTTAAGTCTCCATTCAGTTCTGAATTCAGAGTTTTCATTCTCTCAGGCCGGTTGCCACCCAGGGCTATAGAATCCAGTCCTCTAAGGACTCGACTGTAGTCGGGATCATCGAGTCAGTGTGAATGATCTTTTCCTTAGCTGAATAATATGTGCTTTTCCAGGGCTACATTTAGTTTTGAATTCAGAGTTTTCATTCTCTTAGGCCGGTTGCCACCCTGGGCTATAGAATATAGTCATTTATGGCGTCGACTGTAGTCGGGATCATCGAGTCAGTGTGAATGATCTTTTCCTTAGCTGAATAGTAAGGGCTTCGTCAAGGCTATATTCAGTTTTGAATTCAGAGTTTTCATTCTCTTAGGCCGGTTGCCACCCAGGGCTATAGAATCCAGTCTTTTATGGAGTTGTCTGTAGTCGGGATCATCGAGTCAGTGTGAATGATCTTGTAGAATAACACAGTATATTTCCACCTACATTTTTCGCGCGCGCGAGTTTTTCAATCCCTTCCTCTCACTTTCAGCTAGTAATAGCATTAAACGGTTGTTCTGTAGCCGACGTTAAGGGAACCAGCTGCTGCTGATGTTGTTGCCAGTCTTAACAGAATTTGAAATTATTTTTCTCCCGCGTTTTTCTCTGACGTCAAGGACAGACTGGTTTTTCGAAGTTAGTTGCGGCCAGGTCACTGAACCGATAAGTGACTCATTTATTCCTCGTCTATTTACCCATATTTCAGACAGGGATATCTTAACAGAAAATTATGCTTAGTCCCTTTTGGCTCGTCGTGTGTAATCGCATCAAGTCGATGCAACTTTCAGCAATTAATTCCTCGACTTGAAGCCAACATCTTGTTTGCACTTTCCTCAGTTTTCTATCAGGAAAACATAGCGTATACGACACTGTCATCACAACACCTTTTTTCGATGACTTATTTCTCGTCCCGATGCGAACATCTTGTTCGAGCCTGCTTTCGTCCATGACCAGGGAGCTCTGAAACCTTCAAATATCAAGAATGAGAACTTCTCATTTTCTTTGAACTCTAACCCTTTCGAACCAGTACCTCAAAAATATAACATTACACACACATTACACAAATCTCGCAGTGAGTAATTTTCTTTGTTGTGTTTGCATAATATTCTGTATAAATTGACTGTTCTGGAACTTTCTCCCTGGAGAAACTTTTTCCCGCCTTAGCCATCTTGAATTTCGTTTTGGCGCGGAACACTAACATTCCTTTAGTGACTACTTGTCACAACCTTTTCATTTATTGCAAAGATCCAGTAACTTTACTGAATGTCTCCACTGTCGAGACAAATTACTTGTTTAAAAAAAAAAATAAAATTTTATATTTGTGCTTTTACCAGACTTACTTTCGTCGTTCCTGCTGTCTACTTATTTTTCACATTTTATGCACGAGTTAAACGACCCTTCTTTTTTCTCACTGAGGAAATTGTGATAATTTTACGGTGAAAGAACACGTTATTTATATATTCTTTTTTTTTCTTTGTTAGCGGATTCGGTAGTCGTGTGTAGTGTCTGGCACAAGGCCACCTTTTCGTAGGCCGGCACTGCATTGCTATTGGGTCCGCAACAATCTTTTCCTTGGCTGAATAGTATGTGCTTCGCCAGGGCTACATTCAGTTTTGAATTCAGAGTTTTCATTCTCTTACGCCGGTTGCTATCCGGGGATATAAAATCAAGAAGTCGACTGTAGACGGAATCATCTAGTCAGTGTGAACGATCTTTTCCTTAGCTGAATAGTATGTCCTTCGCGAAGGTTACATACACATTTAAAGTCAAAGTTTTCCTTCTAGTCCGATTATTTTCCGAGGCTAGAGATCCTAGTATGTTCTACAATATACACATAGCTGGATGGAGAAGAAATGTATTCATACCTTTTCCAATGTTATTAGCACGTAAGTAAATGCAATGAACTCGGCTGGAATTCGAACTCGGTTTTCCGTTCCTTTAGTCCTAGCTACTATCCTTTACACTACAGTAATCACTAATTCCTTTTATAACTTTTTTACTTAATGCAGTCACACATCAAGGCTACAATTCAAGGCATATAAAACAGGGACACATGGCACAGTGGATAAATGCGTTAGTTAGATCCAGTGACAGGACCCAAAGAGTGTAAGTTCAATACCTCGTTAAGGTGGTGGAGAACTTGCAGAGGGGAATGAACAGGAGAAAACTGATAATTGACATCCATTAGACATGACACGTGGAACTAGAACAGTTTACACCATCGAGCGAAATAATGGCTTCAGTTCGACATTCCAACCACCTGAAGAAGGCCGGAGCTTACAACGGCCGAAATGTTGTGATAAATATCCCAACAAAGATAAGCATGTACATAATACCACATCTCAGAAATATAGACAGATACTGAAAGGTCGGATAAATATGGCGACAAAGATGAAGGCAATAGTCCGAATAATGTAAATAGTGTACATAATACTTCATCTCAGAAATAGAGACAGATACTGGAGGGTCGGATGAATATGGCGACAAAGATGAGGGCAATAGCCCGAATAATGTAAATAATGTACATAATACCTCATCTCAGAAATATAGACGGATGCCATTTAAAACAAATTTCAGAAAACTCTCGATAAAACTATCCGAAGTTCAAAAATAAAGACCAGTGGTCCTCTTTGTGACTTTCGCGCAGGGATCAAAGTGTAGTAGCTGTTCTTCATCTCACTTTGAGGAATGCCTGGTCCCGGAGATTCCAACCTTCTCTCACTGCAAAAAAGTGTGAGTGTTGCTGGAATACCAACACTAGAGTAACAGTGGTTGCTGGATTCGTTTACATGTACGTGTATGGGTACCCCACATTAAAAGTAACATCATACCACATTTTATCTTGGTCGGAATGTAGATGACTTAATGAACAGCGCTCTTTTAAAGGACCTTCGAGTTGGGATCTGTTCCTCCTTCTTAAAGTGATGAAGGAAGCTTGCTTCTAGGGATTACAATCCTATGGCAATCCTATGGCATCACCTCTATCATTACACTAAAGGGGGAAGATACCAATGTCAGTGTGATAGTGGTTGTGGGGACGGTGCAGTTTTTGCAAATGGACCATATGTTTGGGTATGGGCACCCCTTACGCGAGAAGGCAATTAAAGGAACGTTACTTCTCATAAAAATGGTTGGGTATTTATCATTTACCATTTTTAATAAAAAAATAAAATTCCCTATTCCTATTAAAGTTTTTAATCGGCTAAAATTTAATTTTGTTTTAATATCGTAGCCGTTTTAGGGAACGGGTGAATGTTTTTAGTATCAGAATCCCTTTTCCTTTTCAGCTGAGCATCTCCTCCTGAGTATGACGATAAACTACATCCAGTAGCAAGGCCTCTGATCAGGAGACTGGAGGTTTTGAGGAGTTTGGAACCCGCCTCTTAATTTCTGTTATTCTCAGGTTCACCCTGACCAGGTGTGGTAGCACCGGTTACGACCCCAGCTATGAACAAATAGTTAAACTTCAAACTGGGGTCAAACACTATGAAAGTATAAAAATACATTTATATAGTGAAAATACCAGCAATACATGTTGATATTAAAAATTACCAGCAATATACTTTTGTAAAGAAAATTACTAATGCTCCCAAGAGAAATGAATTTAGGCATTAAATGACCCATAAGGATGTTGATATACCGTTAAACAAGCAAACAAATAAATCATTTGAGCACAGATTTAATTCTGACAAAACTATTACCTCTGTACTGATTAGCAAAATATCAATGTACAATGGTTCTTAACTGGGGGTGGGGGTCATATAGCCAGAGGGAGGTCATGGTAAATTTTATGGGGTCTACAGAAATATTTTGTGATTTGGGGATCCACAAATTTAATGATAGAGGCCACGTGCTACAACCCTGTTAACTTCTATATTTTAGTTCTAATGAAATTAAATTATATAATAAAATATAAAAAAAACTGATTTAAAGAGTGTTTTTTATACTATAACTGTGCATTTACATAAAATTTATGTGCTGAACATTTTTTTTATTTCGCAGAACCCTTAAAATAGTTGTGTGCATTTTTTTTCTTTTTGCCGAAATAAAAGTTTATTTTACTTAACTGGTTTGGTTTTTAAAACAAGCAGTTTTGAAGTTTATATGGAGAAATATCACTGTATTTGTTTCGGAATTTGTAAAATGAGATTGTGTTAAAGTAACGGCTAGGAAGGCACCATACAAAACGTCAATTAAAATGGGCCATGGATCGAAAAAATGTTGAGAACCACGCCAATAATATGAGGGGGGGGGCAAAAGTAACCGGAATTGTTTCATATAACTTTATTCATTTATTGTTGCATCTTTATATTCTTATCACCTTTAAAGTATTCTTCATTTGACGCAATGCACCAGTCCAGACGTGTTTTCCACTGTTCAAAGCAGCCCTGTTCTTGTGAATTTATGTTTTTTAATGACTCCGTCGTTTTCTTCTTAACCTCTTCCGCCTCTGCAAAACGTTTTCCTTTGAAGACTTTCTTCATTTGGGGGAACAAAAAAATGTCGCAGGGGGCAAGATCGGGTGAATAAGGAGGGTGAGGAAGTGGGGTCATGCTATTCTTGGTCAGAAACTCTCTCACACTCAAGACGGTGTGCTCTGGCGCATTGTTGTGATGCAACCACCAAACTCCACTTTGCCACAGGTCAGGACATTTTCGTCTCGCCTTGTATCGCAAACGCTTCAGGACTTCAAAGTAAAAAGCCTGGTTAACAGTTTCACCAGGAGGAACAAATTCTTTGTGGAAAAATCGTTTCACATCAAAGAAACAAATCAGCATCGTCTTGACATTAGACTTGACGCGCTTTTTTCGGTCATAGTGACGTTGGATGCTTCCACTGTCTTGATTGCTGCTTCGTTTCCGGGTCGTATTCATAGCACCAGCTTTCGTCACCAGTGCTGACCTTCGGAAAAAGGTCTGGATTAAATTTCAAATGTTCTTTCAGTTTACGACAGTCATGGTAAAAATAGACGAAAAGATGTAAAGCACTTCAAAACAACTGTGAAACACCGAGTTGTACGTCTTCCCACAATGACACCAGTTAGCACACTGATGCCTGAGGGTTGCTTCAAGTGACATATAGCAGTGGAAGCCTGAACTACCACGGGCTTGTCACACAGAAAACGATTCCGGTTATTTCGTATATACGTTATATATATTTTTTAAATGCAGCTGTCAAAAAAGTACACAAAAAACCCCCTAGAATAATGGAAAAAGACTCTGAAGGTCATATCTATGAAAAATCCATGTTGCAATGTTTTAATACTGCCTAGCTAAAAGCTAAAACAAAATTTTAATCGATTATATTGATAAATCTACAGATGATGTAATGGTTATCGGTTCGGAGCAAGAAATCGACAAGCCGTTTGAATTTCCAAGATCATGAAATTCACTTTCGCGCAAATACACTTGAGAAATCGATCCCTTCCCCTCTAGCTGTGACAACCAGTCCAGGAGAAAGAAAACTCTAAATTCAAACCCTGTTAGGCATGGGGTTATAAACTACCTCCCCTAACAACCTATTTGCTACGGAAACCATATCAGCAACGCCTTGTATGATGAGAGTTGTGGCTTCTTACTCCTCACTGGTGTCTACGATAACTTGTTGAGTGATACTAACATAGTCGTTGGGGGACTAATGTCTGAAACGGTTTTTCAAAAACAGCAGCTATTTAAATGTGTTTAATGTTATTCATGTTTTCGAATCAATGGACAGATATATTGGCATAATATTGTTTTTTCATTCCAGTATGTTTGTTTTGATTCTTTTTTTGAACGGCATATCAACCTCTATGTTTTATTTAATGCCAACATCTGAATATGAAAATTCAGACTTTATAATTCATTCAAAAGAATGACATTATTTTGTGATTAAATTGTAATTACTTAAAAGCATTTATTTTCCAAATAGACTTGCAAAATCAAACGGTGAATGAAAACTCATTTCTCCTTAAAAAAATGAAATTAATCATAACAAATTATGTTTTATAATTTAATTTTATTTTATTTTATTGTGACAATGTATGTCATATATCAATTTTGCTATAAAATGTATTGTTGGTTATTTTTTACAAAAAAGGTAATCTTGGTAATTTTAATAAAAATGTAAGGCTGCTATTTTTACTATAAAAATGTATTTTTTATATATTCCTAATGTATTGATTTTTGTTTATAGGCTCACTATTTGCCCATAGCTGGGATCCTAACAGGTGCTACCACCCTGGTAAGGGTGAACCTAGGAACAACAGCAACACGCTCCTCAAAACCTCCAATCTGCCTGATGCAGTCTATCGTTATACCGTGGAATGTCATTGCGAGTAATCAATTCATGTTCAAATCTCTGATGCACAAGTGTATGTTTTAGTAATAAAGATGAACGGGGTTCAAAAAGGACATTTTGGGATCACTGCTGACCGCATGCTAATTTTCTGAAGTATATTTTCTGCCTTCATCATCCTATCCATGATATCAAAGTATGATGGATTGGTTTGTTTTGTTTTACGGTATATCAACCTCAACGGGTTATTTAATGCCGACAAGATATTTATTGCTGATAATATTTTTTCCAAAAATGTATTGCTGGTAATATTTTTCCTTCAAAAATGTATTGCTGATATTTTTTTCCTACAAAAATGTATTGATGGTAACAATTTTTCCTCAAAAAATTTATTGCTGATATTAAAACCTATTTTTACACTTTCATAGTGTTTTGACCCCAGTTTAGGGGTTAACTATTTGCCCATAGTTGGGACCCTAACGCGTGCTACCACCACGGGTCAGGGTGGATCTGGGAACACCAACCACGCTCATCAAAACCTCATGAAAAGAGGCCTTGCTGTTGGATTTAATTTATCGTCTTACCCAGGACGAGGGTGTAGTTTATCGACTTACCCGGGACGCATTAAATTATGAGATGCAATATAACAAATAAAGATTTGTTGTAAAAAAATGTACGCCTTCTAACAAGCCGGATATCATGAACATTTTTGAGAATGGAATATGATGGTGCCTTTTGCACGCTAACGAGTGGAGTAAGTTCATTGGTGGATATTCTAATATTGCTCCTTTGCACATGATTAAATATTTACGAATCTTCCTCGAAGATATATAAAGTAACTCATCCCTAAAAATATCACGTATCAGCAATCAAGTTTAGTCTAAACTACTGTTTCATATCATGTGTAGTTCTTTCTTGACCCCATCCACAAAAATGCCAGATATGTTTAATTCAGTTTCTAAGAAACCTATTTTTATCATTTCACTCTATGCAAGGCAAAAAAGCCGCTAAGAACCAAGAAAAACATTATTAAGGAGAGAAAATAATAAAAGAACAGGAATTAAGAAGATAATGATGAACACTGCATTTAAACTACTTACATTATTCGGACTACTGTCCTCATCTTTGTTGCCGTATTTATTACAACGTTTAGATCGATGTATGCTCCGCCCTTCTTCAGGTGGTTGGAATGTCGAACTGAACTCTTTATTTCGCTCACTGGGGTAGACTGTTCTAGTTCCACGTGCTATATCTAATGGATGTCAGTTATCAGTTATCTCCTGTTAATTCCCCTCTCCAAGTTCTCCACTGCCTTAACCAGGTATTGAACTCACAACTCTTTGGCTCCTGTCTGAATAATGTAAATAGTGTACATAATACCTCATCTCAGAAATATAGACAGATACTGCATTTAAATCTTTGACGATCAACCTTGACTGCAATGCAAGAAGCTGGGAGAGAGTTCCACAAGGGAGAAGTGCGATAGGAGAAACTGTTAGTATAGAAATTTTTTACATCTAGTAATTTTAACTGTAAAATTGTGAGACCTAACTGCCAATCTAGATCTGCGCTTAAATTCATAAAGTCGAGGTACCAGGGGAAAAAAGCTCATCAAAACTATCATCATGAAAATATTTGTAGTTCACAGGAAATCTACGTTACGCCGGTGGAAAAGTGATTGAAGCCGAGATGCCAGGCCAGGACTGATATTATTGCAGATTCTTCTTTGTATTTCATCTAAAATCTCTAAATACATAGCAGAAGCCCCAGACCACAAATAATATCAAGTGAGAGAACAGTACCCTAATAAAGTGACGCTGAGGTACAAATATACAAGGCCGAAAACACTCGGCGCATATATCACAATAAATAAGCGCACTTGTGACTTGTTTTGATAAAAGCTGTGTATAATCTTGCTGGTGGAGCCGAATTAAAATTACCTTTAGGTTGGCTGACCTAGTTCGGTCAGATAATCTCCGACTGAGGACGTTCCCAACTATGTATATGTGATTTACAAAGTCGTCTTGGCTGCCTTATCTTTTAAAATTTAAAATAATAATCTTCCTAACACCCAGACATAATTCTTCTCTATTAGTCAAACCCATGAACAGAGATTCACACTGCGTCAGCTCCGTAAAAGACATGTTCCTCTTGTTAAAGTCAAGCAAATTTGTGGGATCGAACGCGGTATCTGCTGTTGCCTGTCATAATTCACTAAGGCAATGCATGTTCATGTTAACACCCACAGTCAATTAAAACCAGAAGACCAGAGCCATGCCAAATCCAGCATTAGTGAATTTATTATTATTATTATTATTATTATTATTATTATTATTATTGTTGTTGTTGTTGTTGTTGTTGTGTCGTGGCACAATAGTAAAAATAAGAAAATCAAGTCGAGGTTGGTTTAAGGAACAAGTGTATTTAACATCACAGATACAAAGGTAGGAAACGGGTACTACTCAGCTAGGCAGTTGTTGTACTGTCGCTGCTTACGATATTCAGCCACCCCACGAGGGCGTCATGTGGCACAAGGCCTTTTTAACGAGGGCATTCCGAGCCCGTGGGCTCGGCCAAAAATATGCCCATTGAACCAGTATAAACGGGTTCTGGGCCGGTCTACCTCCCCGAAGGAGACTCCGCCCTTCAGCGAAGCCTCCTTCGGGTTCCTCCCGTCCGAAAGCAGAGAGTCCAACCGATCAGCAGGTCAGAAAGTAAACGACTGACTGTCGCTGCTTACAATATTTATTTGTATAAATATATACAAAATGCGGCACAAGGCCTAAAAGGGGGATAGGGAAGGACGGTCTTCATCTGTCTTAATTCTAAACTTAGCTAGTCGCAGACATTGACCCAATCAAGCCAACAATATTCCAATCACCAAAACAACACATTCACTCCTACCTTTCTTACTACGTCCACCATAATACCTCAAATTCTCTATGATGTCCTAACTAGACCCCTTATGTATGGGGAGGGCAAAAATCAACAACTTTTAAAATGATCCCCAAATGAGTATTTACAATATGACTGAAATATTTACAGTAAAACTAAACAAAACTGTGTTAGTAATAAAACCCCCCACAAACCATAAATGTGGCAGAAACATCAGTTAACTAGACGAAATCAATGCGGGACTAAGAAAATAAGTAAAAACATTTATTTCTCCAAGCATTCACACAGACACACGCATACACAACAACAAATACGAAAAACCACACACACGAAAACGAAAGGCGTCCCGCATCCACCAGAGAACTGATATCACTGACCACCTAACGAGGGAGGGGATGCGGAATTAAACAAAAGAAAAATAGGGACAGAAATAAAAGGGACCAATGCGCATCCATACCCTAGCCAAGTTTACTAGAAAAAAGAGAAAACTAAAAATTCAAAATACAAAACCTAGTCTAACCTAACATCTGGGTGGATTGCCTATGTTCAACCTTGTTAGGACAAAATTCTGTACCTAACCGACATCCAAATGCCACTCTAGGTCAGCCCCTTTCACTCTACACATTCGCGCAAGATTCCCCCACCTTTTGCCAAATTCCGATGAGGTGAGCCGCCGCCTTTCCGTCCTAATCTTGACTTTAAGCTGATGCTTAAAGAACAAGATCAGTTGGGAAGAGGTGAACTTCTCGCCCTCATGGAATCCCTTCTGACGCGTCGTCCAAATCACGACTCGCACAATCCCTAGTAAGCATAAGAACACATAGCGTTCAGCCTTCGTCAATTGCGGCACCACATTGCTACAAACAGAACTGGCTTCCAGGACAAAGAACTTTCCCTGCAGCATGCGAACCATGAAGCCTTCAACAAACTTGCACAACGGCACTACCGTCTTGCACTGAAAAAAGGCGTGACCAATGGTCTCGACTTCCCCAGTACAGCGACGACAGTTTGGATATTTCTCCAAGCCTGCTGAACAAAGTCTCTTGCCGACCCAGAGGGCCCCGCGAATCATCAGCCAGGTGAGTGATGCCTCATCATTATAGTGACATTTCAACCCAGGCGCCCAAGGCCATATCGAGCGAGCCTCCTGCTTCGTAAGACCGAGCTCGTCGATCAGATCATCTTGAACGGACCCCCTAACTAACAATTGATACAATACCTTACGAGACAACGCCTGGGAGTCGGAGAGGCCATCCGTCGTCCGTAAGAGGAGCTTCAAAGCACTACGACATTCGCGGTAGAAGGAGCACTCGGCACGAGGTCGACGGCCGGCCTCCTCCTCGCACGAGTGCACACTTCTCAGGGATGGGAAATGTTTTCGGACATTTTCTTTCCAAAAGGTGCCCACCTCATCCAATCCGCGACACATTCGGTCTAGAAAGTTAATGCGAAGCATATATTGACGAATCTCAATGCTAGGCATACCCAGACCGCCCTCAGAGGGATGAAGGCAACAGATCTCGCGACATACCAAAGGGGCCTTGTCTCTCCACAAGAAAGAGAACAAGGTCCGGACTAATGAAATTAGTCTGGCATACGGGAGTGGAAGCACAGAAAGTCGGTAAAGGAGGATCGGATATATGTGTGAAACACATAACTCCGCCCTTCCCTTCAGGGAAAGTCTCCTCCGAGACCACAGATTAACCGCGATCTCGGCCTTCCCTTGCACCTCCGACCAATTCATTTCCAACTGGAGATCAGGACCGAACCAGACGCCGAGTATCTTGATCGGCCCATCCGTCCAGAGGAAAGGTCCGGGAAGAGAAACTCCCTTCCACGCACCCAACCGCAAGCCCACAGACTTATCGCGGTTGATCTTGGCCCCTGTCACCATCTCATATCTACTGATCTCTTTGCTGACTACGTCAATCTCGGCTCTGCTCGACACAAGAACCGAAACGTCGTCAGCATAGGCAGAATACCTGGCTGAGGTGGAAGCCCCAGGCAGGAAAATTCCGCGCAGGACCGGATTCGCCTTTAACTTGCGAAGGAAAGGCTCCAACGCAAGAACGTAAAGCAAAGGCGAGAGCGGACAACCTTGACGAATGGAGCGAGACAATACGAAAGGCTTCGATCTTACCCCATTAACTTCCACCAGCGCACCGGGGGTCGCATACAAAAGTCGGATCCAGGAGCGAAAGTCGCTCCGAAACCGGCCGCCGAAAAGACAGCCTCCAGAAATCGATGGTCAACCCTATCGAAGGCCTTGGACTGATCTTAATTGATCAGCGCGGCTTCACTGTCGACTTGTTCTAAGATCAAGCGTACCATGTGAAGGTTATCCTGAATAGTCCTACCTTTCACAGCACAAGTCTGTTCAGGGCCAATCAGTTTAGACAGGACTAGCTGCAAACGGTTGGCTAAGATCTTCGCCAAAATCTTTAAGTCCGTATTTAACATCGTTAAAGGGCGAAAGTTCCCTAACCCATCCCCACCGTCCTTGTCCTTACGCAGCAACTTGATCACACCCCTGGTGAAGCGTTGGGGTAAAGACCCCTGCTTCATCCAGTGGTTGTAAATCAGTTCCAGCAAAGGAACAAAAACGTGCGACAACCTCAAGTAAACTTCGTAGGGAAGACCATCTAGTCCCGGAGACTTATCCAGGCCAACCTGCTTCAGCGCTTCCCAGATCTCCGACTCTGTTATGGGACCCTCGCACCTAGCCGCTTCAGCTGCCGAGAGGCAGGGAAAGTCAGCTAAATAGGCGTCGAACTGAGCAGAGCTCAGACCGGGCTCCCTGGTGAAAAGATCCTGAAAGTAGTCCCGAAAGACCTCACATATGCTCGCGTTTGTAGTCACGGTCCGCTTATCCGGCAACGTGACGCATGCAATATGTCGCCTAGACGCGCTTCGATTCTCCTCTGCACGCAGTTCAGCGGCCATATTCGTTGCCTCAGAAGACATTCTTTTTAACCTAGCCCTAACTACCAGAGCTTGATCCTTCTTGATAAGCAAGGAGGACAACTCTGCCTTAGCTAAAGCTATGTCCCCACTAACACGGGATTTCACAGCCCGATCGACTTTATCTTCTAAAGCAGTTTGCACCGCTAATCTATCTAGATTGAGTCGACGACTAAAATCGGCAGCAAACGTTCGAATTTTAGATTTTAAATTGCCCCACCAGGCATTTCCCACAACCGCTCCCGTCAATTCCCTTTGGATGGTTAGTAACAGCTGGTCCCGGAAACCCTGATCACCAAAAAGTGAACACTTCAATTTCCAGTAACCAGCCAATCTAACCTTAGGCTTATCTAAGTTTACACGGACCCGGACAAGCCTATGATCCGTATAAACTATATAATGGAAACTTGGACACTCTAAGAGCCCTACATCGACTCTCCTAACTAAGACTCGGTCCAGATAGCTCGCAAGCGTCCCAGGAGCCGAGTTGCCACTAGTTGTCCAAGTCCATGCTACCTCCCGAGGGTGTTCATTCCGGAACTTATTGACAAGATCAAACCCATCGATAAAGTCCCGAAATGGTTTCACATCCGGGTTTTTAGTACCTTGTTTATGCCCTATACGATCTATATCGGGGTCAAGGACGGCATTCCAATCCCCCGCTAAAACTACCCGACGAGACGTCGTCAAGAACGGCGCGATCTGCCGAAACAAAGCAGGCCGCTCGGAATGGGTATTGGGTGCATAAACCCCAATGAGACGTAGAACCTTATCCTTTATGGTAACATCCAGCACGCAAAGTCTGCCCGCCGGATTCGCGAAGACAAGGGTACAAGCAGCATTCAAAGACTTGCTCACTAGCCAAGAGACACCCCTCGAACGACCATCAAAACAGGCTGAATAAAGGGCGAACTCCTTAGACAGTATGTCCTCACGATCATAAGACGAAAACCGGGTCTCTTGTATACAACATACATTCACCCCGAGGCGCTGAAGGTCACGAGTGAGCCTCGCCCTGCGAGACTCGGACCTCAGGCCCCGGACATTTAAACTGGCTAACCAGAGAGCCATTGTGAAGCCGATTAGGGTTGTTCTTCAGGATAGAACATGGCTGGGGTGAGGACACCGACAGCTCGTCCCATAGATCCGGACGCCATCTCATTCTCGACGGTGTCATCTTGAGACAGGCCGCCGATGTCCGAAGGGTAGGTAAGTTTAAGAGCTCTATAAAGGGATGGATGAACGAAAACAGGGACCCTCCACTTTGAGTTTTTGATTCTGTTCATCAGTTTCAGGGTCGAGGAGATAGGCAGCTGGGGGCACCATTTTTACTGTCGCTGCTTACACACCGAGTAGGTATTACTGGCACTATATATAGTGAGAACCGGTGTAATTCCCTTGTGTTAGAAGGCCGGTGTAACAATTATTATTATTATTCAGTGTTTACTTTTATTCTAAAAAAATATTACGAGAGTATCCGAAGCATTTGATCACACTGTATGACAACAGTCACCATTTGCTTTATAATATAAAGATGTTTCTATTATTAAGAACACAAGACATACATTTGTATCTTTTTTTTTTTTTGGGGATATTCTGAAATAATAATAATAACAATTATACAGATATTTGTCATTTTTAAAGATGTAATGGATTTTATTTATCTGACAGATTTTAATAAATTTCCTCGCCTGTTATTATTGTTATAATTAAATAAACGGAGCGTCTATTCAAATATCAGTATCCAGTAAAAATAACGCTTTAGTGATAAAATCTGTCAGATTTATAAATAAAAATAAATCCATTGCTTCTTTAGAAATTGCATTGTTTACGTTAAGGTACGAAAATGAGCAAATATGAATGTTTGGAGAATCTTTGTAGAAATTTGCGCTTAAAGACACTATTCGGTTTCGCTCGATCGGCCGAACTCTTCGTCGCCGAGTTGGTCTAACGCACATCGTATCTAACAATGTTTCACCCTGCTAGGGGAACGCCGGTTCGAATCCTTCCCGAGGTGGTATCTTTTCTTTAATAAGTTTTCTCCAATATTCAGGCCGTTAGTCGAAAATAAATAAATATACTGTTTCATAAATAAACGGAACGTCTAATCAAATATGGATATTTACTAATGATAACGTTTAAGTGATAAAATATATTTGTCATGTTAAACTTCGCCTGATGCAAAATTAAACATTGGGTAGAAGATTGTCTACCGCCAAGTTTTACAGTGAGTTGACTCTCGTAAAAAATCTGCATGGGTTCGAACACTGATCACAGGAGTAGGTGTATGAGGGGGAATAAGCTATTATCTGAACCAATTAGGAATTTGTCAAATTCAGACAGTTCTACCACATCACCAGATTCCAATAATTAGGTATGGATTTGTTCTGCTTCTTTTGTCCTTTTGTCGCATGCCAAAGACGAGACCGAAATGATAGGCAAAGAGAACAATGTACAAGGAATTTTTCAGTTCATGCCTTCTTCTTTCGCCTGAGGACAAAATCAGTTAAGCTAAAATGTAGTAAGAAAAATAGGTATTTTCTTTCTACAGTTAAATTATGCTTCAAACGTCGCCTAGTCGATAACAAAAAAAAATTACAACTTACGCCCTCTACTCTAACCATTTAGTTAATCTCGCGAACTTGTGTCTGCTTGTATCTGTAAAATGGCGCCATAAGGAGGTTCTGATCGACAATATATCTTCAAATGCCAAATGGTGTCCGCAATATTCTTGATAACTCCCTTTCTGAATTAACATGCAATCCGTTTGCACAAGGCAATGAATTATTCATTGTAGTTTAACAGTAGCCACGTTTTACAATTACGCAGCAAATCGATGTCCTTCCTACCGATTTCATAGTCGGCCATCCTTCCTCTTCGGTACAGCCAATCCAAACTTATGCATATATAAAAGGACCATAAATATCAGTGTTGGAAAGGTAAGCGATAATTTTACATCGGTTTTACAACCTGTACGCAAGATTACGGGCGTCCATATGTCATCATGGAGGAGACTATCGTGACTCACCAGGTAAAGATGTTGGTCTTTCAAAAGTAGTTATGTTGACTTAAATAAATTCAAATCATTAATCCGGCAATACGTTCTTGGACAATATTTCAAAAGCCATGTTATCATGCGTCTTACGAGAACACTTCCAGCAATATATAAAGAATGTCAAGTTCGGTGAAACTCACGATTATGCACTTATAAAAAAAAAAAGCAAAAAAAAAAAAAAGCAAGCTGTTTAATTTTAAGCAACCCGAAAGGTGCGCTAACAGTCACATTCGTTTTCCTTAGCTCTAAAGCAGTATTTACTATGCTCGTCCTGCAAATTATTATCACTGAAGTGAGTAATGGATAGCGGCTAGGATTGAGGAATCGGAGAGCCGAGTTCGAATTCCAGTTGAATCCATTACATTCACTTTCAGGGAAAGGTATGAATCCTCCTCTTCTCCCCCAGCTATGGGTAAATAGCAGGACAGACCGGATTCTATAGCCTTGGATAGAAACTGATCCACCGCAGAAACAAATGGCAACCTACTGCGGGAAAAAAATTCTGCCTCATCAGTCATGATCGCCTACGCATGTATCACGCATGTATATAACTGACTGAATCTGATACTAGCTAGGCGACTATTTTTGACTTAGTTCCATACTAAATCATGCTTAATTAATACTAATGTTTGGCGATGTATTTATATATTATGCTGATGCAAAGGTTTATAGCATCTTGATATTATTTTTTTATTAATATAAATTCATAGCATAATTATTCAGTCGTCAAAGTATTTCCTTGACTTACTATAATCTTATGCGATCTTGAAAAACGCCCTTTAAGATGTTACATCTTAACAGAACGATTCTGATTTTGATTCCATTGAAAACATACAACGCGGTATTCTTTCAACTTTTCACCGAACGGACAATGAAACAAACATTGCGTTTCTACTGTCGTGCACGGCGGGATGCACAAAAGCTGACAAAAGACCCATATCATGCTCTCAAGAACATGAAAAGTGAAAACAAACGCCACAACGAAAAATGAAGACTCGAACCATGTCTCCAAGTAGTTGTTTATTCAGATTCACTTGCACGGTCCAGGTAGGTAGGTGACAACTCCTGTTCTTCTGACATCTTAGACTAACAAATCAGCTTTCTTTGTCAAATGGCAAGAACTCTATCATTATTTCTTTACAATACGACACGCAGCTGGCAACTATCACGACGGAAAATTCTAGCTGACTATTGAATTAAGCCTGCGGCCGAAAGTCAGGAACGTCCGGTTTGTTGGCGCTTGTTCCAAAAGTTTTTCACTTATTCATCTAGTATTCTATTTTCTTTTAGTCAAATGCGTGGCAGCTTTGAAGTATAAGACTACAAAAAGGCTAAACGATGAAAAAGATTTGACACAATTTGTTAGATATAATTATGGAAAACAAAAAGGAAAAGTATATATAACAACTGCAAGGGTAAATGTATCAAGCTGAGATTGGGCGTCGTCGGATAGCCCCTCTTGACGAGAGTGGGTGGAGTCTCTCTGAGTCTTAGGTGACAGTCCATCTAGTGATAGTGCCACGATAAAAAAAAGAAAGAAAAAAAAATGGGTTTTTGAATTACGTTACAAACGCTCTTTTCCAACATGACTTGAGCCAGCATTGAAGAGTAGGATCATAAAATTAACAAGAGAATGTCACTTCAGAGTTTTGTCCCTTTCATGCCATTATATATATACCATTGTAAATATTCTACCGCACGTCTCAAGTTTTTATATACAGTGTAACCCGGATATAAGAGAGTTGTCGGGACCGGAGAAGACGTCTCTTATATCCGGGTTTCTCTTATATCCGGATTTGGTCTATTTTGTTTAGGTAAGTATGGCTCTAATTTGAGACCAGAGAAAATCTCTCTTATATCCGGTTTTCTCTTATATCCGTTTTCTCTTATATCAGGGTCTCTTATATCCGGGTTACACTGTATTTTTGTAAAAAGTCCTATATATGCAGAAATTTTCACCATCATGAATGTATAATACAGCAGATTGATTTTTAACTTTCCTTAAAAAATCAGCATTGCACCTGGTGCAAAGACTGGGGTCTGATATGGTAAGTACTAACTCCAGAAATTAAATTCATAACTTTTACCAATTTTTGAGTATTTCGGTTTAAATATCGTCTGATGTACAGAAATGCCTTGTTTCCGCAAGTTTTTGCTCTCAAACCGACTTACGTCCTGGGTAAAATGATAAACTATATCCAACATCAAGGCGATTTTGAGGAGCGTGGAACGACCTCTTAATTGCTGGTGTTTCCTGGTCCACCCTGACCCTGGGTGGTAGCACCTGTTAGTTCCCAGATATGGACAAATAGTTAACACCCAAACTGAGGTCAAAACACAATAAAAAGTGTAAAAATAGGTTTTAATAGCAATAATACATTTTTGGAAAAAAATATTGACAGCAATACACTTTTGAAGGAAAATTATTACCAGCAATACTAGCAGTACATTTTTGAAAAAAAAATATTAACAGCAATAAAAATTTTGTCGGCATTAAATAACCCGGTGAGGTTTATATGCCGCAAAACACCCCCCCAAAAAAAAAGAAAACTTCAAACTTTTACTCTTTCAAGAATAAATTAAATAAAGTTGATATTTTTTTGTATTAGATACATTGAATTGAAAATATAATTAAACTCGAATTGTAATTATGCAAGATTTTACTGTATTCGATAAGTGAAAACTGTGTAAAAATTGTATAAGGCTACAAAAAGGCTAATTGATGAAAAAGATTTGACACAATTTGTTAGATATGATTAAGGAAAACAAAAAGTATAAGTGTATATAACTATAACAACTGCAAAGGTAAATGTATCGGGCGTCGTGGGATAGCCTCCCTTGACGAGGTTGGGTGGAGTCTCTATGAGTCTTAGTTGACAGTCCACCTAGTAATAGTCCCAGGATAAAAAAAAACAAAAAAAAAACTGGTTTTTGAATTACGTTACAAATGCTCTTTTCCAAAAGTCTTGAGGCAGCATAGAAGAGTAGGATCATAAAATTAATTCAATTTCAAACCAACTAACTGCATATATTTCAATTATAAATTTTATAATGCTGTACAATTTATCATAGAGTTCTGGTGTATAGGCGCCTCTAATCCTTAAACACCTTAAACTGATGGCTAAAGTAGCTATCTTGCTTGATTTAGAGAGCTACTTTTCCAGGCAGCAAATCTATGGTTTACTTAGCCTCAATAAAATCCTGCTGCGTGTTCTAAGAGCAGTCATTGGTTGCCACTTAAACCTTCCATTGCCCCTGCTGTAAAACAGAAGTAGCGGGTATTGATAGTGTTAAATTCTACCTGGGGCAAATCCTGGTAAGCATTTCCACAAAGTTTCCCTAGAGGACCAATAAACGTAAGAGGGCCTCTTGTAGATCCTCAATGTACTTAAATATTGGATTGGTGCATAATTATCAGGTGTTATTTTTTATAACCTGAAAATAAAATATTTTTATTAAAAAACGTAAACAAAACAGCAATTTTTATTAACAAATATCTCGCCTACAAAAACGCCTGATAACTATGCACCAACCCAATAAAACTCAAAATGAAAGTTCATTTTGATGAAGTGAACAGCCAATGGTGTGCAACATTCATTTAAGTTTTTTCTCCAGAGATGTAACAAGCCCTTTCTTACAACCAGTGTTTGTACTGATATCGTCCAAAAGAACTGCCTTAATGGATTCTCCTAGAACAATAGCAACATTCTCTGCTAGAACAACACTAGTGGCAACATTGTTAGGAATAATTCTGTGGGTTAGATATCTACTTTCGTGTCCATTTCTAGTGAAAGTCAAGTGGTGCTCTGGTCCTTTGGTTTTCTTAGTTTTTTCGCCGTTTTCCTCTGTGATCGCTTTCCATTGCAAAGTGTTCTTATCAACTCTGCAATCAACAACAATGCAGATAATATTTCCATAGATGGAAACATGATTCTGATGGGTTGGAGAGGTGAGTTAACAGGAGATAACTGATAACTAACATCCATTAGACATGGCACGAGGAACTAGAACAGTCTACCCCAGCGAGCGAAATAAAGGGTTCAGTTCGACATTTCATCCACCTGAAGAAGGCCACAGCGTACAACGGCCGAAACATTGTGATAAATATGGCAACAAAGATGAGGACAATAGTCAGAATCATGTAAATAATGTGGTTATTTTTTTATCTAGCCTTTTTCTTTTCTATTTCTAACTTATGAATGATAAGCCTTGAATGAAGAAAGTCTTGTAGGTCTAATAAAAAGGCATTAGCAAGTCATGCCCAAACGTTGGAAGATACACTCTTATGCAAATTAATTGAAACAACTGCCTTAGTTTCCTTCCTTTCACTATACAGTCAGTTTTAGACCCAATGGAGTGTAATCGATTTCTATTTTTTTCCTTAGGTTATGTCATTTGATCATTAGGTATGCAGTAATATGAATCACTTTTCGCGGTGTCTAATGAAATTTGTTTGGCCTTGAAAAATATTGCATCATCTATGATTGCATCGGATTTTTATCACGTCTAGACACTATTGTCTCGACTGTCGATTAGTTGCGAGAGACGTTGCTCCAAGGAAGCGTACGAAAATTGTAAAGCTGCACAAACAATGGAAGCCTTAGCAGTGAGCAAATCAAAGTACTATCAACTGGCTCGGAAATTCTCTTGATTTAAATCTAATCAAGATTTTGTGGTCAACCTGCAAGGAAAGACGTTGTGGAATGGACATACGAAGTACTAAAATATGTATTGGGTCATGTTTCATTGGATAAATATTAAAAAATTAAATGATAACGTAATTATTCGTTTTGTTTCAATTAATTTGAAAATATCGCCCTAAATAAGTTCCATAGAATATCTTGGAAACTGTAAGTTCTTTTAGACTGTCTCCCTGGCTCAAAACTGTTATCAGTTGTTTCTTCATTGAAAGATACTGGTGGAAAAATATCAGATGTAGAGGTTTGTATAGAACCATGTTGTTGCTATATTTCAGTTTACCTGTTTAATATCTCTGATATACACATTCTTTATATTTTTAACGGCATCTTTGTCAATAGTTCCAGCTTGGAAACTGCCATTTTATCCTGTTTTCTCTCTCTCAGCTTTTAAATATTGTTTCTTCAATGGTAACCTGAAATTTCAAAATGCGCATAAGTTTAAAAACAGACCTACTATACATGATAAATATGAAGGAAAATATCACAATATTATTTACTAGAGAAAGGAAAATTATCAAAAGTAAAGTTATATTTTTCAATTAATTTAAATTTTGAAAATAAGGACATAAACGAATTCAAATTAAACAAAGAAAAAAGAAAGAAAAAAAAACATATAATTAACATTAGCTTCTTGTGAGGAGGTCAAGTGCAGACATTACCGAATTTTAATAAAATTTCAAAGGTAAATTTGAAAAAAGAAAAAGAAAAAGAAAGAAACTTAGCTAAATGGAACTATAGTTTCTTCCACGGGAATAAATACATAAACGCCAGTTATGTAGATTAAACAAAATGTTTGCTTTCATTTTCAAATAATTAAGTCTGTTGTATAAAAATACAAACGAACTAATTAATTTTACAATGACAAACGAACTAATTAATTTTACAATGACAAACGAACAGTGGCTGAGATTTCAATATCGAAAGTAATAAAAATAACAGCGAATGTTTATAACGGTGAGAACTTAGATAATAGCCATCGAAAGAAAGTTCCGGTATAAGATTCATTAATGAAATATTTATTTTACTACTGTTGTTTAAAATGAAGAAATTTCTTTTCTTTTATTAGTTTTTATTTATTTATTTATTTTTATTTTTTTTTGAGAATTAGTCTAATTTTTTCCACTGAAAAATAACACAACCTAAATTCCACATAAGAAAAAAATGAATCGGTTCTCATCGTTAGCGACAACCTTATCTTATTTTATTTAATATCCATTTTGCCTTTATTCATTATTCTGACTTATTTTCTTAGATTTAATGAGAAGGAGGTAAAAGGTGCAATTAGGAAACATTTTATTCAATTGCATTTACATATTTTTTGCCATAAGCGTAAGGAGGTTTTTTTGAGTTAAACTTTACTGATCACGGGAATTAAATTTCAAAGCTCGAATTTTGAATTTGAAATTTAAACTAGTTTCCGCATAAAAACGGTAAGGATTTTGAAAAAAAAATTGTGTCATTATTTATTATGTCAAACTTCCAACTTTCAAATTGAGTGCAATAGCACGGTTCTAAAATCGACCTGCCCTTGTGAATAATTAGGTCCCTTGTGACAATGAGGTATTTTCGTACATGTTCGGACTGGATGAAGAGGGAGAAGTTCTTGTGACGATTGTGTCAATTGGTAAAATGAATGGGTTGTGAATAGAACTAGCTAGGAGTAGGATAGTTAATGATCACCAGATTTATCCTCTCCCTATAGCCTTGTGCCACAAGCACATGCATTTTTGCTAAATAAACTATTTCTTAATTATGTACTCTAGAAATTTAAAGTGTCTCTTACTGATGTTAAGTATAAGTGTCATTTTTGTCTCTATTGTCTCTAAAGTTTCGTTGTTGTTCACATGTTCAGCCCACGGTATCCTCAGCGTCCTTCTGTGGAAACACATTTCTGCTGCTTCGTCACTTCTTCATCTGTGAGAAGATTATCCAGCATTCGCCACCATATATGAGGGCTGATATTACGTAACAGCTCATGCCAACGGGTCATACTTCGATTGAACTAATTTTGATACCTTGATTACATTTCAGATACATTCCTGGTGGAATCTCTCGCTATTTTCATTGCTAACGACATCTAGATCTGTTGGGGCGAGGAGTCGAAAACCGAGACGAGAATGAAAGAAGTAATTCTAAGAGACATCCTTATTCTTTGATACGCCACTTGATGTTTATTAAATAGGCATAGTTTTTAGCTATTTTTACATCCAAGAAAATTTTACTCAACTACTCGAGGCGACGGAGATGTTGTTCTACAGATGGATGCTGAGCATATTATAGACCAAGCGTGTGAGCAACGATGAGGTCTTAGAGAGGATGCAAACAATGAGGAGGCTTATACTTAACATCAGAAAGAGGCAGCTGAAGTTTCTGGGACACATAATGAGGAAGAAGGTTCTGGAGAATCTGATACTCACAGATCGAATAGAGGGAAAGAGAGGCAAGGGGAAACAACACATGACATACCTGGCAGTCTTAAGCAAGTGAATGACAGAACGTGGTCTGGGGTGGGTGTCAGAGAGAAGGAACTTGTTGAGAGCTGCAATGGATAGAGGGAAGTGGAGAGCCATGATCGCCAACGTCCTGAAAGGACACGGCACATAGAAAGGATCACAAATGAATCGCACGATGCTAGTTCATGTGAATAGTAATAGTATATTATCCTTGAGTATAGGTCTCAGGAACATCCTCATTATCAGGTGGCCGGAAGTTGTCTCCACCGACCAACTGTGAGTCAGGACCGGACAAGCCCAGGTCGAGACTGGCATCAAGAAACAGAAATGGGGATGGATCGGTGACATACTCTGCAAGCCTGCTTCTAGTGTCACCAGGCAAGCCTTTGACTGAAATCCACATCGGAAGCGAAAAGTGGGTCGACCAAAACAGACAGCGCAGAAGTGTTGACGCAGAGGTGAGGGCAGCCGTCACGAGACAGGCCGAACTGAAGAGGATTACCCGGAACCGCGTCCGTCGGAGAGGCGTTGTTGCAGATCTATGTTCCCCAAACAATCAAGAAGCATAAGAGATAGATATCTAACTTATATTAATTACAATTTCAGAATCAGAATATTCGGTTACATTTATTTTTAGTACAGCATTATTTGTTTGGGTAGCCAAAGGCTATCTTAGCTTACGGCCGTATCACGTTGAAACATCGGTTCCCGTAAATACGTTTTATTTTAATCAAAGGATCGTAAATTCAGTCTCTGGATCAAGCAGTGAAACAATATATGCTGGCCCATAAGGGACGAACTGACATTACAGAAACAAAATGATAAAATAGTCAACAGATTTCTCGTATCAAATAATGGACACCTGAAGATGTCCAGGAGGTACCTGGCCGAAGTTTTGTGTCCAAACATCTAAAAAAAATCAAGGTGAGAACAATAATTCGAATAAATTAAAGTATTTTAACAATTCTTCATTTTAAAAATGAAATACACTTTAATGTTCGTACCATGCAACCCAATACAAACTGACTCATTTTATTTCCAAGAGAAATGAGTAAATCAAAGTAATGCTATAATTTATTACATATAATGTCTGTCTGAAGTTATGCTAATTACATAAATCTAAAAATCTCGGAATTATTTTGAAAAATTATTGTCAACTTTTAGACGATTAAATTTTAACGCCAAAACAAAGCTTAAGTTAAATTTTTAGGTAGTTTCAACATGTTTTATTAAAGTTATTGGATTTATTATAAAAACTGAAGTCTGAAGTTATTAGACAAAACAGCAAATCACTTTTTACTTCAATAACAAGGTAATAAAATCATCATCAATTGGTCAACACCTGGAATAGAATAACTAACAAACATATATGTTAAGTTTTGAAGCATTTACATCTTAATATAGTGACCCTTTTTCTAGAGCCATATCTGGATAAAGAACAGAGAGCCCTGTTATCCATAAGTTTTGTTATTTTTCTTTTACTTGAGCAGATTCAATTGCCGAAATGGTGGTTTTAATTATATCCCATAGGTCTTCATTGCTGTCATGCGTCCTGGATATGACGATAAACTACATCCACGTCCAGGGTATGACGATAAACTACGTCCAACAACAAGGCCTCAGATAATGTTTTCGGAAAAATAATGTTGCCAGCTATACGTTTTTGGGAAAAAATAATGTTGCCAGGTATGCGTTTTTAAAACAATAATGTTGCCAGCTATACGTTCTTTTTTTTTTTTTTTTGAAAAATAATTATTGCCAGGTATGCGTTTTTGAAACAACAATGTTGTCAGCTGTGCTTTTGAAAAAATAATGTTGCCAGCTATACGTTTTGCGTCCTGGGTATAACGATAAACTACATCCGCGTCCTGGGTATGACGATAAACTACGTCCAACAGCAAGGAAGGCCTCAGATAGTGTTTTCAGAAGAATAATGTTGCCAGCTATACGTTTTTGGGGAAAAAATAATGTTTCCAGCTATACCTTTTTGAAACAATAATGTTGCCAGCTATACGTTTTTTGGAAACAATAATGTTGCCAGCTATACGTTTTTTGAAAACAATAATGTTGCCAGCTATACGTTTTTTGGAAACAATAATGTTGCCAGGACAAAATTCATATAAACTGGATTTGGCATTAAATAACCCACAGTGGTTGATATGCCATAAAACCCAAACAAACAAACAAACAAACAAACATAATTGCTGTCATGCTGTTTGCCGTCTTCATATAATTTCATCTTCGCAATTGAGCATAGATTTTTGATCAGCTTCAGATCGGGACTTGATGGTGGCCATTCCATTATATTCTCTCCTGTAAATCTTTTACGCTCACAGCTAACCTCAAATACATGAGAAGGAAAACTGTCGTGCATAAATACACATTTCACTTTGAAACTGTGATGTGGAGACTTGTATCCTTCAAAGAAAATCTTGTCCATGAAATCGCAATAGTTAGCACTGTTCAATTTAACTCGTTCATCGATTTTAAATGCTCCAATAATAGTTTGGTCAACAATTCCAGTCCATATTATCACACTGGCATCTCCCTGCTGCCTTCATTTAGCCACAGACACATCGGCATCGGATAAAATCCATACTATGGTCCATCCATTTGCCATCAGAGATTCATCCGTGAAAATTACTTACTATTTTGCTTGGCTCAATTTTGACTCTTTAAAATATTTGTTTTACTTCGGTGATTTCTTGAGAGATCTCGCACCATTTGTACTTCTTGAGCCCCTTAGTTCCAGTCTGTTCAAAGAATTGAAGCACTGGTCAAAATGGTCGCTATAGTTTATGTTTTTTAAGCCTTTTCCTTTTCTTCTAGTTCTCAAATGTCATATTTTCAACAGCCTTCTTTATCATTCGGTGATCCTTGAGAAGCACCTTTGATATCTCCAATGTAGACATACCGTCACTCAATAACTTATTTTCTGTTTTTCAGTATGTGTTAAATCCTTTCCATTACCCATGTTTCAAAAGAAAAAACATAGTCTTTGTTAGATTTCAGAGGCCTTAAAATATTAGTTTAATTTGAATAACTTTAGATAGTCCATTTTCGTAAATTACAAATATCTCAAAATATAATCATTAAAAGTGGCTAAAACCTAATTAAGTGATTTTACCGAGGGTGGAAATGGACTAGTTTAAATTTTATAAATATTGGTTCGCGACATTTGAGTTATTGACGTTTATGTGATTTACATAATAACCTCAGACAGGGTGTATTAATAGCCGTGACTTGTACTTTTGGACTAGTAGGTAGGCACGGTGGAGTAATGGATAGTGGCTCGGATTGAGGAATCAAAGAGCCGAGTTCGAATTCCATTCAAATCCATTACATTCGTTTACGTACTAATACCCTTGGGAAAAATACAAATCGTCTTCGTCACTCCCCACCTATGGGTAAATAGCCAGACAGACCGTGTTCTATAGCCATGGATGACAACTGGTCTAGCGCAGAAAGAAATGGCAAGCTACTGCGGGAAAAAATCTGCCTCGTCAGTCATGTATTGAAAGATACACGATCGCTTAATCGTGTATCACACATAACTGAATGAGGTATACAATGCATTTTAGTAGCGTATAGGATGTTTAGAGGGCACTTAGACGAGTTATCAAGTTTGTCTCGATAGATCAATTACCACTAAATAGTGAATTTGATCCTCACAGGTTCCTCCTTACATTCGGTATTGTGCCACATCCAAAATGCGCTTAGTAAAGCACTATAAGATGTTTAGATTGTTTTAGTGTGTTGTCATTCATATATTTCTATATTCATACCAAGATGACTAAGGACTATGTAATGACGAATATTCTAAAATCTCCCTCGTATTTCCCAGTATCGTTGGAGACATTAACAACGTCTGGTCATTCTCGATTTTCTAAAATATCTAATCGTGTCTTTTGGGTTTTGGTCACTGTTCTAAGTTCTATTATAAGTAGAACCTTGTTTTCATGTTTTTACTGCTCTCGTGGAAGGTCCTAGTGCACATTTTCGTTTTCTTTCTACTTTCATCTTGCGGTGATATCTTTCTCAACACCACCCATCTCAATATAAATTGGAGTTTCTTCAGAAAGCTAACTGGTAAAACTTTTTCAGCGTTTCCTATATCGTCACCATCAGCAGCAGTATTAGAGTTAATGGGAAGATTGCCAAAAGTCCCTCAAAATACTGGATAATCCCGTATTTTGATGGTGAAGGGCGTATTATACAATAACTGATGCGGGACATGTTTTTGTCCCGCTTTTTAAGAATCAATGTTTCTTTTTTAAAAAAAAATTTAATATACAAACTTGATTTTTTTTTCCTGAATTTAGATTGATGTTTTTTGAGGTTTTATTCCAAAGAATATGCAAAATTGTTATTCTTGGATGAGTACATACCAACTTCAAGATGCATTAAAAGATATATCGATGTTTATATATACTACCCATTTTAGTTGTTGCTGCTTTTGAAAGTCCACAAGTGATGTGGTTTCTGTTATTTGATACAGTTATTTGTGATTCTGTAACGCCAGTCTACGAGATTCGAAGAAGGAAGGTTCTCGGTGAGGCCTACACTTTTCATTCACTCGCAGACATTTTTAATCATCGTTCGGAGAAAGTGGTTATTTATAGCCGACGGTTTAGATATTTCTGAAAGATTTTGGTGCCATGTATGGGATCCATATGAAAATCTCGATTTGATGAGACTATTTAAGAACATAACTCGAGGTTTTATGTCAATGTTTTGTTTTTAGAAGCTTGTTGTATTGGGCGTAACTAGCAACCCTAACACAGATTAATTTATGTATAATTTCGTTATCTCCTCCACTAAATTTGTTGTAACTGATCTGTCCACCGATGTATTTGCAGTTTTACTATTTAATAAATTCTAAATCTTGCATTTTTATGATTGATTCAAGGTATGCACCATCACTACTTTCTTTCCAATTCCAGATCATAGTTTCTGTTTTAAAAGGCTTTATCTTGTGTCCTACACCCTTGCGCAAATTAATTGAAACAAAACAAATGATTTCGTTATTATTTACTTTTTTCGTATTTTTCCAATGAAACTTGACCCAGTGCACATGTTAGTCCTTCGTATGTCTATTTCACAAAATCTTTCCTTGCAGATTAACCACAGATTCTCAATTGGATTTAAATCAGTCTATAGTACTTTGATTTGTTAAGGCCTGCCATTGTGTTTGTGCAGCGTTACATTTTTCTTACGCTTCTTTGAAGTAACGCCCTTCGCAGACAATGGCGGTAGAACAACTAATCGACAGTCGAGACAATATTGTTTGGGCGTAATGAAAATCTGATGCAATTACGCTGGATTAATGGAAAACGGCCCGGACGGAAGAATTCCACTCGAGTTCATTACATTCACTTACGTACTAATAACCTTGGGAAATGCATGAATCCAGCTCTTCCATTCCCCCTAGCCATGGATAAATAGTAGGACATACTGGGTTCTATAGCTTGGGTAACGACTATTTGAGAATGAAAACATCTGAATTCAAACCAACCTGGAGTGAGTTGGGATCCGTCACGTTATCTTACCTGCCGCAGTATATATGGTGTCCCTGCGGCTACAGTGCACGTTTTCCCTGATGACCCTAATGGATTACAGGACTTGTGATGATAATGATAATGATGATGATGCGTGACTGACTTTATAAAATACTTGAATAATAATCTGTTACATATAGGCGCCTATCACTAAAAAATAACAATTTTATTTTTATTCTGCTTTCTGTGTCCGTGGACCACTGGTTCAATACTGGCTCCTAAAAGAGCATGCGGACCCCATGGTTGGGAACCTGCACACAGGATCGGCAGTCATCTGGTTAGGAAACCCCAACCCCACTCTAATACCGTATTTTCATTTTAGGGAGGTGTCATAAACCCTAATTTATATAAAATTCGATTTTTTTTTTCATGAGGTACGAATTTAAGAAAAGTTTTCGGTGTACCAAGCTTCTTTCTTTTATCGACTTCCCTCCAAGCAAGATAGTAAAGCCACTAAGACACAAATGGTTACTGGGAGTAGAAGAATTAGGAAACAAAACATTACTAAGAACAATACTGAACTTACTGTTACATCTAACCAATTCAACTGTAAATTGATAAGACCTCGTCGCCAGTCTAGTATTGAGCTTAAATTCAAAAAGTCTAGCTACCATAGCGTAGAGCGATATTTATTTGTACACTGGTTCAAAATGTGGCACAAGGCCAAAATGTGGAATGGGGGGAAAAGGATGTTCTTCTTCTGTCTTAACATTAAATTTACCTAGCCACAAACACTGACCCAAACATACCACAATATTCCTTACACCAAAACAACGCATTCTTTCTTACCATTGTTATTATTAGATTGGTGCAAAAATAATGTCATTTTTGACGTATTTTTTAACGTCAAAAAACGTCATTATTTTTGCACCAACCTAATACAACCACCATAACACCGCAATGTCTCTATGAAAGTCCTAACTAGTCCCCCTTTTCATTGTCAGTAGGGGGAGGAGAATAAAACAACAAATCTAGCCCCATCCGAACAATTCTCATGAAAGTAGTTATAGAAAAGGCACAGGGTAGAAACTTTACGGTGGTGGGAAAGTGAATGAAGCCGATTGACCAGGTCAGGACCAATAATAATAATAATAACAATAGATTAATACTAAGTCAGGGCCAATAATAATAAGAGATTAATAATAATCTCTTCTGTTAGCAAATATGTTCACTTTTTCTTCGACTATCCGGCTATTTCCATATTTCAGAGTACATTCATTCGCAAATCTTACTACGAATTCCACGATTTTCTTTAATCTGTTGATTTATCTTTTTAGTTTATTTATTCATTTATTTCTAATTGTCTGCTAAGAAAATAAACGTTTAGCCTCTTAATGTTTACATCTTGCTCAGAAGTACCACACAACTTTTGTAAAATCTTACTAAGACGGGGTTTTTATCATTCTAAAAATTATTTTGTCATTATTACCAAAATTACCAATTGTTTTTAGCCTTAACTTTAAAACTATTCACACACACACACACACACACACGCATATATATATATGTATGTATGTGTGTTACAAAATTACACACATATATACATATGTATGTGTGTGTGTAATTTATAGGTGTGTGTGGCTCCATACTTTCGGCCTTGTACCACATCTAAGCCGCGCTTGGAAAATCGCTATATAAATTGTTACATGATCGTTGTTATTTATATTAAAAAATAATTGTTGAATTAAATCAATCATTTGACGTATTGATATTTAACATAAATCCCCATCCTAAAGGTTAATAACTTATCTTTTATTCTGTATTCTATTTCTTAAAAATTCTATTTCTTAAAAATACGGTCTTGACCACTTTTAAATTGGGTCAACGATCGATTTATCGATTTTATATGAAGCGTTCGACGATTTTAATTTTATATGTGACGTTCAGCGGTAAGGAGTGTCCCTATATTAACTGTTAAGAAAGAATGCGGCTGTTGTATCATCAACAAAACTGTTTCGATTTGAGGTCATGAATTAATATGTTCTCTTATCTTCAGTGACATTGTCTACTGATTAAACAATATTTTGCCAGCCTTCTCTGTCCTCTGCGAGTTTGCAGATTCGATGCAGATTTTCACTGATTGTAAACTTCTCCAAAGTAAAAGTGGGATCTTTCTGCCTTGTTCTTTGAATGCCTCGGTTCAACGTTGTGACTATAGTGGTTCTTAGATGACCTCTGAACTTTCTGAAGTCAGTCTTTTCAAAGTAACATTCCATTTCCATAACATTTGTTAGCTGGGCATTCTGGATCCATTCTGTTTGTTGACATTCGTATGTATTATGGGAACTTACCCATAATAATAATGGATTATTCCTGACATTATAAATACTGTGCCTCTCAAAAGGTATGAGGATGTTGTAAGACGAGGAGAGATAATTGAGAGCATATTGTAAGGACATTGGAATAGTGATACTTGTCGAGACAACATAGTTCACTCTAACCAAATCTGATAGTCATTACTAATACTTCTAGTTCTTTGTATTATATTTCTGTTGTAATATATCTTTGTATTCTATACCTGTGTTCGTGTTATTCTTTCATTGGTTCTAACCTTGGACTATCACCGTGGTACAAGGAACTTGGACCATAACAGTATATTGTTTTCTTGAACGATGAGCTGTATTACAGACACACATCACACATCGATGTACATTATTCCTTCATTTACTGTTGACAACAAATCCGTTGCCATAATGTCTGAATTTTGTCTCTAAATATATCAGCTGGTGTTTGTTTTTGCCGGTGTTACTCTTCAGACCAGGTCCAATTTTGAATTTTCCGAATATTGTCTTTCTTAATATGCAACGTCTTAAATAAGTAGTTACTGTTGTATCGAGAAGACGTAAAAAAACGTTTATATTTTCTCCGTGGCCTGGCTACA
Source organism: Acanthosepion lycidas (assembly GCA_963932145.1). NCBI lineage: Eukaryota > Metazoa > Mollusca > Cephalopoda > Sepiida > Sepiidae > Acanthosepion > Acanthosepion lycidas. Next base: position 114,649,305 of record OZ010576.1, on the reverse strand, counting down.
ATGTAAAATTAACTACTGATATTCCAGAGACGGGAAGTACAAAAAGTAAACTTCCGGTATTAGAAGTAATTCAAAATCAGGATTATATATCTTCTGTGAATGAAATGCAAAGCGCTTTCAAGTTGATAAACCCAACAAACTAGACTGATTGACCGAAACAATTCTACGTATGAAGTAAAAATATCTCAAGATCTTTCTACTATGAACTATCTTCTCGAACTATAAAAAAGGAGAAATAATAATCAGCAAAATCGTTACGACAGATGAATGGCCGTTGATCAGCAAAATCATTGATAACATAAGATATTCAGTATCTGTTTATACTTCTGAGGTATTATGCACACTATTTACATTATTCGGACTATTGTCCCCATCTTTGAATTTCTGGGTATCACCGCCCTCTGCTGAGATTATAGACAAAAAACACCAATGGAAAATTCGTAAACTTAAGGAATCAGCACATATGCTAGGCCACAAAAATTTCCTGAGCCGACCAAGCATAGAAATTAATACAATATGGGAACCAGTAATAAGGTGTGTCAGGGAAAAGCGATAATAACAAAAAATTGCAATATGAACTCTGATAAAAAAAACAGCAATGATAACAGAAAAGAATGCAATATGAGCACTGGTCAAAAAAATAAGTACTAAAGACATTAGGTTTATAATACCCAGAAATTCTTACACAGATGTCCTCAAGGACACATTGCACAGTGAATAAAGGTGTTAGTTAGATCCAGTGACAGCACCAAAAGTTGTGAGTTCAATACCTGGTTAAGGCGGTGGAGGACTTTGAGAGGGGAATTAACAGGAGATAACTGACATCCATTAGACATGTCACCTGTGAGCGAAATAAAGGGGTCCAGTTCGACATTCCAACCACCTAAGGAAGGCCGGAGCGTACAACGACCGAAACTTTGTGATAAACATGGCGACAAATATGACGACAATAGTCCGAATAATGTAATTTTCTTTTATCAGAACCTTCTTCTTCTTCTACTACTACTAATACTACTACTACTTCCACTTCTTTGTCGATCATGGCTCTTCACAATTCCGTCTTTTGTAGCTCCGAATAATGTAAATAGCGTACATAAGATATTGTTGAACATTTCTCTTATAATAATCCTTACATTTTTTTCCTTTCTCTTATTTAGATTTATTTTATACAAAAATACAATTCTGACACAAGGCCGAAAAAGGGGGAAATGAGCTGAGGTTGGTCTTCACTATCTTATACTTAGCTAATCCGATTCATGACCCATTCACTCATTACAATTTGCGCATTCACCACAAGAACTCATCTGTCACCAATCAATCCTCCATACACCATAATACCGCATCCTCTCAAGGGGACTGACAAAACGCACCCCGTGATATAAAAATTTGACGACCATAAAAATTTTATGCATAAAAATCTAATAATTTACAATGAGAGGGGAGGAACCCCAAAATAGACTAAATATCAAAACAAACAAACTAAACATAACTGATGTTAGTAGGACCCGTCCAACCCTAAAAAAAGAGAGGCCGTTGTTTTCAGAATCAAGTGGCTCTCTCCCTAAGGGAGAAGGAAAGGAGAAAATATATACAGACATGGGAAATAAAGAAATTTGGCCCAGTCGAGATAAAAGGGAGCCAAAAAACAAACTGGGGAGGTTGGGAATCTCAACTTGGATCATAACCAAAGATGCAGCCGGGAGAAAACCGGGAATAACACTTACTTTCCTTTCTCTTATTCTTTATTTGTTGTTTCCTTCTTCTTTCATTTCATGTTTTTTTATATTAAAATAATTATTAACTTTACATCTCGTATTTGTTTTAGATACGTCGTCTGTGTTGTTATTGGGTCCATAACTGAATAGAAAATCCCATTTTTTTTTCGTTTAAGTGAATCGCATTTGTTGCCATATGTTTTAAATTTTGTTGAAAGATAAAATTCGTAACAATGTATATATGCGTGTGTAATTTTGTAACTGCGAATAATAGTTTGTTGTAAGTACAAATATTATGCAAAAGTATTAAGTTTGATTTATTTAATGTTCTATGTTGATGTGAAACCGATAGCTAGCTGTACTGTATTCCCGACATAAAATCTCTATAATAGTTAAATGAAATTGCTGTTTATTATTTGCAAGACACTCAATCACTCTTGTTTTAAATGTACTTCCTAAAGTATACTTTTTATACATCACCCCAACATTTAAACATTGATAACTGTGTTAAACTCCAACCCCCAATTTATAAAGGTTTGGTTTGTTTGTTTGTTTGTTTTGTTTTACGATATATCAACCTAAATGGGTCATTTTCTTTCTAACTTTTTTTTTTCTGATAATATTTTTGTTTTGTCAAAAATCTATTTCTGTTAATATTTTTTTCCTCAAAAATGTATAGCTGGTAATATTATTTTTTCAAAAACGTATTCCTGATAATATTTTTTTCAAAAACGTATTGCTGGAAATAGCATTTTTCTTCAAACATTTATTTCTGGTAATAATTTTTATAAAGTATTTCTGGTATTAAAACCTATTTTTACCCTATTATAATGCTTTTTACCTCAGTTTTGGGGGTTAACTATTTGCCCATAGCTGGGACCCTAACAGGTGGTAAAACTCCGTGTCAGGGTGGACCTGGGAACACCAGGAATTAAGAGGATGTTCCACGATCCTCAAAGCCTCCTGATCAGATGCCTTGCTGCTGGACGCAGATGTAGTTTATCGTCATCCACAGGACGCCCCAATTTGGAAAGGAAAAAACGTTTCTGATAATTTATCTTGTAATGGAAACAAGACATTTCTAAAATGATCCTAGCATTATTTACACTATTTACTCAAGTAGTATTGTTCTCGTCGTGATGATGGCAATAGTGTAAACTGTATATAATGATGATTCATCATCCCAGAAATTCAGACAGAAAGGATCATGGCAGTTCAAATTGACAAAGAGGTATCCTTAAAGAAATTTATAGCATAAGCAGTTTCCTTTTGCTCTATTATTGTCTTCTCTTATATGCTGCGAAGTTTATGGCTTCCCACAACTTCCTACCCTTTTGTAGATCTTAGCGAGGTCTGTCTTTTTAGTAAGGTACCTCCTCGAATTCGGTATTCTTAAGCTAAAGGATGAAATTTACTTTCTTCAGAAAGCAAAATACTCTGGTATATTTCAAATAGAAATTATATAGAAAATTAATTATACAGAAACAATATAGCATGATGAAAAAACTGCATAGCTTGATGAATAAAAGCCCTAAACTTACTAAAAACAGTTTTATCCTCAAAATGTTTATGTCATCATTAAGAGGAAAGTACAAAGTATTTTTAATTATTTTATACAAATGTTTACTCCTTTCTAACACGTTCGAAATTTTTGTTAAAACTCTTGATTTTTTTTTACATAACGGTTGACTTAATAATTACGATTATTGTTTTAGCGTTTTTTTTCCAGGGAAAAAAAACATTGATTTGGAAAGTCTTGCAAAAATCAAATAAGTGTCGGATTTTATCAAACTTTCAGGACTTATTCACAAATGAATTAAATTATTTTTTAATGTTTTTAGAAAATCTTGTTAAAAATCATTTTTACACAGGTTAATTATATATATGTAATGTGACCCTGAATTGTTAACTGCGATCAGTTTGATAATATTAAACAAAAGATGAACAGACTTAACATCAATATTCAAGGTGTATGTGAAACCAGATGGCAAAACAACGGGGATTTCGTTAGCGACAAACATAGGATGATTTATGCAGACGGTGAGAAGAACGACAAAGGAGTAGGACTAATACTAGATAGCGCACTTAAGAAATGAGTTCTAGGATACCACCAACTTTCCGAGAGAGTTCTGGTAGTGAAGCTGAAAGGAAAGCCTTTCAACGTGGCTATTATAGTAGTGTATGCACAGACGGCACATAGCAAGGAAGAAGACAACGAATCTTTCTACTCCATGCTGGACAGTGCCAGGGATCTATGCAAATCTCAGAAAGTCATCATTATCATGGGAGACTTAAACGCCAGAATAGGCAGGAAAAGGGCAGGGGGTATAGCAGGAAGATTTGGACTAGGAAGCCGCAACGAACACAACGAAAAGTGGATCCAATGGTGCATAGCCAATGACCAGGTAATAGCCAATACATGGTTTCAAGAATATCCGAGACGATTATGGACATGGAGGAGCCCAGGTGGAGAAACTAAAAACAAACTGATTATATAACCATCAACAAAAGATTCAGGAACGCTTTCACTGCAAAACCTACCCAAATGCCGACCGCGGAAGTGATCATTGCCCTCTTATATGTAAATTAAGAGTGAAACTGCGGAAGTTGAATGAGCCTGACGCAGTGCCCAAACTGAAATGCAACAAACTCCTGAGCGACTCTAACCCAAAAGAAAAATATATGGACAATGTGAAAAGAAAATACAGTGGAAACTCGAAATGGGACGCACTAAGCAACGCTTTACTGACATCACCAAACGATATCATCTCAAAGGAAAATGGACGAAGAAGAAAAAACGAATGGATGACTGATGAGATTCTTGACATGATGGAAAGAAGACAGTAAACTCTGCCAAGATACGGAACGGAATACAGAAAATTACACAATGAAATAAGGACCAAATGCAGGTAACCTAAAAGGAGTGGATAAACGAAAAATGTGTAGAAACAGAAAAATTGAGTACTACTAACAAGAGACACGCACAAACAAATAAGGTAACTAACAGGACAGAAGACATGCTTCTCAACAGGCTGCTTAAAATGAAAGGATGGAACACTCATATTAGAGAAGGAAAAATTCTTCAACGCTGGAGAGAGTATATTGGAGAACTCTTCCACGACGAAAGAGAACAGGCAATACACGGAACTATCGACGGACCTGGAATTCTGAAAACCGAAGTAAAAGCATCGCTGGCCAAATTGAACAGAAACAAGGCAGCTGGGCCAGACGGAATTGTAACGGAAATGCTGACAGCCTTAGATTGACTTTGACATAGACAAGATCACCGAGATAATAAATGAAATCTACAACAACGGGGATATACCGGAAGACCTCTGCAGATCTATCTTCGTAGCTATGCCCAAGAAACCAGGCGCAAACGAATGCGAACTCCACCAAAAATTAAGCATAATGAACCACATGACAAAACTCATCATCCGTATTCTGATGAATAGAGCAAGCAGCAAAATCATGCCAGAGATAGGATGAGAACAGTGTGGGTTTGTTAAAAACACCGGAACAAGGAACGCGTTATTCATGCTCAGAATGTTATATGAAAAAGCGATACAAATGCAGAATCACGTGGTATCTATGTTTCATAGACTATGCATAGGCTTTCGATAAAGTACGCCACCAGGATCTGCTGGAACTGCTCAGCAACCTTGATATATTAGGGAAAGATATCAGAATAATCAAGAACCTATACTGGCATCAAACAGCATGCATGCGCATATGGAACAAGTTCAGTGAATATACGAAAATAGAAAGGGGTGTAAGGCAAGGATGCGTCTTCTCACCCGATCTGTTCAACCTATACAGCGAGGCAATTCTGAGAGAATTGGAAACCCTAGCGGAATTTAGCATTGGTGGTCACAATCTTAACAACATAAGATACGCAGATGACACAATACTGATAGCAGACACGGAAAAGAAATGACAAAATCTCCTACAGAAGGTAGCGATGGGAAGTGTGAAGAAGGGACTAAGCATAAACTACAAGAAGACACAATGTATGGTCATCAGTAAAAGGATGAGCCCAAAATACGATTTGCAGGCCGGGAACACTAGAATCAAGCAGACGCGAAACTTTAAATATCTGGAAAGCATTTTGACAGAGGCCGGCAAATGCGACACTGAGGTCCGTAGACGTATTGGGATGGCCAAGGACACATTCCAAAATCTATGCAGAGTATTGCGAGACAGGAGGATTTCTTTGGTAACGAAGAAAAGAATACTGAGCTGTTACGTGACATATGTCCTTATTTACGGCAGCGAATGTTGGACCATTTTCTCAAAGATGAAGAAAAAATTCGAGGCGATGGAGATATGGTTCTACAGAAGGATGCTAAGGATATCATGGACCGAACGTGTGAGCAACGATGAGGTCATAGAGAGGATGCAAACAAGGAGGAGGCTTATGCTTAACATCAGGAAGAGGCAGCTGAATACCCTGGAACACATAATGAGAAAGGAGAGTCTGGAGAATCTGATGCTCATGAGTCGAATAGAAAGAAAGAGAAGCAAGGGAAAACTATGCATGATATTCCTAGTGGGCTTAAGCAAGTGAATGACAGAACGTGGTCTGGGGGAAGAAGCAGAGGAAAGAAACTTGTTGAGAGCTACAATGGAGAGAGGGAAGTGGAGAGCCATGATCGCCTATGTCCTGAAAGGACACGACACATAGAAAGAAACGTGCCCCTGTTTGAAAGTATGGTAACCATACACGGCATGATCATAAAATAAGAGCGATGACTATAGTAAATTTAAATTCGACATTCCTAAAATTAGATTACGGTGGACATTTTCCAACATTTACTGAGATTACTGAGTACTTAAAAATTATATAACAAAGCATTCACCCGTCATTTTCTTAAATTATGTTTTAACAGATAAGGTCTCCTTAGAACAATAATAAAAGTGGCAACATCTCGTAAATCACACATTAAGTGATTTACAAAGTTTTGACAAACACTTCATCGCGCTAATGTTTGTTTTAAAAATCCATTTCTCTGTTATTTTAAACTTAAACTAAATAATATTTTCCAAATCAGATTAATTACACTTGAAATCAGCTAATATTCCTCAAATAAAGTTTCAGAAACTTATATTTTATTTTTGAAAGATTTTTATAACCGAGAATTAACTTTTGTTTACAATTGTGTTAAAAATGGCTGAATTTAAACGATTTCTGAAAGCGAGCAAAAAATTGAGAGATTCTGATCAATATAATTTCTATTTGAAATACACCAAATGTATTTTTAACAGAAATAAATATAATTGTTATTCTTAGTCTATCCTCTATTACTATTCAGATCTACTATTTTTACTTTATCCTATATTACTATATGGACCGCTATTCTTTACTCTATTCACTATACTATTTCTCTATTCGGATCGCTATACGGATTACTGTTCGAGCAAGTATTATCGAGCAAATACTATTAGTACGAGTGATATTCGAAGGCGTCTGACACCAGCATTGTTCAACGGCGTTACTATAGTTGTATCTGCGATCACAAAGTCTCTACTACAAGAGCATTACGAAAGTGGCAACGAGTATTCGTTGGCATCACAAAACAGCCCAATGCTCAAATGTTTTTGAATTGACAGTTGTACTTTTTCCTACACTGGTTAGCAACAAAAACTGAGCGCCATGTCTGCCCTGCCAGTAACCCCTGAACAGTGAGAACAAATTAAAACTAAAAATTATTAGTTACCAAAAAAATAGAGTTAACAAGCGGCGAAAAATTTGATTTAAAGGCCACAAAATCACTTTACCGATGCCCTTCTGGATACCAGCGAATGAAGTGTGTTTTTGGTGTAGTGGATGTAGGTATTGGTTAAACATGTGTTGCTATCGTCAAATGGTCGTGAATTCAGTCTCTGGATTAGGTACTGAAACAATATATGGTCGTCAAGCAGGAACTAAATGATGTCAAAGAGTGACCTGAATATGCTCAGAGAGTACTTGGCTGAAGCGTTGTGCCCAAACATCTATAATATTCAATATGAGAACAATAATTCCAATAGATACAAATATATTGACAATTGCTCATTGCAAAAATAAAATACAACATTACTCCCTAATGTTGGTACTATGCAACTGTTATATACCGTACTTATGAAAACTAATAGGTTTGTCCTAATCCTCATAAATACGTTGGACACTGTTGTAAGTAGTGGGTAATATGCTATTAAATTGTGTACCTATTTAATGTGAATAAATGTTGTTCCTGGTCCGCTTCCGGTTACATATTTGGTTATGATCAAAGTTGCGATTCCCAACCTCCCCAGTTTGTTTTGGTCCCTTTTCATGGGCACAAGGCCGAAAAAGCGGGATGGGGAAAAAGACAGTTTTAATCTGTCTTAATTTAAACTTAGCTAGCCACAAGCACTGACCCAAGCATACAAACAATATTCCTAACACCAAAACAACACATTCTTACTAACCTTTCTTACTACATTCACCATAATACCTCATTGTCTCTATGAAAATCTTAAATAGTCCCCATATGTACAAATCGTCGTCTGTGGGGTGGGGGGGATAAAACAACAAGTTAAAAAAAATCCCCAATGAGTATGTAGAATATGAATATGATCTATTTGCAAGAAACTAAACAAAATCATGTTAGTAATAAAAACCCCCACAATCCTTAATGTTGACATAAATATCCTGTAACTGGACGAAATCGATATCGGGTCTATAATAATATAGAAACATTCATCCATCCCAAGCACTCACACAGACACGCACTCATTCTGACACAACAACAAATACGAAAAACACACACGCGAAACGAAAGGCGCCCCCCATCCACCAGAGAACTGACATCACTGACCACTTAAAGAAGGAGGGGATGGGGGACGAAGAATAACGATCAATCTAGACGTGACGCGATTTCCTATATATGCGTTTCCTCTATGGTCACATGATCCACTCAGTTCAATAATGGGATCGCCTGTTTGCTCACAGGCGATCTATGTTCAAACTCAAGTGTTGACAGCAACTCTTATTCCTATATAACAGACTGGTAACTGCACACTGCAAAAGCCAACTTGCAACGAAAACTACACATGGAATATTAACGTGGTGAGAGGCCATAGGAATCTACTTCTGTTATCGGTCATTAATCTGACAATTTGGTTTGCAGTCGTTTTTCCACTGCCGTAACATAGCTTCTTTTATTCCATTTCTATAAATATTTTCATGGTAATTGTTCTGATGAGCTTTCCTTTTTAGTACCTCGACGTCATGAATTTAAGCGGAGTACTAGATTGGTAACTAGGTCTCATCATTTTCCAGTTGAAATAGCTGGAGATAACCGTAAGTTTTATTTTAATATTTTCTTCTCGCATGTGGAACTCACTTCCGGCTTCTTGCTGTCCTGTCAACTACGATCTTCAAAAATTTAAATGCAACATCAATCGCCGCCTGTCTTTCTGAATTCTAATTCTTGTATTATTCTTTCTCTTCACTGACATATTCTCATTTTCTATCCCTCTCAGTAACCCCCTGCGTCTTGGGTGATTATTAAAAAAAAATTAGAATGGTGGGAATATAACCTATTACTAGTTTTTTTTGTTAAGGGAGATAACTCTTTACATCATCACTTTAGGCAACTATTTCCCATTCTACATTGTATTACTTTTATAACAATTTTTTCAGTCTTATTAATGTCACAAAGATGTTTACGTTTCATCTATTTGTATTTTTATACTATTTTCACCTAATACAAGACCCAATAATAGCTCTAGATAGATGGTTACTGAATGATATTGTTGTTATGGGGCACACGAGGAGGAGGAGGAGGAGGAGGAGGAGGAAGGAGTTGAATATTATGAGGATATATAGAATAGCGATCAGTTGTCCTTAGACTTGAAGAGATCTGGAAAGCATACTCTCATGAGTCCTGAGGAAGAAGCTGTACGAGTGGAATTTCCTGATTACAAAAGAAATATAAAGCAAATGAGAATTATTTGATACTGTGAACATGGAATAGTGAGTCTTAGCTATGAAGGTCTGAACTGGTGGAACTAAGGTATGTATCTCGTTTGAACATTTGGCATTGTAATAGCAATAGAATCCACCAACTTTCCGTTTGTGGGAAAGGTGTTGCAGGGTAGAAACTGTTCATCAGCCAAGCCCGCGTAATTGATTTTAAATACGGACAAGGCTGGACAATGCCGACTCGACAGCACCAGACTATGTGTAGCAGCAATACCAATTGAGAATACAACCGTTAATTAGGAATTAAGCAAAATAGGCAATCTAGAGATGATTTAAAGATTATGGCAGAGTATATATATATATATATATATATATATATATATATATATATACTAGCCGAGGTACCCGGCGTTGCCCGAGTGTACATGGCTGCAATTGTATAACTGCACCCCTGTATACCCGCATCGCTGTCTAGAAAAGTCTGACTTCGTCCCCGCTTGCATGCATCATCCGTTGGTATACTAAGCTACTCCCCGCCACTCATCTTTTTTACGGTATGTCCTCCGCAAGTATTTGATTGTTCTTAATAAAGGAATTCTATCCATAAAAACTTTTTTGTGTGGTTGTTTCTCGGGATTAAATTGTTTCAATGTTTTAGATATTCAGTAAATTTCCCTTGGTCGTAATAGCCTTTCAAATAGAATGGTATTGTTCACTACTATTAATCAAACAAAAACAGGGATGGCGTATCAGAGCTTGATTAAAATGCAAGTGTAAACGCATGAACTACCCCTCCTTCTTCGCACGTTTACTGCAAAGCTGGGTTAATAAGAGGTTCTTCGGTAATTTTTCCCTTTCACCGCTTCAAGAATCCTTCTCAAAAAATCTTCGCATCAAACGTTGTTCGAATGCCAATTTAGGATGGAATCATATGAAGAAACGATTGGCTAAATGGCAAGAGCCGATTTTGGACCTAGTTTGTCGCAGATTTCGTCCATTTCATTGAAATAATCTAAACATTCATGCAAGGCAATATGTGTGCCATACGCAATTTACCTGGTAAATTTGGAAAGCATCAGATGAAAAATCAGGGAGTTATGGACGAAAAACGGGTCTTTTGAACAGTCTTTTGTGGCTTTTCGTTAGACGCGGGAAAACGAGCAGGATTCAAACGACATTACCTTATTTCTGGCATGATGTCAAATTTTTGGCGACATGTTTGAAGAAAATCGGATAAAAAATGAGGACGTTATTGAAGTTTTTATTCTAAGTAGTACGAAAACCCAATTTTTTCACAGTTTTTTGCAATTTTTTGTCGCAGAAAAATTATCAAGCACTTCACAGAAACATCGTAACATGAGCTTTGTTTTGCATTAAGTGCAAAGAACATCGGTTCATTAAGTAACATTTTTATTCGCGTGTAACTTTGCCTTGGTTTTTGCAAAAAATTGTACCCATCTTTTTCTAACAAACCCGGGGAGGGGGGCTGGAGATTGAAAAGTTGGTCTTGATTTGCCTTCATTAATTTGCAATATGTGTGTATAATTCCATCGAAATCGGTCGAGAAAGGTGAACGTGCATAAATAACATACACACAGACACACACAACAGATATCTTCTCATATATATATATATATATATATATATATATATATATATATATATATAATCCAATCATTTTTCCGCAGAATTTTGGTTTCATCGACCCGCGGATATAGTGAGAATGTGGTAAGTTTAAAACAAAGTTAAAAGTCTCTTCAGACACTTTTTTATTATCTGTGAATTGCTATGATTTCTTAGGAGGGCTAGTGTAATGTTTCCATGATTTAAGTGTATTTCTCTGAGAGTCGCGCTCACCGAAGATTAAAGAATCCAGTCTACCCTGATAATATAAACCATACCTGAAGGGACAAGAAATGAATTTATGACTTTCCAAAGAATATTTGTGTAAAAGTGAATGCAATAGCCTTGATTGGACTTTTAAGTAGGTTAGCTGATTCGATTTTCCACACTGATAAACATTGTAAAACAATATTGCGTCATAGTAAAAACTATAAATAGAATCTAACTCGATGGTTAATTAGAATTTATTAAGAACATTTTCGATGATAATGCATACTTTCTTGAAACTTTGCAATTCAATATTCTTGCTAAAATAGTGCAATTCAATAAAACTAAACAAAATGATCTGCAAAATTGATGGATTGGTGATGCTAGCATAATATTTTCTAAGCTAGTTTCTATCAGTTTCAAACATTGTTCTTTATCAACCAATCCACGTATTGTCTTTCCTGACCAATTCGTAAGTAAGTTCTGCTTCCTCCCCACATTTACAGTTTGAAATATCAGTGTAATGCTAGCTATATAGGTAGAAACAGTCAAAGGTTGTTAGTTATAAAAAATTAGCATGTATTGACCAATATTCGAAAAAAGCATTGGGATAATTTGCATAGATACTCCGGTTCATACTTCCCCTGGTCTTTTGGGCAGTAGAGGTTTATCCCTTTTTTCCTGTTTTGGATTCGGTTTCTGGTTCTCTCTTAATTCTTCACTCCAAGTAGTCCCTTGAATCTTATTGCCTTGTTTCGGGTGAATTGATTAAAAAAAGTATGTTAATAGATCAGGTCCGTGATAGTTGAAAATCTATTAAATAATCCTATGTGTTTGTCGTTCTACACCCAAAATATGTACTCTGTTTTATGTAAGGCGCAGAGTTCTATTTGAAAGTCCGATTGTCGATATAAATTCCCTTAAAGCTCCCTCTGTAAGCATAATAATGTAATAATATAGTAATATATATCATGTTGTCTTTAGGATTATCCACCTATTTTAATCTTTGTGCAAGTCTTTTTTATTCCCAGATAACCTTCAGAATCCACTCGGTGATGATGGAACGTTACTAGTTGTTTTTTTTTTCGGGGCATTGAATGCGATCAGCCAGTTTTTCCTACACTGAATTGTTAGAGCTAAATCAGAGGAGAGATCAGCTGTCATGCTCTGGTCATCTATAATTTTGGAGGTGAGCACCGAGGGATTTTTAAGGAAAATGAGAAAAGAAAAGGCAAAAGTCAAAAAGAGGTACGCATAAGGAAAGAGAGCTTGGCGAATTTAACACTCGCCGAACATACTGAACGCAAGAAAGTCAGAGTGAAGTAACAAGCTACTTACCTAACTGGCTTGTGCAAACGGATGACAAAACTGGAAGTGGGAGGGAAGGAAGGAGACAAACATTGCTTAGAACAACGAAGGATGGGGAAATGGGGAGAGAAATGATCACTCGCTTTCTGGAGGGACACACCCCATAAAAGGCAAATATATTCCTTCTGAAGTCAGAAAATGATACTTGGGTTAATAATTAATTAGTTTGTAATAGTTTGATTTGGTTTGTTTTGTTTTACGGCATACCAACCTCAATGGGTTATTTAATGCTTAGAAGATTCTTATTGCTAGTAATATGTTTTTCAAAAATGTATTGCTGCTAATATTTTTTTCAAAAAATGTATTGCTTTTAATATTTTTTCAAAATGTATTGCTGGTAATGATTTTTTTTTTCAAAGATATTTTGCTGGTAATATTTTTTATTTCAAAAATTCATTCGTGATAATTTTTCCTTCAAAAATTCATTGCTGTTAATATTTTTACAAAAAAAGTATTGCTGGTATTAAAACCTATTCTTACACTTTCATTGTGTTTTGACCCCAGTGTGTGGGTTAACTATTTGCTCATAGCTGGGACCCTAACAGATGCTACCAACCCGGGTCAGGGTGGACCTAGAAAAATCAACAATTAAGAGGTTGTTCCACGCTCCTCAAAACCTCCTGAGCAGAGGCCTTGCTGTTTGAGGTAGTTTATCGTCTTACCCAGAATGCGGATGGGGAATTGGAGGAATATCTGATCGTCCACGTTCTGAGGGGGGGACATCGCATAAAAGATAAATATATTGCTTCTGAAGTCTAAAAATTGGAATAAAAAAGATACTTGGTTTAATAGCAAAAGAATTACTGTCTTGTTAGGGTTGTCCTTAGTTTGTGTTTGTTTGTTTTGGGTTTTTTTTTTGGTGGGGGTGTTTTGTTTTACGGGATATCAACCTCAATAGGTTATTTAATGCCGACAAGATTTTTATTGCTACTAATATTTTTTTCCAAAAATGTATTGTTTGTAATATTTTTTTCAAAAGTATATTGCTGGTAATATTTTTTCCTTCAAAATTTCATTGCTGGTAATATTTTTACAAAAATGTATTGCTGGTATTAGAACCTATTTTTACACTTTCTTAGTGTTCTGACCCCAATTTGGTGGTTAACTATTTGCCAATAGCTGGAACCCTAACAGTTACTACCACCCCGGTCAGGGATGTAGTTTATCGTAGTACCCAGAACGCCTTAGTTTGTGATTATGTTATCGAAACACTAGATACCACCTACCTTAATGTGGCTATTATCATATCAAGATTATTTGTTTGGTCCTATTGAAAGGAATGCTAATGAAGTCGCGTAGCAAAACCGCGAACTTTAAAAGACATCAGACAGATAATGATTTTTATGTATCTATCGAAACTAAACTAAGAATACACCATACATACGTGTACACACGTGTACACACGTGTACAGATTTGAAAAAAAAATATGTGTTGTTTCTCCAAGTATTTCTTTTCCATCAGATTAACTTTTAAATTTTGGGGCTGTAATAATCGTGCGTATTTAAAAAAAAAAACCCAAAACAAATGGTTCCCTCTCCCTGATCGTATTTCAACCTGCGTAGTTATTTTAGTGTAAACTTCCCCCCAAAAAAATTCTACTTGAAGAAAATGATCATTTAGAATTGCGAAATTGATTTAGTACAGATTCTAAAATGTCATTCAAATTGTAATTTATTTTAAGATAAGATTTAAAAAAAAAATTAGAATAAATTCGAAAATAATCCTAAAAAAAGAAATAATTCTAAAAATTTATCCGAATTATGAAAAGTCAAATTAAAATCTTATTTATGTAATGTACCGCTTTTTCTCGCTATTTTAAGCAATATGATGGATATGGTTATTTTCGAAGGTAGCTTATATACGGCACAAGTTTGAAAGTGTGGGGCACATACTGAGGATCGAACTCATTGATCCATCGAGACAAGGTTTCTAACGATTACATCTCGTCGAAGAGTCCAAAATCTGGCACATATGGTTAAGAAAAAAACTTTGTGAAGCGGTTCTTTTTAGTAATATTCTGTTGAAGAAAAGTAAATCCTTGCAGAAGTTGTGCGAAAATGTAAAACTGAATATAAACTGAATTTATAGCTATTAAAAGATAAAACAGATTGAAATTCGAAGCGAAAATAACATGTTCCAGACCGACGAAAACAAAACTTTGCTCTTTTTTTCTCCGACTTTAGAAGAGTTAAAAACAATGACGAACGATCTGTGAAGAAAAAAATAACAATTGAAGAGTATCAGAAACATGTTTTGTAAGCTTTATATTTATTTATGGTAACAGAAACATTAATAGGAAAGAAAATTATGTTAACTCTCATTAAGTAATTTATAGTATGTCTTTATAGCATTCCTTCATTTACTCTACCTCAGATCTTTTTCACAACTTCCACCGCTTATTAGATTTCGAAAAAACAATCCACCACGCTTATTCCAACCAATTATTAATCTATGAAAGAAAAAAAATATAAATTTTCCGTTGTCAAAGTCTTTTTAAATACTAATTAAACGATAAAACAATTTTCTACGCTAGCTTTCACAGGCTTTTATTTTTTTATTTCTTATTTTATTTTAATTTTATTTCTTATTTTATTTATTATTTTATTTTTTTTATCATTTTTCCCCAAGCAAGATGAAAAAGCCACTAAAACACAAGTGGTTACGGAAACTGAAAGAAACTGAGGTGAAGGAAAACATTAAAAGAACAGGATTCACGGAGACAGATGATGATTGACGTTGCATTTAAATTTTTGAAGGATTGATATTACATCATAGTTCAGTACTCTTTTCTTTGTTTCTAACGGAATACTTTGTTTTCTGAAGGAATCGGGAACAATATATAGGAGTAATATATGGTAGAGGTTGCTGTACGGTGGAGTAATGGATAGCGGAAGAATCGGAGAGCCGAGTTCGAATTCCCATCGAATTCCTTACATTCTTCCCCTCTCCTCAGCTATGAGTAAATAGAAGGACAGACTGAATCATATAGCCTTCTGTAGCGACCTGTCTAGAAGCACAGTTCAAAATCTGAGTGGTCGATTGTTCGGCAGCTAAACTGGCTCCCGCATAAGACCAGGGCCTGGTGAAGAGGGCTCATTGAACCTCAACAGTACAAAAAGGTTAGCTGTTAAATCTCGGAATAACTCTTTCAGAGTCCAGCGCAACTAAGGATAAAATAAATCTGCATTTGTACGACTACACCCCTAAAGACTTGGTCAACTATGGAGGGGTTCCTCCAACAAGAGTGGAACGCTCCTGGATTTGGATTTGGAATCTATGTTAGAGTTCAAATATTAACAACACCAATATTTGCTTTAGCGATGTGCTATTATTTCAACTTAGAAAGCCAAAAAATGATCATATTGACCATATAAAACTAGAGAATCCATACTTTCGTTTAACAGAAGAAATAAAAACGATCGTGACGATACTGTTTGGATGGGTAATGGGAGTTTTACAATTGTTAAAGTTACGCAAGCGAACAACGCCATATGTATTCATTTCCTGTAATTTTTAGAAAGAAAGTTGTCTGTTTTATGTTGACTGACAGTTCACCCATCCCTGAATAATATTTACATTTATAACATTATGACCATGGACTTCGTCTTCTATACGCTCGATTATAAATCAAGAATTGTACAAAAGTTACAGACAAGAAATTCATTTAAAAAATAACTTTTGTTCCATTTGAACCTGTTGTATTTTCTTTCTTTCGGTTCGTTCTGGTATTGTCTCGGATTAAATTCAAGGCCTTGGATTACAAAAAGCTTCGTTGTTTTTATGTGCAAATTTGGTTGATTTTTCTTGAGTTGTTTCTCACAACTTGAACAAATTTACATTTTCTTCTCAGAACTCTGTTTGGGATTTTCGACGACAAAAGTTTTGGTGAACTTTTCTCTATGGTACCTAGACTTTATGAATTTAGGAGCAGTACTAGGTTGGCTGCAAAATTTAATCATTTTACACCTGAAATGGCTAGATGTAACCATAAGTTCTATGCTAACAGATTTTTCTGTCACACTTCTTGCTTGTGGAACTCCCTTTCGTCTTCCAGTTTCCTAGTTATCTTTTATCTTAAAAAATTAAATGTAATGTCAATCGTTATCTTCTGTCTTCGTAATTCTTGTTTTTTTTTATCCTCTCTCCTCGATAGTATTTTCTCGTATTCTCTGACACTACTTGTGTCTTAATGGCATTATTTTCTTGCATGGGGTGAAATGATTAGAAAAAAAGAATAAAATGTAGTTGATACTTCCGAGCTCAGGCCTTTCACTTAATTTAAAACTGAATTTTTCTTTCTGCATGGGAGTATTTAAATAAATGATTGAAGCAAAAGTCTTAAATTCCTATCCATACTCAATCTAGTGATTTTCCAAGCGTAGCTTAAATGTGGCACAAGGCCGAAAGTATGGGGCACCTTAATGAGGATCGAACTCACGACTCGGTTGTAATTATTCTAGCGAGACAAACATGCTAACCATTACATCGCCTCAAGGTGCCCTGTTCATACTCAGTCCATCTGAAGTTGGAAAATCCGACAGCTTTTCTTATAGCAAATCATAGTTTCTTATGGCGTAAAAACACCGTATTTTATGTTGTTTAAAACTCACAGGAATAATAGTTCAGCCCCAACGATTTCAACTGCGAATATTAAGAAAAGATATTTATTGCCTTTATGTGTGATCATTTACTTCTATTAAAATATGTAGCAACGGTCGAGAAAGAAAAGAACTCGGACAAAACATGTAATTAGGACAGCAGGAAAATCATTCTTTCTTTTTTTTTTTTTTTTTTTTTTTTTTTAAATAATAAAACTGCTGTAATTTATTAGGTTGGTGCAAAAATAATGTCGTTTTCTCACATAGTAACATATGTGAGAAAACGACATTATTTTTGCAACAAACCTAATATAAGAAAATAAAAATAACTTCGCTTCAAAAGAAAACATTTTCTAAAAACAAAATGCCAGTCGTGATGAAAATACCGGTAAAGCAGGAATTTAAACAAGGACAATGATTTACGTTTTAACTATCATATTTGAATAAAACATGTTATGAAAAAAAAAAAAAACTCTCGACGTTAATTTATTAAGATAGTCATTAACCGAGTAGGAAACTTACGACATTTATCCATTAATATAGTGATTTTCTAAGCCCGGCTTAGATGTGGCACAAGGCCGAAAGTATGGGGCACCCAGTGAGGATCGAACTCACTACTCAGTCGCAATTGTTCTGGCGAGACAAGCTTGCTAACCATGACACCCCCTCAAGGTAAGCATAGCCTAGATGTGGCACAAGGCCGAAAGTATGGGGAACCCAGTGAAGATCGAACTCACTACTCAGTCGCAATTGATCTAGCAAGACAAGCTTTCTAACCATTACACGACATCGAGGTGCCCAAATCCATTAATATATAGCTTAACGATTTTTCTCCTGTAGCCATCATGAATGTAACAAGTATGGCGTCCAAGTGCATGATTTTTATTTATATGATCCGCCTAAAAATCGCTTTCTTCAAATATTGAGAGGTGTACCTTTCCAAACATTACAATCTTATCTAGATTTCATTTTTTTTAAGTATTTCACCCCAAGCAAGACGGGAGTGCCACTAGCAAACAAGGGGTTACAGAGAGTGAGAGCAAGGGTAAAGAGGCCTGTTTAGGGAGAGGATAAAGAGAAGGACGAGGATCAAGATCAAGGCATCAGAAAATGTCGATTGACATTACATTTGAATATTTGAAGATTATAGCTATCAGAGAGCAAGTAAGAGGAAGGGAATTCCACTGTTGGGAAGTACGAGAGAAGCTGTTGCAGTAGAAGAGGTGGTTATATTTAACTGTTTCGACAGTGAAAGGGTGAGACCGAGATGCCAATCTAGTAGCATGCTTGAATTCATGCAGTCGGGGTACCAGTTAAAGTAACTATCCTCTGGGACATGCCAATGCAAATTGACATGGAAATAAAAATAGACCCGACATTATCATAAAGGACAATATCGTCCTGGGTAAGACGTTAGACTACATCCGCGTACTGGGTAAGACGATAAACTACATTCAGCAGCAAGGCCTCTGATCAGGAGGATTTGAGGAGTGTGGAATCACCTCTTAATTGCTGGTGTTCCCAGGTCCACCCTGACCCAGGGTAGTAGCACCTGTTACGGTCCCAGGTATGGACAAATAGTTAACTATTACCAGCAATACTTTTTGAAAAGAATTATTACCAGCAATACAATTTTGAAGGAAAAATATTATTAGAAACAGATTTTTGACCAAACAAAATATTACCAGCAATAAAAAAATGTTGATGGCATTAAATAACCCATTGAGGTCGATATGCCGTAAAACAAAATGAACCAAACCAAACTAAACCAAAAGACAATAAATTCAGAAAGTGTATGCTTACTGACATAGTAGTATCATCTGAGAGAAACACCTCCATAAAACCTATCGAGAAATTGTCCAAATACAAAGACTTGGAGATCGAGATTAACAGGATATAGGGAATAAAGACTTAGACTGTACCAAAAGTAATCTCTGGGTCTCGTGGGAAAAGGACAATTTTACTAACAGTGTCCCAGGTAGCATCAACATACAAGTTGCCCAGAAGACCGTCCTGCTAGGATCATGCCATAAAGTAAAAAAAAGTGCTATCAATTAAATGACAAAATCTTCTATAGGGTTTGAGGACCATAGTTTGGGCCCATCTCTACAGGATACAAAGCAAGAAATTTAATGTTTTGCATGCAACAGGTGAGTATATATTGATAACAACTTACTCGCCGTATGATGTAATAAAAATATCCTTAAAATATCACTTGCTGCATAATTTTATTCTTAAATATTGCAATCATTAGTTTAGGAAATCGTGTACAAGTTCGACCTTGATCTGCTTCTTACTCTGTTTTTGTTTTTCCTTCTCCATTCTATCTTCGTATGATTACGACTCAAATTAATAACGGTTAATAATTTGATCTTTCATTTTTCTAGCATATATCTTTCTTTCTAATCGTCTTTCTTTTCCTTTTATAATAATAATAATCACTGTCTGGATATTGTGTTAGATAAAGTTACAAAGAACTATCATATATAGATACTGAACATGAGAAACATATTTCCCTGAAAAATTGCTTTAAGAGAAAGATTTTATATAATGAAGATGTTGACATTCCACACCACTTCAAATAAAAGATTAAGAAGGAAACCCCCATCAGTACTAGAAAGAGCGATAACAGCTACTGGACTTGAGAAACTTTTTTTTCCTGAAAAATTGTTTTAGGAGAAAGATTTTATAAATTTTAACCGAAAGTAGTGCAACCTATCCGGTCAATGAATGCTGAATGTTTCCTTATAAGGAAACAGCTAATATGGCCATTACTATTATCATTTGTCATGAGGTGATCGGAATGTACGATTTGAGGATCTTATTAAAAACAATGTTTTGAAAGCTAGATCGAGAGGTCGGTATATACCGATAACAACTTTCTCACCGAGTGATGTAATGAAGATATCCTTAAGATATCACTTGCTCCATCATATCAAAGACAGTACCGAGAAGTCATTTTAAGCGTGTCAACAATATGAGTGGAAGTCTCTCTCCTCTTTGAGATATGCACTAGTAATTATTTTTGCGTCTTTTTGCTTTTTTTTTCTTAAAGTTACTTTTCTCTTTACTATGTTTTTTTAAGTAATCAAAGAGAAGTCGCCATTGCTAAACGGGACAGGAAGTGGGATATAGGATTTGATTAAGACATTTGATCTTCTTGTCGTAAACCAGGAAAGAAAGCTCGTGAAAATCATCTAATTACATTGTTTACAACCGATAATTCATATATGATTTATGTTGACGCTGTTGTTGTCACTTGTCAAGCTGTATTTCGGACCGAGCAGTCAAGTGTCTTTGTGAAATTTGAAGTCAGGTGGTCATTCCTCTTCCTGATCCTGTAAACCTGTCAACTTGTATACGTCAAAGCACTTTATTCTTACAGAGCAGAAAGTACTTAGGCTGTTGCTGGAGGGTCCTTTAAATATGCCGTCTACTTTAGAAATACGAGCCTAGAAACTGAGTGGATATTGCAATTATTAGTTTGGGAAATCGTGTACAAGTTTAACCTTGATCTGATTATTACTCTGTATATTGTTTTTCCTTCTCCATTCTTTCTTCGTATGATTACGACTCACATTAATAACAGTTAATAATTTCTCTTCTTTTTTTCCTTCTGTTCTCTTATATATTTTTCTAGTACAGTGTAACCCGGATATAAGAGAGTTGTCGGGACCGGAGAATAAATCTCTTATATCCGG
Organism: Acanthosepion lycidas; assembly: GCA_963932145.1. Classification (NCBI taxonomy): domain Eukaryota; kingdom Metazoa; phylum Mollusca; class Cephalopoda; order Sepiida; family Sepiidae; genus Acanthosepion; species Acanthosepion lycidas. The sequence goes on along the minus strand of OZ010576.1, from coordinate 114,628,144 downwards.
GGTTTCTCTTATATCCGGGTTTGGTCTATTTTGTTTAGGTAAGTATGGCTCTAATTTGGGACCAGAGAAAATCTCTCTTATATCCGGGTTACACTGTACATATCTTTCTTTCTAATCGTCTTTCTTTTCCTTTTATATGTGTTTCTGTTCTTCCTTTTTTTTTTTCGGTTCTAATTTTGTTGAAAGCAACAGTCTTGTTCTTAATAGAAATACAAGTTATTTTATCTTCGGCTTTCTGAGAAAAAAAATCCAATGTTACGCAATTCGTCCTTCTAAAAGACTTCTTCAAGCTAAGTAACGTTATTTTTGTCGACGGAACCATATAGGGAGTGAAACACAAAAATGACATAATTACACATCAGCAGAAATTCTTAATAAATAGGAATAAATTATTAAAAATTATAATTACACATGAAAATTTTATTTACTGTTATTTAATTGTTATATGTGCTGTTCAAAATGTCTTCGTTCTTTTTCAAAACCCATTTCAATTGTGTGCCTGCATCAGAGAGTTTCCTCTGTCATTTTACTGTATCCATATTTAATTCTTTATTTAACTTCCTCAATATTTTGTAATCTCTTTAGACGTCTTGTCAATTAAAATAATACACTATCAATTTCTGAGAAGACTGAAAAAAAAAGATGAAGTCATGTTTTCAAATTACTATTAAAATACAGCAAACATTCCAAACGATGAAGACATAATTAGGATCAAGTTTCGAAAGTATTGTTATAAATTTGACTGCCATAATATATAAGATTGCTTCGGGGGTGGTGCCACATATTCACATATGTAAATAAAAGTACGTGGGTCCACATAAAGTGCTTGAATCTACACGGTGCAACGAAAATAGCAAACCATAGGGATAATAATTTATTAAAAGTTATAATTACATATGAAAATGTTATTTACTAGCTATTTAATTGTTATATGTGCTGTTCAAAATGTCTTCGTTCTTTTTCAAAACCCATTTCAATTCTGTGCCTGCATACTTCATTAACATGTCGAAGAGTTTCCTCTGTCATTTAACTGCATTCAATAACTTGAAAAACACCAATAAATGTCGGATAAGAATAGAGTACGACTTTTGCCTCACTCTGTTAAAACAAAAAAAAAACTGACAGCGTATTAAACACTAAGAATAAATTCCAGGAATAAGTTGAATTCTTTCTTTAAGTTTTTCACTATTTCTAGGGCGTGTTTGATAAGCAACTAATTTCAAATAGTCACATAGAAAAAAAATCCATGGCTGTGAGCTCTGATGAATTCGGTCGCCACTCAACAGGACATGTCAAAACAAATTAGACGTTTAAAACATAAATTAAACCCATATAAGTTTTACCTCACCCTGTACAGTGACGCTTAACTTTAAATTTAAATTTAAAATTTTTGTCGTCCGGTGTGTTTCAATGCAGAACTGTTATTAAATGTAAGATACAAACAACAACAAAAACCGTAGAACGCTAAATGTTTTTGTTTTTTTTTATTTTATGCAGCTGGAGACATTCTTTCATTTTGTCATTCAATTACATACTATTAGTTTCAAATAAAAAGTTTGTACATCATAATCATTCATTAGAATTTCTCTACAACATTTAGAAAAAAAAAACAGACAGCGTGTTAAAGACCAAGAGAAAATTATCAGGAATAAGTCTCGAAGGTTTTATGGTATTTGGGTGAAAAACTTGAAACCATTTAGGGGCTGAGTCAGAGATAATTTTCTTTTATTCTTCAAAACAAAGTACAACCGATTTTATTCAAATATATATTTCCCATTATTTGCAATGACTTTTGCAACTTATTATACAGCTCTTCCATACATTTTAAGTAAAATTTCACAGTTTTGCGTGAAAATTTTTTCGATAAACTCTTGAAGCTGGCTTTCATTAGAAAACGTTTTCCCATCAAAGCGTTTTGCAAAGATCGATAAAGGTAACAATCAGGTGAACATGGCGGGTGGGGAGAATAGACTAATCGAGTTTCAGGTTTTTTTTTTTAATTTTATTTTTTTTTTTTTAACTTTATGTCATGTCATGGAGGAGAACTTTTTCTTTTCTTTTCTTTTTTTCTTTAATCCGCTGTGTACACTGCTACTGTCGTGCAAAAATTAAGTTATGTTAGTGTCATTCAAATTTATTAACTGTCATGTATGATTAATAGTTACGCTAATACATGTTTTATTACAATTAGGTCTCCAAAAATGTAATCAATTATGACACAACCTAATAATATATCACTTCAAATTCAATATACTTTCATTACAGATATGTTTAATGTAATGTATTCGAAACAAAAGAATAAGTTTAAAATCAAACACTGTTTCTTGTAATGTTCTCTGTAATGTCTTGTTCATTAATATCTACTAGAGAATTGTAATTTAATAAGCTTAGCTAAGTTTGAGGTGCTTCGGTGGAAGGTAATAGAGAACAAGTCTAATCTGTTCGATCATTACTAGTAATTGTGGAGTTTGATCCTTACTAGGTGTCCCATACAATATTCGATATTAAATAACCCAACAAATAACCCCAAAATTGATATTAAACTAGCAGCATGACCCGGCGTTGCCAGTGCTTGATTCAAAAATTGTACGACTCATACAGCAATCGCTATCACTTGACTTAAAATATTTTTGGCCTTCCTTGCCTTTAAAGGAGTGCCCTTTGCCGTGCTGATGTTGCTACATGCCTTACTTCTTCCCAATCTCACACTGCGAATTTTTTTTCTTAGCTCTATACTAAACATTAAATCTGTTACGAAAAAAGAACTAAACAAAATGAACACAAAACGATCAGCTTTAAAAAAAAGGACTCGTAACTGGAAAAACCGAATGAAAAAAGAATGTTAACAACAAATACTTTTTCACACCCAACCCAGTTCTGCGGAATCAAAATCAACGTTGAGTTTAAGCAAGCGAATGAGCCAATTGGAGTAAAGTGCCATGCAGATTTAAATTTTTCCCACTTGTGACGAATGCAGCTATCGATTTTTTTTGCATGTTAGCATGCTAGTTAACATTCGTGTCAGTCAGCTGTTGGCTCTCACGCTGGCTAATAGAATCTTCCTGCCTATTCGTGGCAGCCAGCTATAGACTCTCATTCTGGCCAGTAGAAAATGGTCGCAAACTACATGAAAACTGCCGTAGAAGCATGAAAAAATCGATTATTTCCACTATCGATGGGAGTTGGGAAATGCAAAGTCAGTCTCGGCATTTCCACTAACTTGGAGCATGTGCATGTAAATTTTTGTGAAAATCTGTCGAAAATTGCGACCGTGCATTCGTTACACACACACACACACACACACACACACACACACACACACACACACATCCTGCATTTCTATACATAGAGATAAACCAACATGTCGTAAACTCAATTCGTATAGTTTGGTAAGTACAAGTTAGCCAGTGATGTTATAACTTACTAATCAGTAGTAATTGATTGGTTGCTTCATTTTTTACGGTTTATCAACACTTTGCAGGTTATTAAAAGCCATGAAATATTTTTAGATTGTAAGAAATTTTTTTAATAGGGCAGGGGTAGATAATAATGGTTTAGTGATACAAGTTTTACTAATTACTTAATATCTGTGGGTTGGGTGGGGTAGAAGAGGTGGAACCATACTTTACCCAATGGCACTTTCACGTAAGTGAATATACCGAAGCCAACAGGAGTTGGAACACGGCTCTTCAATTAACAATTCTGAGCCGTTATCAATTACACCACCCACACATCCAAGCTAACATCACTTGCTATTCCCAAGCGGTCATCCATTTAGGTACTGACAAGGCTCGACTTTGCTTAAGTTCGGTGATCGTACGGGAACCGGTGTTTCAACGCGATGTGACCGTAAGTCTAAACAGTAGAAAGTTCAGTGGTCAACATGACTTGCTTGCTCACCATTACTTTATCCCGAGGATGTCATATCTATCGTGTTGATGGGATAAACCAGTTTTTTTTGGGGGGGTGCTTTATGACTGAAATAGTTTTGGTCGGTGTTCGTGGTTGCTACTGGAGTTCAGCTCAAAAGTACGGGTTTCTCGTTTCGTAGCTTCTTCCCATTTCGTTACAAACAAAGAAAAGTGTACTGGATTACTATGTGATATCCATCCTCATGTAAGACAATGAATGCTGGACAATCTCCCTTCGAATGAGGAGAAAACTGAAGGCAGAAGGATACTGAGAATTCCATGGACGGTTCGAATAAGAAACAAGGTTGACTTAAAGAAAATGACATCAGAAGAACACATTCTCAGAATCAGAAGACAGCTAAAATTCCTTTGACACGTAACGAGGAATGTGGCTTGGGAAACTTAACCCTCACGAGGCATATTAAGATCAAGAGATATAGGGAAAAGAGAGAGCCACGTAAGTTTGTGTTATTGCTAATAGCCACACAGGATAGGAAGTTGTGAAGAGCCATGGTTGCCTATGCCCTTCAGAGGAGCGGTACATAGAAGAAGAAATGAAACATAATCTGTTTGTCTCATTTCATCCCTTATTTATTCTTGTAATGTGCCGTTCCCTTTAGAACGTGGGCGATCATAGCTCTCCACAACTTCCTATTCATTGTATCCCAAAGAAATACGTATCTCTTTACTATCCCTCCCAGTCAATCTTGTACCCTCTGTTAACACATTAGGTTAGTTACTCGCTGTTTTTCTTTGACTTTATTATGTCTTGTTAATATCAAATTCGCCAAGCCTTCTTTCATCATTTTATTTCGTCCATGATATTCTCAGTATGTTTTTGTAGAGCCATATCTTTAACGCTTCAAGTCACATCTTAATCTGTGAAGAAACTGTCCAGTACTCAGTATCTTTTAGGAGAATGATATTACATTACAGTTCAACACTCTTTTCAAAATTTTTCTTAATACTTTTTTTTTGCATCTTTCGTTATTTCAATCTACCTTTAGAATCCCTTGTTACATCTTAAGTCGTCTGTTATAATACCTATGCCTAAAATTCGTAACTGACATCTTCGACTGTCCATCTAACTAAAAACCATACATTATGTCTTCTTATAATGGATAGTTAGTCCTTTCTTTCCGCTTTCCTTTACTAGCATGTCTCGGGGTTTTGGCAGTTTTCTTTCCGTGATTGTCATTAGTATAGTGCCATCAACGTTTTTAAACTAACTCCACGCCGATCTTTTGAATAGGAGTAGTGGTTTATCCCTTATTTCATGTTTAGCACTGGGTTTCCGGTTCCTTGTAAAGTCTACTTCAACTCTATACTTCTAACGTCTCCGCCTAAACACTGGAATTTTATTTACTATCTATTTTCCCCAATAGGAAATTGTTCAGCTATCGTCCAGTTCGCACTTATACCAGGCTTTTGAACAGGAATAGTGGTTTATCTATTGTTTCCTGTTTAGGATTGGGTTTCCTGTTGCTTATAATTTTTTTTCATTCTCTTTCACTCCCAGTAGCCCTTTGCGTTTTAGTGGCATTATCACATTTCTTGGAATGAATTGATTAAAAAAAAAACTGTAGAAAAAGGAATCTATTCGGTATCTCTTCTGATGAGTAAGCGACCAAAAGTTAAATGAACATCACTTCTCTACCCTGAAATAGCTAGGATCAGGTGTACATCTTGATATCTGTCGGAAAGACCGAAGAAATCAGGGTACTTTTATGGGTGGAAAAACAACTATCGACATTGCAAGTGTTTGTATCAGAAAACAAGGAAAAGTAATTACGCGCCATATAGGACAAGGTTGTTTCGATTGTTACGAGTAACTCTTAAGACAAGAAAAAGACAAAAGGTAAAATTTTATTCAGATTCTCAGGAAACAGGAAAATCGCAGCTTTGAAAAAATATCAGAATATTTTAATTTTCGCTTTCTTTCATCGTTGTCATCAACATTCTTCTTTTTATGCATATAACAAATTCATTCAGAACGTGGGCGATGATGGTTTTCCGTTACTTTTTAAATGCTTTTTACCACACCTCTTTATATTTGGTGTTAGCCATTCACACAAGATTCTTAAGTAGGTTACTCGCTGTTTCTACATGCTTGTTTTGCATAAGTCAGTACTGTGTGATATGCATATAGCTCCGTCCATGATTTCTGTCATTATCTCTAAACTAGATCCCCACAAAACATACGGCTTTGATGGTTTCCCTGCAATAGACCTTAAGAAATATGCTCCTGAGCTGACTCCTGTTCTCTCATAACTCTACAAAACATTTTCTTGATGCTTTCTTGCTCGTTGAAAATCTTCTGTAGTTCCAGTCTTTAAGAACTCAGGTGAACCATCTGATCCTTCTTTTGGTCTGTTAGCCTTCTACCTCTTTTTGGCAAAATATTAGACACTCTAATCAACTCTGAATTGGTTAAGAAATATGGATTTCGCTTCTCTAGGTCAAATGCTGATGTGTTAACCGTTGTTGTTGAAAGCGCCTGTTAAGCTTTAGATAAGAATAGTGAGGCTCGAGCTGTTGTTCTGGCATTTATTCATTTACACAAATTAGGCGTTATTTCCTCGTCAGACATTTCAAGAGACTCTTTTAGCTTGTAAGCGTTTCCTTGTCGTTCCTATTTTCATTTAATTATCGTCGTTTTTCACCTATTCCGTCTGCGATATCCGCTTCAAGTTTCTTTTTCACCTTTAAAGCGAGTGTCTATCATTCATTTCTATATAGGAGGTCAGATATTAGTGATTTAACATTTATTTTCATATGTCTTATTACTTTACTTAGTTTCTTGTAGGCATTTCGCTGTTCTCATGTATTCTCGTATTTCCTCCCACGTAAAAGCAACTGCAATATTCTTTGCTATTCGTTACCAAAAGACGGATCTGATTGCACCATCTATGTGAACTTTTCCTCCTGCGTATGCTACCCATTGGACATCAGCCAATCAACCTTTTGCTCCACCTCTTAACCTTTCTCCTGTGTTCTTCTCTCCTCTATTTTTGTCGTTTAATCGTCTCATTTCTTATTTTGATCTGATCTTTGATCCATGTTAACTTTTTTGTTTGCTTTTTTCATTGATCTTTCCAAAGTTTTCTTTTGACAAGTTTTGTTTATTTTCATATTTGAGGGGAAATAATAAATAATAAAATATAGACTTTTTCGGAATCTTTTCACCTCATTCAAGACACCAAAGTCAGTATGGGCAGCAGCAGGTTACTGAGTATGAAAGAATATAAGAAAAATGTTATTAAGGGGCGATAACAATAAAAGAATAGGAATTAAGAAGACGGGATATAACGATGGATATTGCACTTACATTTTTGAAGATTAAAGTTGACTGGAAAGCCAGAAACGAAAAATTGCTTTTGTGATGTTGGACGGCTTAGCTGGTCACATTTGCTATGTCAAATGAAATCTCGTTATCACTTCCAAAAATTCTCGTTATATTCGAGACTTCGTCGACGACGGTACTAGTAGTAATGCCTTCCAATAATATCCGCACTAGTAATACTTGTTCAAGTAGTAATCGCCAAATAGTATAATGATTAGAAGAGTATCGTAATCCGTATAGTAGTAGAGTAGAAAGAGAGAACGTATAGCAATAGTGGATAGACAAAAGGAGTGAATAGTGATTGTATTGTCATCACGCTACTTCATATTTATTCGCTTCCTTTATAATCCCGTGATCTTCTTAACAATGTAATTGCCCGTGTTACTCACTGGCGATCTAATTTCAAACCACGGTGTCGGCAACAACTCTTATACAACAGCTGCAATAGAAGAAACTGTTAGCATAGAACTTACGGTTACATCAGCTGAAAATGATGAGATTTAACCACCAATCTAGTAATGCGGACTATATGGGAGTCTTCATCAGAACATTTACCTTGAAAATATTTATAGAAAAGGCACACGGAATCAACATTACGGCGGTGAGTAAGTGACTGAAGACGAAATGTCAGGATCAATAACATTGCAAATACTTTGGATTATTTTTTTTTCAGGAATATATATGGTGTCCGTCATAAATATCGACGGGCGTGTAGGAGAGTCAAGAGAAAAGAGCCTTAGCCTGAGAGCTAAGTCTATAACGACGTCCATTGGACTACGCCATTGATCTACACTTCTTACCTGCGACTACGACGCGTACCAGTCGATTACTGCTACTGTATTCTATTTGGTTATAATAGTCAAAACCACTTAGCTACTTCGTTCAAATATATCCCTTTCCGAGACATATCAGACATTTTGTAGAAACATTGATTTCCTGTATCATAATTCGATGAACTTTTCTTTAATTCAGTTTGTTTTTTATAAATTTCAACCCAACACGTAATTTCTAAAATTGAAAATAATTATAATGGTACTATGACTTTCTGGAGCTTTCTAGAACCTTCTAGAACCTCCTGAGGCATTCTAGAATTTGTTTTGTATATTTGTTAGTTTGTATGTTATACTATAGCTAAAAATTGTTAAATACGTTCAAAGATACATAAATACTATCCAATTGCATCATTAGCAAATTGGAGATTTTTCATGTCAGTTTATTGAAAATTTCATTGGATATTCTGTGAAGTAAGTATTACGTTGGTGCAAAAATAATGACGTTTTCTAACATATGTTACTATGTGAGAAAACGTCATTATTTTTGCACCAACCTAATATCATTCTTGTTTGCCATCGTCTTTTCTATCTATTGTCGTCTTTTTCGTCTAAATTCCGCGTTTTGTTTACATTGCTTGAATTGTGTGCGGTGACGAGGAGATGCCAACGTCATGGCGGTGCTTGATTCTCCTAATGGACATGTGCGAGGCGTTTCGGCGGCATTTCGAGAACCGGTTTACGAAGGAGCTTGGTCTGAGTGACGATGAGTTTCGCAGCTACTTGGCTGACTTTCCTCATCTTTCGCCGACTGAAGCGGCTAGCTGCGATGGTGAGATCCCGGAGGGCGCAGTCTACTTGGCATTGAAGAGGGTCGACAGTGGCAAGTCTCTGGGACTTGATGGTTTACACAATGAATTATACTTCAGGCTGTCGCACATCTTTGTGTCAGTTTTGACTGTTGTGTTCAACAACTGGTTCCGCCAGGGGTCCATTCCCAATCAGATTACCAGGGGCGTGATCACGCTGTTGAAAAGGGGCAATGACGGTTTGCGGGAATTAGATGATTACAGGCCCATAACAGAGTTAACGATTTAAGCCAAGATCCTAACGGAGCGTTTGTAGTCAGTTGCCGAGAGTCTGTTGGGACCCGATCAGACTTGTGCTCTGAAAGGCCGATCAATTCAAAGCAAACTACATCTGATCCGCTCGATCCTAGAGGGTGTAAAATACGACGAGTAAGCTGTGCTGATCATTTTGGGTCAGTTCAAGGCATTTCATAGAGTCGAACATTGATATCTAGCTGCTGTATTGCAGGCCGCTGTATTCAAACCAGACTTTTGCAAGTGGATTAGTCTCCTGTATCGCTCCCCCAGTGCTGTGATACGGGTGCTCGGTCGGTTCGTCAGGGTTTCTTACTGTCGCCTACTTTACGCTTTGACGTTAGAGCCTCTCCTTCGCCGGCTAAGGGACGGTGCGAGCATTCCGGCCCTATGTGGAATCGCTGTCCTTGGTGAGGCTTGAGCCAGACTTTCCACGTACGCCGATGAGGTATCCATTTTCGAGTCGTACCACAGCGACATTGAGATGGTGCAGAAGGCGCTTGAACGGTACGAAAAGGTCACAGCGGCCAAGATTAACTATAATAAGTCTTCCGCCTTGCGGTTAGGTGCCTGGAAGCGGTCCCTCTTCTGGGGCCCTTTGGTTTGGAAGGACGGTTCTGTCCGCATTTTTGGAGTGTGGTTTGGACCTGATCTAACCTCCAGCTGGCGAAAATATGGTCAGAAGTACATGCAAAGGTCAGAGCATAGGTCCGGACTTGACTCCGAAGGAGGTTGTCGTTGAAGGGTAGAGCTGAGACGTGTGCCACATGTCTTCTCTCTCATCCTTTACCCGTCGGCTATACTTCCACTCTTGTGGGGTGGGCGCAAGCAGAAGGTCCGTAAAGAAGCCTGTGTCCAACGTCTGTGTCATGGGAGATTGGGATTGCCACACTTGGTGTGTCATCGACACGCTTCGAGGTTGGCTTTCCAACGCCGCGTTTTGACAGAAGATTCAATTTTGGTGGGACATCTTCCTTAGCTTTACTATCACTGCTCCCATTTCCTGGCCTAAGCGCCGTTGTAGATTAGAGAAATTGTTGACTTTCTTCAACGGACTTTTCCTCGGACCAATGACCTTTCACGGTTTTGAAGGATCTTGCATCGTGAATTTGTGGAGGGGGTCGGGAAGGACCGTCTCTGTGAGCGGCTCGGCTTGTCGCTGGCCGAGTTGTGCTCTTTCTGGTCTTGGGCGCCAGCGACGAATTACCTCAGTAACCATGAGTTTTCGCTTAGCTGGCGATTGATTCGAACCGTGCTATCTCTCAGTGGCATTCCCTTCAGATGGGGCTGCGTGCATTTGCCCGATTGTTACCGGTATGACCTTAGTTTAGAAGAAACGGGTTTGCACGCTTTCTACCATTTATGGAACTATGTCAGCGAGTTGTCGGCTCGTATTGCTTCTAACCTCCAGCTGGCGAAAATATGGTCAGAAGTACATGCAATCTTAGTACTGAAACATGACACTTTTTGTGTTGCGATGTAAAATGTTTTTATTGTAATTTATTATAATAAAAATATTATAATATATATATGCGTGTGTGTTTAATTGTTTTTGTTTAATGCCGACATTCTCACGTTTGATGGGACTAATTTCAAATCATTCATGGTGACGTCAATTAGACGGTCAAACTTAAATTTTGATGTGTATTTTCTTGTAAATACACTTTACTATACGCCAAAATTTGGTGCAATTCGCGCACTTATTGCAAATAAACAAAATAATATTTACATAGGACAGATTTTAGGACACAAAGCAAAGAAAAATTCAAAATCATGGAGGCTGTTGTAATAAATGCGAAGCAGCCAATATTAAATAAGATATCTTTCTCCATAAGGGACCCTATATTGAAGTGTATTTCAAAAACACACCGGGATGTATTCAATAACATTTATAATCGATAAAATATTCCTTTTTCCGAGTCGAACATTTTCTCTTTAGTTTACAGACATGGTGATATTTCTTTCTTTTTGTTTTCTTGTCAACAGTGTCTTGACAACTTTGAGCTGAATGTCTTGATGGAAATTCCTTTGCATTAAAGTGACACATTAGACTCAATATGTCATGGATTATTGAATAAAAAATTATATTGATCACTCTTAGCTATAAAGGCCCTATTCTATCGTATTGTTCCCCTACCCCTTAAATTAATTCAACGCTTTCTTGAGTTTTTAATACGGAATACTTGTGACATTTCAAACTTATTACTTTTATACGAGTTGGCATTAGGTCTCATTATTTATATTTCGGATGGCGGACATTTCAGACAGACTATCTTGACAAGTTTTGTTAGCCATTTCTCTGAGGCAGGCATTTGGTTCTTTGTTTATTTATGATTAAAGTAGTAATAAATTAGATTTTAGTTAGCATTCATTGTTTTCGCGGTGTTGATTTTAAAAAAATAAATAACTAAGTCTTAAAGTAATCAGGAGTTATTGCTCATCGTTGTACTGCTGTAAGAATTTCTTTGTTACGCAGAAGCCCGGGGGTCAATTATCACAAGGGTAACACAACTAATTTTTGGTATTTACGTATGTTATCAACTTTATTTTTCAGGAGAAAAAATAAATAAAGGATAATTACATTTTATTTGCAATGACTTGTTGGCGCTTTCAGGCTACACTTCGATACCGTTTGAGTAAAAGTTCTACAATGAAAAGCATCCGGATCTGTCCAATCAGAAGAACGTCGTTTTTCCATCAAGATAATGACAGATCTCACGTCCCTTTGCAGACCGTCAGCAATTACTAGAACCTGCCTCGAATATCCAACCATACGCGCCGTACATAAATGGCACTGAACCTTCGGATAACCACTTGTTTCAATCCCTACAAACCTAATATATATATATATATATGCATCGACAGTCTCCTCGAATCGTGTCTTTTAATTGTCTTTCTTTCTTCAATAACGTCTTCTTACTTTTTGAAATTAAGTCATTGCTTAAGGTTGTATATACATTATTTTTTATCCTGCATATTTTTATGACTTCAAACGTTATTTTTCAGCGGAGACCCATATTTAACCATTTATTGCGTATACTGGCCTGGGAATTCAAGAAAAAAAGTTTATATATATATCATTCGCAGACAGTACTATTTCGCAGCTCTTCAGTGCGACTAGACTTAGAAACCCAACCGATTTGGTGTCATTCAGAGTTTCTACCACTGAGCTATCTTTACTCGACATTATGAGTCAGCATAATGTTTCTTACAAATGTAAACAAACGCTAAACAACCGAAGTGCTCCATTCATTTTACTGAAGAGCTTCGATTGACGCAGGTGGCTGTCGTTTTCAGAATTAGCATATATATATATATATATATATATATATATATATATATATATATATATATATATCAATATCAGGATAGATGAAATCCAAGAAACAACCAGAAAATATATATAAAAAACAACAACCAAGAAACCTACTTTAACTTAGCAAGATAAAGAGTCCTAGACAGGATATTTTAAAATTGTCTACTTGCTCTTGTGGCCGAAGACTCATTTTCCACTCTGCAACCTTTTCCAATTCCCGCGTGGATGCTCTCTTGAACACGCAGTCCTAATCTCTTAAAGTCAAGGGTCAATCGTTATCCACCACCTTTATCCTCATAATATTTACTTCCTACCAGATACTCTTTCATTCATATCACATGCCTCATCCATCATCACCGTTTTAACCGTCCTGGGTACGACGATGAACTATATCCGACAGCAAAGCCTATGATCAGGAGATTTTAAAGAGCATGGAATCACATCTTAATTACTATTTTCTCAGGTCTACCATGACCCGGGATTGTAGCACCTGTTAGGGTCCCAGCTATGGGCAAATAGTTACCCTCACCAAACATTATGAAAGTATTAAAAAAGATTTTTATAGTAAAAATATCAGCAATTTTTGAAAATATATATTACCACCAATACATTTGACTCTCGGCAAAAAAAATAAACCTTTACAAAATACGTCAATGAAACCTGATCTACAAACTGATTTGTTACAAAGAATACATATATTCTATTCATACGAACCTATCCCCAAAATCTTGTCGGCATTAAGTAACCCACTGATATGCCGTAAAACAAAATAAATCAAGCAATTTTGGCAGTAACCCTCTATCTTGGATGTCTCTTGAGCCTTGTATTTAACGAACTTTAATACAAAAGAAGAATTATCTTCTATGAGAAAAATGAAACAATTAGAAAATCGCAATAAATGTTTATCGCAACGATAACAGAGGACCTTGATAACAAAAATGTACTTATCATTATTTATTGCAGTTTATTTTTTTAATCAATTATTTCAAAGTTATTTTGTGTGTATTTGCTGTTAAATGTCATTTCAATTCCCACTGCCGCCGGAGGCTAAAGGTAAAACCACGTATAATTTCTTCTCTACTCTTTTGATGTGTCTAGGACAGTCATCACCTGATTCGGGAGGTCAAAGTTATTTTGCTTACAACGTAAGTGATTCAGTTACCGCTTTCTTCTTTTGATAGCAGTCAGCTTGTTTAACGGAGAGGTTTGTTTGTCGCTTTAAAAAGCGGCGTGTAGCTTTGTAAGCAATACATGTGTCCTGTCATCTCTTTAAAGACATGTCAAGTGTGCATTTTTTCTTCCCTAGACTTTTTCGTGGATTATCTGTCTTTGATGTTAGAACCAACGGAAGCTTTCTCCCACAGGAGAAAACAGCATTTTGATTGCCCTGCTATCAATGTCTCCTGTAAAGTGTTTCATCACTTTTCTCAGAGTAGCGTATAAATGCATATCTCCATCTGACGAGATATATACAGAAAAAGATAGTTCAGAAGCAGTCGTAGATTCATGACTTTGCCAAAATTCTTCTTTTATGTGCCGTTTCTCTTCAGTATGTTGGCAATCATGGCTCTCCACAATGTCCTATCCTTTTAAAGCTGTGGTGTCGTCCCCTGAACGTCGTCACTACAAAGGACCATACTTCTATGATTATCTTTTCAAAAGATTCTACTTTTATGATTATCTAAAATCATTAACAAAATTTTATGTATGCCAATTCAAAGGAGAGCTGCAGGCAGGAATCCTGAAAACTCTAGCAATTAAATTGATTAAAGATAGACTGGAGACAAAATTCCTAAGAAACACTGATGATCAAATTGACTTAAAAGAAAAAGAATCTATCTACTTATCTCCTAAGGATGCGTGAGAATTGTTACATAGCTCTTAATAAGTTTTGTCTTTTGGTTATCTCTCCTAAACCTTGTTCCTCCATCTATTTACTCAAACTCGCGAGGTAGTTTATGCGTTGTCTTCCTCTGTCTCTCTTGCCTTCAATCTGTCCCGTGAGTATTAAATTTTCTAGGCACACTTTCTGTTGTGGATTCCGAGATGAATTCGGTCTCCAAGGAATGACAAACGCAATAATTAAATATAAGAAATAAAATGTATTTACACAATCATACAAAGAGTAATACTGTTAGTAAGTCCAGGAACGTGGTTAGTAGCAAATACAGATAGATATATACAGTCTCGAAGTAGGAATTCCTTAGAGTCTACATGCTTGTAACTGACTTCTACAAGAGGTTATCTGACACTACCTCCGTTCGTATATTCTCTCACTCTCCGACTACCGACTACCCTCACTGACAGTAACTCTGGGTATTTAACGGCAGCAGTCCAGGTACACTTGGTAGAGTCCACTTATATAGAAAAGGGGAGGACCCCATAACACCCCCTCCTTAGATCCCTTTTTGGGGGGAGTTAATATTTTTTTGGGGGGTTCCGCCATAGTTTTAATTGGCGATGCCCTCTCTGGGTCCGGTTTCCTGCCATTTTCATTTATTATCTGACCTAAATATTTAATTTCATTTTCTCCTTTTACTTTGAAGCCGAAGTCTTCTAAAAACTTCTTTTCTGTGTGATGTGTGCTCTTCAACATTGTCGTTTTTAATTAGAATATCATCCACATAAGCGGTCGCGAAATACTGGCCCGTGAGCATTGTGTCCATCGTTTGCTGAAAAATTGCAGGTGCAACTTTTATTCCGAATGGTAGTCTGTTGAATTTGTACAACCCTTTGTGCGTATTAATGCAAAGGATTTTCGTACTCTCTTGTACTGGAATTTGTAGATAAGCCTCACTAAGATCTATTTTTGAAAACATCTTACCGCCGTTGAGCTTTGTAAATATCTCCTCTGGGCTCGGTAGTGAGTAATGGTGGTCTTTTATTGCCTTGTTGAGTCTCGTCGAAAAAACTGCGCATACGCGAATTTCTCCTGACTTCTTTTTTACATAAAACACCGGCGCAGCCCACTCACTAAACTCTGTTTTAGACAGAATCCCAGTTTGTTCAAGTCTCTCCAATTCTTTGTCTATTTTTTCTATAGTAGCAAACGGTACATTTCGCTTCTTTCTAAAAATTGGTTGGACGTTTTCTTTTAATTCTATTTTGGCCTTAAATTTGTTGCATCGTCTCAACCCGCTTGAAAATACCTCAGGAAATTGATTATATAATTCCTCCTTCAATTTTATAGTATCTGATGGGTCAACCTCTAACTTTTTGCGAAACGAGTTGATAGGTAGGTCCCAAACGTTGAATTTCTGCATCCAGTCGATACCTACTAAATTTTCAGTATCTTTCATGACGTATATCTTAAGTTTTTTTGTTTTGCCGTGAAATTTAACATTCACTATTATTTCTCCCTCAAATTTTATTCGTTTTTATTCGTTACAGACATGGAAAAAAACCAACAGACCTACCATGTTACACACTCAAAAAATTGCCAAGTCGCCTGTAACCGACTTGGCAATTTTTTGAGTGTGTAACATGGTAGGTCTGTTGAGTTTTTTCCATGTCTGTAAGTTGATTATCGTGAGGTCGGAACCCGAATCCAGTTGTAATTTAATCTTTTTGTTTAAAATTTCCAGTTCCACATATTTCCTTACATTGGTGTTGTCATCATTATGCATCCTTGTAGCTCTTATTCTATTAGTATCTTTTCTATTTCTACATTGGGATGCCTTGTGGCCTTTTTTTCCACATTCAAGACAGTTTTTATATCTGAAGCGGCAATCCTTGTCCCAATGTAATCCTCCCCATCGATGACATGCTGATGGAGGGGGCTTATATTTGTTTTGATATTCGTCATAATTTGTCCTGTATGTTGTACTTTTTCTCTTATCATAAAATTTTGTTTTCTTTCCGGGGAGGGTGAGAAGCTTTTTCCATTGTCGTAAAATTTTAGTTTTCTTTCCGGGGAGGGTGAAGAACTTAGACTTTTGTTTAACTTACGTATATGAGTACAGCTGAATCTTCAATGTCCATTGCGTCTTTCTTTATGCTTAAACATCTCTGTCAATCTTCCGATAATTGCTGTAATGTTAGACCCGATTCATTTTGTAATTTTGCAAGCATTCTTCTACGCATTTCGCTATTTTTTGTAGAAACTAGCCCTTGAACAAAGATGAAACATTTAAAATTGTCCGGGGTTAATTCCGCTAGTTTGAAGTCGTCACAATGTTTATTTACGATTGCGGCAAACGTGGAATAATCCTCATTATCGCCCTTTAACAAGTTAAGGCATTTCCACCTCCTATGGAAGAGTGATGTTTTGGGGCTGAAGAGTTCTTTAAGACATGTCACTGCTTCGTCAAATTTTAATTCGTTCGTCTTTTTTGGCAAGATATAATCCACGAACTTTTTATATTCTTCAGTTCCTAATTTTCTAAGCAATAGACGTAGCTTTTTTGCTTCTGTCCAATTTTGACAGTCTATGTTAAAGATGTTTTCATGTCTTCTGAAGTAATCTCCAAAATTTTTGTCCTCATCTAGAGAATATTTGAAAATCTCTATGGTATTCCACACTGCGTCTTGCGAAAATGTTGCTTCTTTTTCAATATCTAATTGCTTGCTGCCCCCTATTTCAATATTAGTTCCTGGAGCTCTGTTTGTCTATCTTGATTTTCCTTTTGCGTTTGTAATATTTGCCATTTTTCTTGTAGCTGAAACTGTTGATCATTTTGGTATTTTTGCATTTGTAATTGTTGCACATTTTGATGCTTTATCAGTTCTACCAACATATTTTTAAAATCTTCCATGATAACTCAATTTTATGTATTTTTACTCCTCGAAATTGTTTGTCGCTAATTTGTTGTGGACGACGAGGGAAGGATTTTTCTATTTCTTCTTTTCGCTTGGGTTCGAATCTTCGTCGCCAAGTTATTGTTGGACGACGAAGGAATCTTTTTCTTTTGTTGATGTTTTGTTTTCCGCGTGTGTTCGAATCGCTCAAAGCCAGGTTGTTGTGGTTAGGCGTACGAAAAAATTTTCTTTTCCCGCGTGAGTTTCGAATCCTCGTTCGCCAAGTTGTTGTGGATTCCGAGATGAATTCGGTCTCCAAAGAATGACAAACGCAATAATTAAATATAAGAAATAAAATGTATTTACACAATCATACAAAGAGTAATACTGTTAGTAAATCCAGGAACGTGGTTAGTAGCAAATACAGATAGATATATACAGTCTCGAAGTAGGACTTGCTTAGAGTCTACGTGCTTGTAACTGACTTCTACAAGGGGTTACTTCACACTATCTCCGTTCGTATATTCTCTCACTCTCCGTATATCCTCTCACTATCCGACTACCGACTAGTATTTAGTCACCCCCCCCCACAAGGGTATCATGTGGCAGAAGGCCGGTTTAACGTGGGATCTCCGAGCCCGTGGGCTCGGCCAAAAATATGCCCATTGAACCCGTATAAACGGGTTCAGGGTCGGTTTACCTCCCCGAAAGAGAATCCGCCCTTCAGCGTAGCCTCGTTCGGGTTCCTTCCCGCCCGAAGGCAGAGAGTTCAACCGATCAGCCGGTCGTCCGACATCGACTGACATCCGACTACCGACTACTCTCACTGACTGTAACTCTGGGTATTTAACGGCAGCAGTCCAGGTACACTTGGTAGAGTCCACTTATATAGAAAAGGGGAGGACCCCATAACACTTTCCTCGTTATATGTCTTAGAAATTTCAACTGTCTTTTTTTTTATGTTAATCATAAGTGTCATTTTTGTTTCCAGTTTCTCTAAAACTTCGTTGTTGCTCACCTGTTCGGCCCATGGTGTCCTCAGCATCCTTTAGTAGAACCACATCTATGTTGCTTCGAATCTCTTCTTCATCTTTGAGGAGATTGTCCCGCATTTTCTGCTATATAGGAGGACTGATATTATGAAACAGTTCAGTACTCTTTGTTTCTAACGAAATTTTCCCGTTTCCTAATACCTTGTTTAACATTTGGTGGGCATCCCTCCCCCATTCCAATAAGCCTTCGGATTTCAGTGTCTCACTTCCCGTCCTCTGTTAAAACACTTTCCAGATAATTATTGTACTTGTTTGAATTTTGGGCTGTCCCTTTTGCTAACAACCATGCATTCTGTTTTCTTGCAATTGATACTTAATCCTTTCTTCACGCTTTCCTTCACTACCTTCTGTAGTAGTTTTTGTAGCTTTCTTACTGTGTCTGCTATCAACGCTGTGTCATCTGCATATCTTATGCTGTTAAGATTGTGGCCGCCAATTATGAATCCTGGTAGGACTCTTTTCGCTGGACTTATTCAATCTATACAACGAGGCAATTCTGAGAAAATTGGAGATCCTACCAGGATTCAGTACTGGCCATAATCTTGCCAACATTAAAATACGAAGACGACACAGTACTGATAGCAGGAACAGAAAAGAAACTGCAAAACCTCCTACAGAAGGTAGCGAGGGAGAGCAAGAAGAAGGGACTAACCATAAACTACAAGAAGACAGAATGCATGGTTATCAGTAAAAGGATGAGCCCAAAATGCGATTTGGAGGCCGGGGACACTATAATCAAGCAGGTGCGGAAGTTTAATTATCTGGGAAGTGTTTTGACGGAGGACGGTAGGTGCGACGCTGAGATCCGAAGACGGATTGGGATGGCCAAGGATGCATTTCAAAAGCTGGGCAGAATACTGTGACAAAGAAAAGAGTACTGAGCTGTTACGTGACATCTGTCTTCCTATAGAGCAGCAAATGTTGGACGATCTTATCAAAGATGAAGAAGGACTCGAGGCAGCGGAGATGTGGTTCTACAGAAAGATGATGAGGATATCATGGGCTGAGCGTGTGAGCAACGATGAGATCTTGGAAAGGATACAAACAAGAATGAAGCTTATACTTAACATAAGGAAGAGGCAAATGAAATTTCTGGGGCACATAATGAGAAAGGAGGGCCTGGAGAATCTGATACTCACAGGTCGAATTGAGAGGGAAAGAGACAAGGGAAAACAACGAATGACATACCTGGCGGACTTGAGCAAGTGGATGGCAGAACGTGGTCTGGGTAATTGGCAGAGGCACGAAACTTATTGAGAGCCACAAGGAATAGGGGGAAGTGGAGAGCCATGATCGCCTACGTCCTGAAAGGACGTGGCACATAAAAAAAGAAGTATAGGCTAAATAATTCCAGTGAGAAGACACATCCTTGTCCTACAACCATTAGTATTTTTGTATATTTTCTGAATTCATTTTCTATCCGTATGCAGGCGTTTTGTTGCCAGTATAAGTTCTGGATTATTTTAATATCCTTCCAAAATATGTCAAGGTTTCCTAGCAGTTCCAGCAATTCTTTGTGATTTTTTTACATGGGAAAAAAATTACAGGGAGACATCCATCTGCATTTGTATTGCTCTTTCTGATACCATTTGATTCTGACTTCCATTCTCAGTATTGTTGACCTTTAGGTCAGTTCCGGACCACCTGTCACAAAAAGAAAAAGAAAATTATGACGGTGAGATGATTATATATATATATATATATATATATATATATATATATATATATATAAACTAATATTATGAATGTATGTGCAGTAAATGTTAAAATAAGTTATTCCAAAATTCGCTTGAAAATGAAACAGAACTAGGGACTTTAATTTAATTTAATTCTATAATTGAAATTGAAGTTTTTAGTTTCTGTTTTTGAAACATGGTAATTCCTGTGTAGCGATGGAACCATATTTTTCAATAAGTAAATTTATAATATTTATGTTATGTAGATTTGCATTGAGCACTGTTTTGTAAAAATAAAAATATTAATAAGAAGACCGGATTATATATCTTAATATTCTTTCTCTTTATTATAATATATATATATATATATATATATATATATATATATAGAGAGAGAGAGAGAGAGAGAGAGAGAGAGATAGCCACTCGTATTCGAGGATACCCGTCTACTGGGGCGACAAACCAATCCCTATCGCAGATGCTAGTGCAGGCATATTTGTGTTTGCTCAACACCCACAGATTATACTGCAACTACACTGAGCAGACCTTAGTCACAGTTTCTGGTAGAGAGCGTGTTATCTAGCGTGATCAACAATCTGAACTAGGCCAGTACACTCAAACCCTCAGTTACGATGACTTGTGACTTCGAGCTACCACAGCTATCGACGCACCCAAGTGTTCCCTCTACTTGCGTCAACCAATGGTATGGTTTTTAGGCACTTTCCACCCCAACCTCGGGACCGATAACATCAGGAAGTCTAATTGTCAGAAAGCAAATGTTCTAACCACTCGACCATATATATATATATATATATATATATATATATATAGTGTGTGTGTGTAATAATTCCATCCCAAAAAAGGCAATAAAGCCACTAAGACGCAAGGTGGTTGTGGATAATAATAATAAAAAAAAAAAGAAAACACAAACCAGTGAGTAAATTCAAGCTCTCCCAACTGGTATTCCAACTTAGAGTCGTTCCTTGAGTTCTGTCTCGAAATCACACTAACAGACTTTTCTAGCCGCCAACCGTGATCGTCACTCCAAGCACCCCGTACTGGGAAAAATTGGTTACTTTTATATTTGTCCATATACCCATAATCCCTTGCGTCTTCATGCGATCCCATAATTCATTGCGTCCCTGTCCCATAATGCATTGTATCTTTATTGTATAAAAATGCAATGCAAGTTCCCCCCCCCATTCTTTTATGTTATCTGGCCGAGGACGGATTACGGCAGAGCGGTAAGTGCTTTTTTCTCCCTCATTTCAACTGCAGTAGCTTTACATGCTAAGCAAATACGGGCTCTTTTTTGGCGGGGACAAAGCAAGTGGCAACTAGTTGTGCTCGTCCCATGTCCTGTCTCATCACGACTGCCACACTACCCCCTGATCTCCTGATCACACAGATGACAGTGCGGGTGCGGTCTTTTGTTCCGGGTGCTCCTCCGAAGAGGGATTGGTTGAACTTCTTCATCGGAGCTCTCATTAGACACGACCCGATCTATTGGCGAATTACTGATGTCGGAGTGATCAGTTGTTGAACCCAACTCTACGTATATTGGCTGTTCACTATCCTCCGTGTCTTCTTCGTCAGTTGTGGGATTTGAGCCCAGAAAAGGGCGCAGGTCTCTAACATGACGAGGCGTTCCATCGACCCGCAGTGACTGCCAACTCAACACCTCGGTCACACGTCCGGTTCCAAATTTGGTCGTGCATTTACCATGTGGAGTCTTAACCCAGACAATGTCCCCTTTCTTGTATTCTCCTTCGGTTATTTGTGACTCAGGCGGGGGCGTCGCGTCAGTGCCTCTCACCCGGACGTGGTACGTATGCAGTACATCAGCTTGTGCCGTGGAAGATGAAAGGTTGTCCTTGGGTGTGACGTTATGCCAATAGACTGCCTCCTCAGACTGAACAATTTTTCCTGGCCGCTATGGTTTTGACGCTTCTGTGGTTGCGTTCCACAATACCATTTCCAGACGGCACGTAAGCGCACCGGAACCTTAAATGCACGCCCCACCTGCTTACAAATTCCTTAAATTGTCTGCAAGTGAACGTGGTGTCATTGTCAGTCAGTATTTCAGTCGGCGGGCCTCGTTCGTAGAAAACTGTCTCCAGCTGACGGATGACACTAGCAGAGTCTTTCCGACTCAGTGGCTGCCATACTGCAAAACGGGAGGGACCACAATCAATGAGTGTAAGAAAATGGCTACCATTATAATGGGTCACGTCCATTGCTAACCTGCTCCAGTTTCTCCTCACACTTAAGTTTCCTTTTTTCCAATGCACTGGTGCTGGATCGATCGATTGGCAGGCTTCGCAGGTTCTAACAACAGATTTTATCAGTTCTTCAGACACCGTTGGATCTACGGTCCTAGCAAAGTACCCGGGTGCCCACTCTGCTGGTGGATGTGGTTCACCTGACGTTTGTTCAACTGGCTCGTTGCAGTGGCACAACTCACTTGCACCGGTTCTCTCCCTTTCTTGTGCATCTCTAACCCGCGTTGCGGCACTCTGGTGAGGCTGTCAGCGCGGTTCTGACAAGATTTTACCAGCGTCACAGTCATAGTCAGTGCGTACTCCTCCAAAGCTCGCAGTGTCTCTAACCGCCGCCTCATCAGCATTTCACCTGCCGCCTTCGTGTTCACGCGCGTCTTTCCTGTCAGGGTGTCAGATACCCACCGATGCACACATGCTGAATCGGTGACCACATGCATAACTGGTGCCTGCCACTGCAGGGTAAGATTCACGCCCTTGATCACCGCATCAAGTTCAGCAAGATTAATGTGCCTGGCATCTTTAGTTGGACGTAACCAGCAAGCATCTTCCACGACGCTCCCATTCACCTCTAGTGCCACTCCCGTAGCCACAGAACTTGCATCCACCCAAACTGTCATTTCATTGCCGTTCACACACCAGTCTCCACCGACAGGATCTGATTCCCGCACTCTGGCCACTGTTTCTTCCAGCATACGTTCAAGAGAGGCATCCTTTATCTTGTCGTCCCATCCTTTGGTTAGTGTACTTGCATAACTCTTAATAAATGCAGTTGCCACCCTAAGCCAACCGCACACAGGGAAATGACCCACGAGTTTCCCGCACAAGAAAAACACGCTTCGGCGGGTCACCATTTGAGCAATTTCTGGAACCTGACCTCCCCGCTTCCATCGAAGAGAGTTGCTTTCTTCCCAGACTTGCAGACCCAGGACCTTAGTTCCGTCTCTCAATAACTCCGGATCTTTACAGACTAGCCCGTAATCTGCAAAGTGCTGTCTTGCGCGCGCTTCAGAAATTAAGCCTTCATTTATGAAGATATCGTCGACGTATGCCGACGTGGCACTCTTAATGTCCTGATCCTGGGCCGTTATCGTGTCGATCACCGACTTCAGGATAAGCGGTGCCACATTCAGACCAAAACCCAAACGCGTAAGGCAAAACCGCTTACCCTTAATGACCACTGTTTGAAAAGGCCATAGCGATTTGTCAATGTGGATCTGCAGGTACGCATTTCTCAAATCCAACAGCCATACGTCAGCTCCTTGTCGTCGCCATTCTCGTAATTTCTGCGCACACACCTCTGCGCCAGCTGTGAATGCGTCTACAAAGCCGTTTAACTCCCGATAGAAGGTCAGGCCGGTACTTGACTGTTTGTGTTCTTGTACGACCGCCATTAAGGGAATTAATCCCTTGGGTGGGCCAAGCTCTTTCTCGTGACATGGCAGTAGCCATCCATCTCGCTGCCACCGTGCTAGTTCTTTCACGTATGCATCCCGGACGTGGCCAGGTACTGTGTACTCCTGTACTTTATTGACCAACTTGCTAGGTGAATGACCACTCGCCCACTTCCACAATGCAGTCCACGTTTTCGTGCTCGGGTTAAACGTAACTGTAAAGTCAGGCTTGTTGATAAGAATGGCGGCACATGTGTTCAGGTTTCTGAAACGCGCTTCGCCTGATTCGGTCAGGTGTACACCTCCGAGCACTTTGATTGCATCAATCCCGAGAAGGAGATCGAACCCTAGCAACTGTCCGTCCACGACCAGAACCTCAACAGTCACGGGTTGATTCTGCTCGACGCTCAACTTAATTTTGCCGTATCCACGGCACTTTAGGGTCCTACCGTCGGCGGTTAACACTCCCACCTCTTCCTGTCTCCAGCAGCGACACACAGCCTTGCTCAGCAGCGTCTGTGAGCATCCTGAATCCACTAGCGATGTGCACTCTACTCCATTTACAAATATTGTACGGTGGGCAACTTCCGGGTTTTTACTTGCTCGGGAAGAAGGCTGGCACTGACGCCTTCTCCCCTTGGGCGTTTCCCTGGCATTCTGAGGAAATGTGTCCAATGCCATTGCATCGAAAACACCGCTTATTGTGGCCAGACCTCTGCGTTCTGTTTGACCTCTCCTGACGTCCTTGTGTACAATCCTTCGCCATATGGTTGGGTCCAGAGCACTTGTAGCAGGTGATCGTTCTGCTAACAGGTTTGGCAGGAGGAACCTTCTGAGCGGGGTAGTTCTACGGATGCAGCGGCCAATACCTGGCACCCTTCGTCATCCGTCATAATGGCCCTTGCTCGGGTCAGAATCTGTTCTAGATTCATGTCGTCCATCCTGGACGAAGCTTTGAGAAGCTGCCTAACATGATGTGGCAACCCTGACACAAATGCACATGCCATCCACCGATCAGGCAGCGGATCTCCTATTAGCCGCACCAAACGATGCATTTCAGCCAGAAATTCATCCACCGTTTCCCCTGGACGAAGACGCCGTCCCATAAATTGGTCGAACGCATTAAATCTGTCAGTCGCGTATGCAGTCATAAGGGCCCGCTTAATTTGTTCCGCGTCTACCCTCTGCTCTCCACTAAGTTGTCTATACACAGCAAGGGCACCGCCTCGTCGTCGTAGAGGCAGGATGCGCTCTATCTTGTCCATGGTGCAAAGTTCGCATACCAATTCCACATTCTCTATCCATTTAATAATGGGCATATCCGTTGGGGCGCCGCTGAATTCTGGAATCAAACGGACGTCAAAGATCTTGCCTTCCATTTTGAAGAATTAATAGGCCGAAATAGCTTGTGGATAATAATAATAAAAAAAAGAAAACACCAACCAGTGAGTAAATTCAAGCTCTCCCAACTGGTATTCCAACTTAGAGTCGTTCCTTGAGTTCTGTCTCGAAATCACACTAACAGACTTTTCTAGCCGCCAACCGTGATCGTCACTCCAAGCACCCCGTACTGGGAAAAATTGGTTACTTTTATATTTGTCCATATACCCATAATCCCTTGCGTCTTCATGCGATCCCATAATTCATTGCGTCCCTGTCCCATAATGCATTGTATCTTTATTGTATAAAAATGCAATGCAAGTACCCCCTCATTCTTTTATGTTATCTGGCCGAGGACGGATTACGGCAGAGCGGTAAGTGCTTTTTTCTCCCTCATTTCAACTGCAGTAGCTTTACATGCTAAGCAAATACGGTCTCTTTTTTGGCGGGGACAAGGCAAGGGGCAACCAGTTGTGCTCGTCCCAGGTCCTGTCTCATCACGTCTGCCACAGTGGTACTCCATACGAAATAATAAAGAAAATAAAAATATTATTAAGGAGAGAGAACAATAAAAGAGGGACTAATCAAGCAGAAAGATAACGAATGACATTGCATTTGAATCTTTAAAAGTTTGGCTGGTAATCAGGAAACCAAAATAGAGTTTCACAAGCGAGAAGTGCCAGAAAAGAAACTGTTAGCAAAGACCTAACGGTTACATCTAGCCAATTCAACTGTAAAATGATGAGACCTTGTTGCCAATCTAGTACGGCGCTTGAATTCATAAAATAAAGCAAAGTTCATCAGAACAATTACCATGAAAGTATTTATAGAAAAGGCAGAGGGAAGCAATTTTAGTGCGGTGCGAAAGTAAGTGAAACCGGGATGCCAGGTCGCGACAAATGACACTTGACAAATGATTCTTTATTGGATTCTATATATGACAGGAGCACCGAACCATATTTGGCAGCAATATTCGATATTATACATTTGATGTAAGAATAGATTATAAATAATAATACTTAAAATATATAAGGCATATTCCGGGGGTAAAAATGAGAAGATGTAAAAAGGGGATATTGTCGAGAGGGAAAAAAGGGGATATTGTCGAGAGTCAGTAGATTTATGTCGGTTTCTAGTTTAGTGTTCGTTTTTGTTATTAATATGTTTAAAAAGGGAAGTTTTTTTGGTTGCTGTATTCCATAGTGAATTGGATGCTAGAATTTATATTATTAAATGCATGTTTGGAATGTCTGTAAAATTTCCAGACTGTCATTCCACAGAATGAAAGTCATCTAGATATCTTTTCCATGTCATTTTCGTTTATGACCGATTTCAACAGAATTCTTCTGTTAAGATTGTTGAATAAGTATACATTCTTATGGCTCAAAGCGGAGTACAATAGTGTTATAAAAAAATTCTAGTAAGATATCTTTAATCCTTTCTAAGATACCACGGTTCAAATCTTAATCTAACAATTGGACAATTTTGCTGTTACACAATTTGGACAATTTTGTTACATCCGGTATATCGAGAGGGGGGTGTTTTAATTGATAAGCCATTCTTACGGTTAATATAATGTATAAATATTATTGTTTGTCCAGATGAATTAGTAGAGTAGTTTTGCTCTTAAATTCTTCATTTAACCAAACAAAATCGTGACATTTCAGTAACGATAAATATTGATAAATTTTCCTTCGCTTGAACAGACGACAGAAACAATTGATTTCATTGATTCTAACAGTATGTGGATGTTAATTTGTTTTGCATTTTCAATACTATTGTCGACCAAACTTTATGGGTATTTTCTCTTGAGTATTTTTTTTTATCTCTTCTAGTCTGTGGTCTCTTGTGGTTGTGTTTGAGGCTATTGTACATATCTGCTTGGCTAGGTTGAGTGGGTTGTTGGTACGAGTATGTTTCAGGTGAGAAGATGTAAAAAAAAGATATTGTCGAGAGTCAGTCGGTTTCTAGTTTAGTGTTCGTTTTTGTTATTAAAAACTTTCCCTTATAAATATATTTAAAAGGGGAAGTTTTTGTTGTTGCTGTATTCCATAGTAAATTGGATGCTAGCATTTATATTATTAAATGCATATTTGGAATGTCTAGTTTTTCCAGACTTTCATTCCACAGAATGAAACAGCCATCTAGATGTCTTTCCCAGTTTTCTTTTATATTGCAACTGTAGTCACTCCCATAGATTTCCGAGGTTCTATCATAGATTTATGGTGTTCCATAACTAGGTTAGCATGTCCGCGGTCCAGATGACCAGGATCAAAGTGTTGTATTACTTCAGCCGACAGCCAGCCTACATCCAGTCCCAGCCAGCCAGCTATCCTCACCAGCAGCAACAATATACGATAAAATGGCATTTTCAGGACAACGCTCTTCACCGATTACAAAATTGTTCTTTTCAGGACAACGCTCCTCAGCGACTACAAAGCTGTCCTTTTCAGGACAACTCTTTTCACCCTCTACGAGCTATTCCAATTTAGCTTTTGATTTTGATGTTATATTTTCTATCGTAACACTCTCTAGATAAATTTATGTACCTTTTAGCCATGAATGACAGAAAAAGGACAGAGATGGTAAAATACCAAACATTAATTCTAACATAAAAAGACAGGAACTCGTGGAGAGATATAATTGCGTAAGTCCTTATTTGACAAGGTATAAAAATGAAAACGTAAAACGTATATCAACTTACAAGGAAGGATTTATACTTTGCTGTTTGAATTTTATTTCTTTTTGGTGTTATGGACAAATACCCGACCACTTCAAATGAAGAAATAAATTTATGGTCACAAGGTTGATAGTTCATATTTCTAAACAACGAATGAGTATGAATTGGGTTTTTGTTTATTTTTTATTTACCTTCAGCGAGAGACAGAATGCGACTCAATATACGTATTATGTCTCATGTATCAGTTTCAGTGCGTGATAGTGATCACAACAATAGATAATAGCGTTCGAAAGGCGGAATATTGATGCCCTTGTGAATCACGAATTGCAATCCACCCTCTCTTATTCTGTAAATTTGCATACAATTGGAAACTTTCAGAACTTAGTCAAACAAGTTAAACATGGCAATAAGCTATACGGTTTATTTAATTCGTTCATATTGAAAAATGAAAACAAAACAATATGTGTAAATTTGAAATCCGGGGATTTTCCAGTAAATTAAAACCTTACCGACCTTCTGAATAAAATATTACATCAGGCGTACAATTTTATAAAACTCATAATGTATTTTAATAGAACCTTTTTACAGTAAATTTTACATATTTATTTATATGAAATTCTTAAATTCTGAAACAAGTGTCTTAAACAACTCTATTGTATATTAATGGTAATAATGATATTAAACGTTTCCATAAAGGAAACATTCGACATTCAATAATCAGACAGTATTATTGTCTTTTTTTAAAAAATCGAATTTATCCCAAGCAAGGTAGTAAAGCCACTAAGACACAGCAGGTTACTAAGTGCGATAGAATTAAAAAACAGAAAAATATTATGAAGGAGCGAGAACAATAGAAGAGTAACCAGGAAGACAATAGATAACGATTAACGTTGCATTTAAATATTTGAAGAAGTTGGCTGGAAAGCAAGAAGCCGGAAAAGAATTTACACAAGCGAGAAATGCGAGAAAAGAAACTGTTAGCATAGAACCCAATTAAACTGTAAATTGATGAGTTCTTGTTTCCAATCAAGTACTGAGCAAAATTAAAGTCTAGGTACCATAATGGAGAGTTCCTCCGAACAATTACCATGAATTTATTTATAGAAAAGTTTTGTGATGTCAACGAACACTCGTTTGACGCTGTTATGATGCCAACGAATACTCGTTGCCACTTTCGTAATGCTCGTTGTAGTAGAAACTTTGTAATCGCAGATACAACTATAGTAACGCCGTTGAACAATACTGGTGTCAGACGCCTTCGAATATCACTCGCACTAATAGCACCTGCTCGATAACACTCGCTCGATTATTAATCCGTATAGTGATCCGAATAGAGAAATAGTATAGTGAATAGAGTAGAGAATAGCGGTCCGTATAATAATAGAGAATAGCGGTCCGTATAATAATAGAGAATAGAGTAGAAATGGTGATCCGTATAGTAATAGAGTATAGACTAGGAATAGCGATCATTTAGATGTCACGTGACTTCCTACATTTCCTCTATGGACACGTGCTATACTTAATTCAATTAGGGGATCACCTGTTTTTGTTCACTGGCGATCTATGTTCAAACTTAACTGTCGGTAGCCACACTTTATTTCTATATAACAAAAAGGTACGGGGAAGCTATATTACGGCGGTGGGAAAGTGACTGACGCCAGGTTGCCAAGTCAGAACCAACAAAATTACTGATAATCCTTCGGATTTTATCAAGATTCTTTCAATAAATAGCAGAAGCACCGAGCGTTATGTGGCATTGTTGAAATGTCTAAAATGTTTCTCTTACAGCAGTTTTCCAGGAAATTAGAGTTCTCAAGTCCACTGTTACGCTCTATCTAGCAGCGATGGGATTTTCCTTCCTAACCTTTTGTTTAAAGTAGTGTGGAAAGTTAACATCTTGATTATATAATTATTGCCTTTTTAGCTACATCTGATGTCGATTTTAGTTGTTACTACTGGAAAAGAGTTTTTTTTTTAATTGGGTTAAAGGCTTACGCGTTGAAACACCAGTTCCCATACGATCATGGAAGTTAAGCAACGTCGACCACGATCAGTACTTAGATGGGTAACGGCTTGGGAATACTAAGTGCAGTAAGCTTTGATGTGCAGTGATGTAATGGATAATGGCTCGGGATTGTTAATCGGAGAGCAGAGTTCCAATTTCGGTTGGGTTCATTATATTGACCCAGGCGTAAATACTCTTGGGAAAGGTCTTCTCCCCTGTATTACGAAATAATTGTCTCTAAAAATTCTTACAGTCTAAAAATATTTCTGGCTTTAAATAACCTGCAAAGGGTTGATAAGCCGTAGAAAACGAACCAATCAATCGATTATTTGGTCAAGTTCTCTATGTTTTTTTTTAGCACCAATCTACAAGATCTGTTTAAGCACTTTCTTATTTAAGACCTAGCCGATTCATTCGTTTGAAGCCATTTTTAATCATTGATCTGAGGAAACGGTTATAGCTTAGATATTTCTAAACGAGTTGAACATCAGGCATGTTATCCGTATGAGGTTTAGGTTTAATGGATTGAGTTCTTAGGCTATTTTGGCTATTTACAATCTTGTTTTGTTGAACAAAAGTTCTATTTTTCATTCCCTTATCTCTTATACTAAATTTGTTACACCTGATCACTATACCGAAAGATTTTGAAGTATTTAGAATTTATTAATTCTGCATATGCGCTTATATACCCTTGTGCAAATTAATTGAAACAAAACGAATAATACCGTTATTATTTACCTCTGTTTTCATATTTTTCCAATGAAACATGGCCCGGTGCACATGTTAGTACTTCGTATTCCACGAAGTCGTTCCTTGCAGATTGACCACAGATTCTTGATTGGATTTAAATCAGAAGAGTTTCTGGGCCGGTCTATAGTACTTTGATTTGCACACTGGTAAGACTTGCAGTGTATTCGTGCAGAGTTACTATTTTCGTACGCTTTCTTGGAGTAGTGTTCATAACAGACAATAGTCTTAAGACAACTAATCGAGAGTCGAGACAATAGTGTCTGGGCGTGATAAAAATCTGATGTAGTCACGGATGACAGTATTTTTCAAGGCTAAACAAATTTCATCATACACCCCGAAAATAGATTCACAATACTGCACACCACTGCAAATGACGTAATCTGAGGGAAAAAAATAGAAATCGATACCACCCTGCCACTCTAGTGGGTCTAAAACTGACCGTATTGTGAAAGAAAGGAAACTAAATCGGTTGTTTCAATTAATTTGCACAAGGGTATATATATTGTGTGTAGTCTGGATTCCTTCAGGTTTTTTTTTTAACTAGTATGACTCTAAAGTAATTGTTCGATAAAAGCCAAGAAAATGAAGAAAAAGAATTTATTTTGTTTTATTTGATTAACAAAGTTGTCATTTTCAGGGGTTTAAAAGAGGGCCGGTCACCCTAGCATCTCAAAGTCCACCCATCAACCCCCACAGCCAAATGACTTCGTCTTTGTTTCCTCCCCCTCCCATCTCTGTAAGCCATCCAACCCAGTGCATTTGGGTCTCTGAAATCCAGACGTATGCCACACTTTTCAGTAAATGATCTTGATTCGAGGTTAGGAAGATTAACATGAAATTCCAATTGTAAGTAATTAATAAGAATTCCTTTTTCCATGACGTTGTTTGGATGGATTTCTTATTTTGTTTTGTTTCGAACCGCTTACATTTGCTGTGCTATTTTAAATTCTCCGCATGTACGCTTATATATATATATATATATATATATATATATATATATATAGTGTGTAGTCTGGCTTGCTTCGGTTTTTCAGTAAATAGTGTGAATCAAATTTAATTCCCCGATAATCGCATATTGTTTTCATAGTGGGTGATGGAACTTAATCATTTTATTCTATTCTCCCATCTTACTAACTCTGACTCACAAAACTTTTACCCGCAAACTGAATTTTGTAAAGTGGTAAATCCACGATTGTATGTGTTTTCAAGATAGCTTGACATAAACGACATACAATAAGATTCAGACAAAAAAAATTCTCACTTAAAATATTTGAACTCTAGCGTGGCGACTTACACGTTTTAAAATTATATAACCGTTAAAAATTAACACATTCGTAAAACATCTTTCGATCTAAAATACATTTATTTCGTCTTGGTTTTTTTATTTCTAAATGGAAAAAAAATACAGCCTGACGATGAGAACATGAAGTTTTCGAAATTACATGTTGCTCTAAAAATACACTCGATCCATGTGACAGCAATTTTATACATAAGGATCGGGCCATTCAGTGGATTGTTAGTAAGTTAATGCTCATATTAAGTCTGTTAGCGAAGAGAATTCGTCATTAATTACATTAATATTACTAATTAAATCATTATATGATTACCTTTTTATAATATAAAATATATGCTGCCCAATATAATACGTACATATATATATATTATATACATATATATATATATATATATATATATATATATATATGTTAACTACTTCACAGTCGGAATGTCTGAGACTTAACCGGTTACCTCTCTCCAAGTTCCAAGTTCTTGCGAGTGAGGCGGCTTGTTAGCGAGCCAGTACGCCGAAAAATAAGACCTAACAAAGGACAGAAGAACGAGTCAACGCCCAGCTAACTAATGGTGGTATCTCTATAAACCACCGTGGAGAAGGCAACGTGAAACCACTTCACTATTAATCCCGAGAAATATCATGACAAATAACAGTGTGAAACCTAACGGCGTGAAGGGGGTTAAGTCTATGGGAATTAACTCTTCGCCAAACACGCGCAACAGGTGTCACATGACTGTCATCCAGCGACTATTAATATAAACAGCGTAAAAGGGATAAAATTCCTCGGAACCTATCCCTAGCCCGGAAAGGAACGACGTGAGCGACAGGTGTCACCGGACCGTTATCTTGCAACATCTCGCATCAAACATGAAATAACTCTCAGGACATGGAACATTCGGATGTTGAACTACTGTGACCAGTCAGATAAGTAGGCTAAAAATCAACATCTTAGATGTATGTGAAACTAGATAGACAAACAACGGAGATTTTGTCAGCGACAAACACGGGGAGAAAAACGACGAAGGAGGATACTAGATCAAGAATTCAAGAAATGCATTATGGGATACTATCAATTATCCGAAAGAATTCTGGTATTCAAGCTGAAAGGAAAGCCTTTCAACATAGCTATCATAATAATGTATGCACCAACAGCACAAAATAAGGAAGAAGAAATTGAATCTTTCTGCTCCATGCTAGACAATTCCAAGGCTCTTTGCAAATCACAAGAAGTTATAATTATCATGGGAGACCTGAACGCTAAAGTAGGCAGAGAGAGGACAGGGTAGATAGTTGGCAAATTCGGACTAGGAATCCCCAACAAAAGTGGAAAAAAATGGACCCAATGATGTACGGCCAATGGCCAGGTAATAGCCAACACAAGGTTCCAAGGACATCCGAGATTATTATGGACATGGCGGAGCCCAGAAGTAGAAACTACAAATCAAACTGACTACATAACTATCAGCAAAATATTCAGGAATGCAATGATTCACTGCAAAACCTACCCAAGTGCTGACTTCGGAAGCGTTCATTGCCCTGTTATATGTAAACTAAGGGTGAAACTACGAAAACTGAAGACCTCTAATGCAGCACCCAAAATTGCAATACAACAAACTGCTGAGCGACCGGTAAGTGAAATAAAAATATATGGACAATGTGAAAAGATGATACGAGGGACAATGTGGAAATGGAAACTCAAAATGGGACACACTAAGAGAAGCTTTAGTGGCATCAATAAACGATATCATCTCAAAGGATAATGGACGAAGAAGAAAAACCGAATAGATGACTGATCAGATTCTCGACATGAAGCAAATTAGACAGAAAACTCTGCCAAGATACAGAACGGAATACAGAAAACTACACAATGAAAAAAAGGACCAAATACAGGCAAGGTAAAGAAGAGTAGCTAAACAAAAAAATGTGCAGAAATAGAGAGATTGAGTACCACCAACAAAGGAGATATGCACAAACAAATAAGGGAACTAATAGGACAGAAGACTTGCTCGTGAACAGGCTGCTTAAAGTCAAAGAATGGAACGAAGAAAAATTCTTTAGCGCTGGAACGAATATATTGGAGAACCCTTCCACGGCGGAAGAGAACAACCAGCAATGGACAGAACTACCGACGAGCCTGAAATTCTAAAAATCGAAGTAGAAGCTGTACTGGCGAAATCGAACAGAAACAAGGTGGCAGGGCCAGACGGAATTGTAACAGAAATGCTGAGAGCCTTAGATGATTTTGGCATAGACAAGATTACAGAAATAATAAATGAAATTTACAAGTGGTAATATACCGGAAGACCTCAGCAGATCTATTTTCATAGCGCTGCCTAAAAACCAGGCGCAAACGAATGCGAACTCCACCGAACAATCAGCTTAATAAGCTACATAAGAAAACTCATCATCCGTATTCTGGTGAATAGAGCGCGCATCAGAATCAGGACAGAGATAGGACAAGAACAGTCCGACTCCGTTAAAGACACCGGAAAAAGGGACGCGATATTCCTGATCAGAATGTTATCAAAAAGTGCATAACAAATGCAGAAGGACGTGCACCTATGTTTTATCGGCTCCGCAAAGACGTTCGACAAAGTACGCCCAAAGATCTGTTGGAACAGCTCAGGAACCTTGATATATTTAGGAAAGACATTTGAATAAAAAACCTCTACTCGTATCAAACGGTTTGTATACGGATAGAAAAGGATTTCAGCAGATATACAAAAATAAAAAGGGGCGTAAGACAAGGTTGTGTCTTCTCACCGGACTTATTCATCCTATACAGCGAAGCAATTCAGAAAGAACTGGAAACCCTGCCGAGATCCAGCATTGGCGGCTACAATCTTATCAACCTAAGATACGCAGATGACATGTTGTTGATAGCAGACACGGAAAGGGAATTACAATACCTCCTACAGAAGGTAGCGAAGGAGAGTAAGACAGAATGCATGGTAATCAGTAAAAAGATGAGACTGAAATGCGATTTACAGGTAGGGGACACTAAAAATCAAGCAGGTAAGAAAATCTTCTGAGATCCGAAGACATATTAGGATGGCCAAATATGCATTCCAAAAGCTAGGCAGGAGGATTGCGAGGCAGGAGGATTGCGAGGCAGGAGGATTTCGTTGGTAAGAAACAAAAGAGTACCAAACTGCTACGTGATATTTGTCCTCCTTTACGGCAGCGAATGTTGGACGATCGCCTCAAAAATGAAGAAGAGACTCGAGGCAACGGAGGTATGGTTCTACAGAAGGGTGCTAAGGATATCACGGACCGAACATGTGAGCACCGATTAGGTTTTGGAGAGGATTTAAACAAGGAGGAAGATTATGCTTAACAACAGGAAGAGGCAACTGAAATTTCTGGGGCACGTAATGAAAAAGGATGGCTTGGAGATTCTGATACTCACAGGGCAGATAGAGGAAACGAGAAACAAGGGAAAGCAACGCATGACATACCTAGCGGGCTTAAGCAATTGGATGACGGAACAGGTGTTGGGAGAAGTAGCAAAAGGACAAAACATTGAGAATTACAAGATATAGGGGGAAGTGGAGAGCCATGATCGCCTACGCCCTGAAGGGTCAAGGTACATAAAAGAGATAATTCCATATTCTGAATTTTTATGGCAGATTCGGGTTACATGTCTACTGTTTTAATTCCACTTCCAGAACATAACTTGGAAAGGGTTATCTTGAGTCTTACTTCTTGGAACACTTGGTAAAGAATGTTGATTTTTTTTCTGTTCAAGATCATTCCTAACAGTATTTGTCTATATTTCTGAGATGAGGTATTATGTACACTATTTACATTATTCGGACTATTGTCCTCATCTTTGTCGCCATATTTATTACAACGTTTCGGCCGTTGTACGCTCCGACCTTCTTCCGGTGGTTGGAATGTTGAATTGAACCCTTTATTTCGCTCACTAGAATAGACTGTTCTAGTTCCACGTGCCATGACAGTTCGACATTCGTACAACGGCCGAAACGTTGTGATAAAGATGGCGACAAAGATGAAGACAATAGTCCGAATAATGTAAATAGTTTATCATTCCTATCGCAACTATGAAAAGGATAGAAAAAAATAAAAACAATCTCTAAAAGATTATTACATTTCTGTTAGAGAATATGTAACTTACATCTGCAGTCTGGATATTCTTACTTTGATATTTTAATGTTATTTCCACTAGTCTTTCGAAATGGTTTAGAGCAACTCGGATGAAGTTGTCATACCAGTGTTGGAAGAAATCTAAACCCAGGTAGGTTTAAAGAAAACTTTTATTCTCGGGTCTATCCGTGCCGGATCTCTACCTAGAATTTATACCTTAATGATTTGGTTGCTGTATCGGAGCTTTTTGTTCTCTTACGTACACCTAGTTAACGCATCCCGACTACCTTCATATTCCATTTGTGAGGAGGAAGTTCCAAAGATAGCATCTTCCTCACAATTGTTGTTTTATGGCACTGACTCCCGAGACAATGTTTCCACGATCACTACAATTCTACCCTCTTCAAATCAAGCGTCAACCATTGTCTATCCTACGTATCCGCATACTATGCACTTCTTTCCTCCGTCCAGATGCACCCTTACAACAACCTCGTTTCATAACGCACTACCTTTTGGGCCTTGTATTGCGTGAACAATACTTTTAAAAAAACCTGTCTTCACGATGGGTAAGGACCTTCATCTATATCTTATTCACTGATTATCAATTCAAATTATAAAATTAAATACTCTTTTATTTCATTTCACTTGCTTTTAATGATGTCATTATCGCATCAATTCTATAGCCGTTAAGTGGAAATAAGCTATAAACCTCCAGGGGATTTGATCCTAAGATTTGATCTTGCCTAAGTTACGACAAGATCTAATCTCAGGATCAAATCCCCTGAAGGTTTGTAGTCAATTTTCACTTAACGGCTAAACAATTGCTGCGATAATGACATCATGACGTTGCCATATAGTAATTAGGCTACAAAAGCTCCACCAGTAGATGTCAGTCAAATTAGTCATAAAGCTATACAATTTTCTTTTCATGGGACAAGAGTATTAAAGCATTAGTCCAGGAATTTGGTGGTATAATAATCCCTGGTTCAAGTAGTACGGACTTAGTGAAAAGAAGGCGAGCAATATTTGAGCACTACTAAATAAGAACGAGATAAAAAAAAAACAGCAGTATTCACTACGTAGATTAAATAAAGGGTTCATTTCAAATTTCCTTGACCTTTATCCTTGAGCTTTTATCCCGCAGAAGGCCTGAGAATACAACGGCCGTAAACGTTGTGATAATAACAAGTTACTACGAAGAAAGTACCCAAAACCACACTCGGCATTAATATAAGCACTTCGACATGATGTATTGGTTAACAAGCTTGTCTTGCTAGAATAATTACGAATGAGTAAGATTATCACTAGGTGCCACATACTCTCGGTTTTTATACTTTTGATCTTGTGCTACATTTAAGCTACGCTTAGAAAAAACACACCGACATTAATTGAAGTTTAGAAATGAATAAACAATTATTTTACATATGAATGATTCGTCTTGTTATTTTTATTTAATATGACGACGTTACACTTTCTTCACGCTTTTTATAATTTAGAGTTGTGTTTCTGCTAGACATTCTGCCAACCAAGTTACAGCTGCAGGTAAAAAAAAGTCGGATTCATGCCTTTCCAGAGAATATTTGTGTGGTAGTAAAAGGAAAGACTCCGCGGTTTGTAAGCGAGAGACGAAGTATACTGACATGATCCTGCGACGTTCCGATTTCCACCGCAAAAGAAAGGAAAAGACGCAGGAACTAATACATGAATAAGCCGTCCTCGCTATGTTTTGGGCGCCCGTAGACATGAGGAAGCAGGGTACGCTAGCTAGTTGACTTCGCGCAGTTGAAGGAAGTGGCTCCGCTGTCTGCAAGAGGGCGACGAAGGATATTCTAATACCGTGACATCTCAGATTCAACTGTCTAAGACGTGGAACGAGATAAATAAGTGGATTTTTTTTTTACTTTCGCTGTCCACAGGAGGACGTCGCTTTCACAAAATGATTTCAGAATTATTTACAGAATATTTTATATCTGCTGACTATCAGGTAAGTGAAATGGTCCTCACAAGGACTTTGGGAAACGACCCGGACAAAAAAGTCAAAGAAGATAAATTATTTTTTAGACAAAGATGAGAAGACAATGTTCTCTATAAGACAGTGTTCACTATTCGCGAAAAATGCAGAATGACACAGAGAGAGACAAGAAAATCGCATCGCATCGACGCGAAAGGGAAGACGCTCATTAGACTGTTTACCTCCCAATTTACCTACACGTCATCTCGGTTTCGCTGGTCTATAATAATAGGTTACAACTCGAGAATAAAATCTGCTTACTACTACAAATTCTAATGCTTTTAATTCGTGTGGGACGATCTAGCGGAAGGGTTATTTTTAAGCCAAAATTGTTTGAATGGAAGAAACTGCACCCTGAGAACGGACCTAATGTCTGGTCTGAGCTTCAACGCTACACCGTCACAGAAGTCGGACGCGCATCTAACTTCAGTCTGGTAATAGATTGTACAAAGCAGGTCTAACAGATGACATGTTCATTGAATCTCTTTTTAGTGCCAATGAACGTTACGCCTTTTATAGTTAAGAAAACAAAGATTTGATTGTAACACTATCTAGTCGTACGCTGGAATCGCCATTTTCACAAACGAATGATCTTTTTATACCAATGTTCATTGAAGTCAATCAAGTCATGTAAATTGCGCGTTGGAAAAGAATATTACTTTCTTTCCAACTTCCACCACTTTCCTCGATCTTCGCCTGCTCTCTTAATTTGCTTCCTGTGGCTTTGACCATCGCGGGAAATCAATTAAGAGAGCAGACTCACCTTCTTAAAATATCTTTTACTCTGACGTATAATTCCATCGTTAGAATAAAAGAAAAGAGTATTGGACTATTACGTGATATCAATTCCTCCTGTATGGTAGAGAATGCTGGACAATCTCCTCAAAGATGTAGAAGAGATTTGAAGCAACGGAAATGTGATTCTACAGAACCCAACTTTTAGAAAAAATGGAAACAAAAGGATACTTATACTTAACATCAGGAACAGACAATTTAAATTTCTAGAGAACATAATGAAGAAAGAGGGCTTAGAAAACCTTATACACACAAGGTAGATTGGGGGGGGGAAGTGGGACAGAGGAAAACAACGAATACAATACCTAGTGAGCTTGGGTAAATGGATGGCGGAATTTACGAGAAATTTATTAAGAGCTACGAAGGACAGGAAATTGTGGAGAACTATGATCGCCTACGTTCTAAAGAACAAGACATTCAACTTCCGCTGTTTGAAATTGATAAATATCCATAAGGAAAACTCGTCAATCAGTCACGCCATTTTACTTTCTTTTAATTACTATTTTTTGCTTTTCATGTTTATTTTGTTTGCTTGTGTGTTTTTCGTTTTTTTATTTTATTTCTCAATACTTTTCTCAAAACCACATTCATAGTCGCTCAAATCTCACTACTATTGTTCTTCACTAAAAAGTCACACGTTTTCTCTTGAAATATGGGTTTATGTCGGTGACCACCATAGTTGTAACTGGCATAGCCTTTAATTTCTCACCGGAACACTTCTTTTGGTTTTCAAGAACCATGAGTCGCTATTATTCAGTATTCATGAAACAAAGATCTCCCATTGTTTTCTTCCATACATTTCTTGTTTAATGTATGAGCTTTTATTTGCATCATTTTTGCGCAAGTAGAAGCCATTTCTATAGCAATAAAGTAACTGCATCTCGCAATTTTTTATACCGTAGTTTATTCTCCATTCTATAACAACGGATGTAATGTTTAACAAGCTTGTTTTGCTTAATCAGTTAAAACTGAGTAGTAAATGCGATCCTTACTGCCTTTAGAAAATCACTACAATTGGATTTGTATCATATACACCAAGTGCTTTGGATTGGTGTAATGCTTAGCGAAGCTTGTCCCGCTAGATCAATTACACCTTCACTGGGTGCTCCATACATTCGGCCTTGTGTCACATCTAAGCTAAGCTTAGTAAATCGCTATATTTAATCGCTTCTTGTTCTTTTCCCTGGAAGCAAAGCGTAATATCTGTTCTCACCCTCATTTGGTGGTTTTCTAAGTAATTTAAATGTGGCACAAAGCCGAAGGTATGGGGCTTATAGTGAGGATCAAACTATTTAAACGTAATCGTTCTAGAAAGACAAGCTTGTTAACCATTACAACACCTCGAAGTGCCCCTGTTCTCCCCTTATTTGAGATGGAAGAAGGCGCCCGGTCCCGGAGATTTCAACCTTTTGCCAGCACATTCCTCGTTGCATTGAGAGGTGAATTTGGGTGTAATACCGACGCCAGCGTGACAGTGGTCTCGGATATAGGGCATATTTTTCTGCTTGGTCCATATGCATATCCATATGAATGTCCCCCCCACCAAAAAAAAAAAAAAAAAAAAAAAAAAAACACATACACACAAACGACCTTCTATAACATCATGCTTTAGTGGGGAGGTCTAGTAAATAAAAGCTTCGGTGTGGAGTAAATATTCATCTAGGTTTGTCTAGTTCGCCAATGCTACTGAGTAGTGAGATAGACCTACACTGAGTGCCCCATACAAAATTCGATATTAAATAACTTAATAATTTCTGATATGTCATAAAAACTAATTAAACTAATGCAGCATTGTCAAATATCAAAACTGAATACTGCCAGCGACTGAATTTTCAAACGGTATTACATGATTGGATCAGAGTAAAAAACAGGGTTTCGCGTCATGGTTTTCTTACAAAATTGACGCAATACAATCTTCATAAGTTTTTATTTCATATGATTTCAGTTATTTAACATTAAGCAAGGCAATAATGCCACTAAGGCGCATGGGGTTACGGAGTATGTTTAGAATATAAGAAAATACTATTAAGGAGAAAACACAATAAAACAACAAGAATTAAGAAGACAGAAGATAATGTTTGATATTGCATTTCAATGTCTGAAGATCAACAATACACGTAGCATGAAATAGGCATCAACTGAAGATTGTGTTGTTCATAATGACGGTCGTCTTGAGTAGAGAATCCAGAGGTTAGCAGTGAATATCTTGAAGACAGTAGGAAAGCGTTGTTCACGTTAGAAGTGGATATTTTGAAGACTTGTAGCAGAGCATAGTTCGTTCTTTTGTTTCTCTTCGTCTGACAAGCCGGACTGAACATTCGGGTAGAGTAGACAACATGGCCGCCTT
The DNA here is from genome assembly GCA_963932145.1 of Acanthosepion lycidas. Lineage (NCBI taxonomy): Eukaryota > Metazoa > Mollusca > Cephalopoda > Sepiida > Sepiidae > Acanthosepion > Acanthosepion lycidas. The sequence goes on along the minus strand of OZ010576.1, from coordinate 114,587,194 downwards.
TATACACGACGGATTGAATGTTCTACGTCTTCTGATTGGTTAACCTTCTATTGGTGGACTACAAAGTGAGTGAAGGCATTTGAACCAACTCACTAGTACATATATATATATATATATATATATATATATATATATATATATAAAACTGCAACCCCCCCTTATTTTGGCATTATTGTGGAATCTTCCTTCAAAATATTAGTAGTCAATATTAATATGGAACAAATACTTTAGTATTCAAAAAAGTTCTTTTTTTTTAGTATTCATGATGTAATAAATTTGTTTCTTTTATTTGTATTTTTCTTTTTTTTTATTATTTCTTTTATTTATTTTTTTTTTTTAAAGAAAATTAATATCCACAAAAATTAGTAATATCACTTTGTCCACAGAAAAGTACTTCGGGTTAATAAACATTAACAACAATATTATAAGTTTGGGTTGTGATCACAACAAAAAAGTGGAAAGAATTGTTATTTTACCTATAACTGGGACCCATTAAAATAGTCACTATCACTCCGGGTCAGAGTGACCCTGACAGTAAAAAAGTGAAAAATTGCGGTTTTACCAATAGCTGCTACTATCACTCCGGGTCGGAGTGATCCTGAGGGTCATTAGAAGAGGATTGGGCTAAAAGTAGGACTATTTACATTTATACCCCGAAACTAAGGACTCGCATTCATGCCAAAAATTGAACTGATGTTTCAAGACAATAACTCATGGATGCAGTTTTATGTCCTACCCATGACTAATAAGGACCTAAGAGGGAATTAATGGATACAGTTTTACGTCTTGCCCAGGACCAATAAGGACCCTATAGGTCAGTACCAAATATGGGAAAAGTGAAACCCCGTAATTTGAATTTCGTAATTGGTTTTGTAAATAAATCCGCCATATTATTTCCCGATTGAACATATTCAATTTGTACTGTTTTATTTTGTACTTGGTCCCTAACAAATTGATATTTTATATCGATATGCTTTGATCTTTGATGTATTATTGGATTTCTGGCCAAAGCAATACTGGCCTGATTGTCGCAGTAAATAATTATTGGCTCAGTTATTACCAGTGTTGTAATTGTTTTTATTAGTAATTTAAGAAAAATAGCCTCTTGTGTTGCTTTTGACAATGCAATATATTCAGCTTCACAAGTAGAACGTGAAATCATTCCCTGTTTCTTCGATTTCCAGCTGATTATTGGGTTACCGTCTGCTAGCTTAAAGCAATAGCCTGTTATACTCTTACGATCTGGTGAATTGGCCCAATCAGCATTACAAAATCCTTCCAATTTTAATGGTTTATCTGCTTGTCGAAATACTAGGCACTGACTCTTAGTTCCCTTTAGATAACGTAATACTTGCTTAGCTCTTGTTAAATGCACAGTCCCCGGTTTATTTAAGTGTTGGGACAACTTAGTAACCGTATAGCAGATATCTGGCCTGGTTGATGTCATCACGTATATAAGACTTCCGATCAATGTTCTGTATTCCTTCTCACAAGTCACTATACCATCTTCCTTGTTCATAATTGTGTTTAAATCCATTTCACATGGAGTAGTTCTTGTTTTACAATTTTGCATGCTGAATTTAGATAAGATCCTTTCGATGTATCTCGATTGATTCATTGAAATAGTGTTGCCTTTAAATTCGAACTGTATACCAAGAAACCATGAAAGTCGACCCAAATCGGTCATTTTAAATCTTATTCATAGGGAATTTGATTTTTAATAGAGCTGCCTCACACTTTGATGCAATTAACATATCGTCGACCCAAATAACCAGAATTACTAATATTTCATTATTAAATGTTCTCTTGTATAGACATGGGCCAACTTGGGAGGATTGAAATTGTTGTATTAAATAAGAATGGATTAATTTATTCCATGTTCTTCCGCTCTGTTTGAGTCCATATAGTGACTAAGTTTTCATACATAATTATCACCTTCTTCAAAACCTTCTGGCGGTTTTATGTATATTTCATAGTCGGTGGCAGCATTCAAATAAGCTGCTTTAACATCCATATGGTGTATATCCATACCATAATGTGCGGCCATTTGCATCAAAATTCTAATTGTTGTCATGTTTGTTGTTGGACTGAAGGTTTCTACATAATCTTCCCCGTATATCTGCGAAAAACCTTTAGCTACAAAACGAGCCTTGTACACTGGCGATCCATCCTCAGTTCGCTTTACAGTATAAACCCAACGGCTGCCGATAATATTTTTATCATCCGGGGCCTTTTTTTAATTCAAACGTGTCATTTGATACTAAAGATTTAATTTCTTTTTGCATGGCAGCGTCTGGAATTGACAGAATGTATGGCTTCTTGATAGTTCTTTGGGATACATTGTACCGAGTAACAGCAGTCAATGTCAAAGGTCATTGACCCATTCCAAAATAGTCTGGCTTTCTTCTATTTCTGGTAGGATTACGCGGAATTTTCCCCCCTCATCAGTTGTATTTTCTTTTAACTCAAGTTTTGCATCTGGTTTTTGTAGCTTGCAGGGTATCATATTTATTTTTCAGAAAATATATCATAATAAGTCCTGAATATCCGTCAACAAAGTTTAATACATATGAATAGGTGTCTATACCCATTGGGGAAATTGGACCTGCTAAGTCGCAATAAACTCTAAACAAGATATCTGTTGCTTTTGGGATCCGACCCCGATTTCTATATTTCGTCATTTTCCCTTTAATACACGTGTCACAACATTGTAAGTCCGTTGGAAATGTAATTTTCATTCCCGTGACGTGTTATCGTAATCTTTTAACATCAGAATTATTACAGTGGCCTAATATTTTATGCCAAGTTCTTAAGTCGTGCGTGACTGTCTTCGCAGACTTAATACTTTTCCAATAATACAGACGTCCATTTTGCTGTATATTAAATTCAGTTCCGTCTGGATATATTAACTTTGAATTGTCACGGTGAAAACTGACTTTAATGCCAGTTTTAACCGCAGATTGTACTGAAAAAATATTTTGTTTAAATTTGGGAATATATAAAGCCCTTTTTAACAAACATTTACAAATATTTCCTTTAGTGTCTCGCAAATAAATGTAGGCATCGCCTCTTTTTAAAACTAAATTATTAGCTCTGGTCCCGTCAGCTAACTCGATAAAATGTGAATCAGGCTAAAAATTGGTTCAAAATTAATAAATTTTGTTTCATCTGTAATTACATGATTTGTCGCACTAGTATCGACTAGGTACGAACTATAACTATTGGCGACAATATCTAATCCAAACGAAAAAGCAGATGTTCGCTCACTCGAAAAAGTTTACATTTTTACAAAAATCATTCCGTGTATAAAATTGACATTTTGCACGGACATGGCCGATTTTACCACAACGAAAACAAACGATATTTCTTTTAGTATTGTTATTTCTGTTATAATTCTCGTAATAATTGTTTTTAAGGCCATTGTTCTTAATATCATAATTCCTAGTCTGATCGGTTTGAGAGACTGGTTTTCTGAAATTTAAATGACGTTCTCAGTTGCATTACGTCATTGCCTTGATTTTGGGGGGTACACATTTTTTCACTTTCTTCATAGCAACTTAACGCCATTTTAAACTCAGTGAAAGTTAATTGTTTATAACTGTTGTGAATGGTTTGAATGTCGGTGGTAAACCCTTTAAGACCATGGCTATTAAGAGCCCATCTGAGATAGCCTCACCTGCAATTTTTAAGGCATTTGTGACATTCTCTGCTCGGATAATATAATCGGTTACTGACTCATTTTCTCGTCTCTTTAACGCGGTTAGTTCAGTATGTAAAGCAATAATTTTAGGCTTACCTTTTGACAAGTAGTGTTCACGCAAAATTTGTAGAGCTCACTGGCCATTGTCCCTGGCATCTCTCATTACTAAAGACAAACTCCGGTCATCCAGGAATTGTATTAATTCAGCGAACACGGTTGCATTTCTTTCCATAAAATCATCCCCCTTCTGGTCGTCTTTGCAAAGGATGATGTCATGGAGTTTTTGTATTCTGAGGTAGCCTAAGAACTTCGGCTCCCACAATTCATATCTACATTCGTTCCCGTCAAAATATAGCCGTGGTCTGGGCTCATAACCAATGTTGTTCATAATGACGGTCGTCTTCGAGTAAAGAATCCAGAGGTTAGCAGTGAATATCTTGAAGACATAAGGAAAGCGTTGTTCACGTTAGCAGTGGATATATTGAAGACAGAAGCAGAGCATAGTTCGTGCTTCTCTTCGCCTGACAAGTGGGACTGTACATTCGGGTAGAGTAGAAAAAATAGCCGCCTTTATACACGACGGAGTGAAAGTTCTACGTCTTCTGATTGGTTAACCTTTTATTGGTGGACTATAAAGTAAGTGAAGGCATTTGGACTAACTCAGTAGTACATATATATATATACAAAAAAATGCAACAGATTCAAAATCAACAATACATGTAGCATGAAATAGGCATCAACTGAAGATTGAAGATCAACAATACACCTAGCATGAAAGAGGCATCATCTAAAGATTGAAAGAATCAACAATTCACGTAGCATGAAAGAGGCATCAATTGAACATTGAAGATCAACAATGCACGTAGCATGAAAGAGTCATCAACTGAAGATTGAAGATCAACACTACATGTAGCATGAAAGAGGCATTAACTGAAGATTGAAGATCAACAATTCACGTAGCATGAAATAGGCATCAACTGAAGATTGAAGATCAACAATAGACGTAGAATGAAATAGGCATCAACTGAAGATTGAAGATCAACAATACACGTAGAATAAAATAGGCATCAACTGAAGATTGAAGATCAACAATTCACGAAGCATGAATGAGGTATCAACTAAAGATTGAAGATCAAAAATACACGTAGCATGAAAGAGGCATCAAATGAAGATTGAAGATCAACAATAAATGTAGCATGAAAGAAGCAGCAACTGAAGATTGAAGATCAACAATACACGTAGCATGAAAGAGGCAACATCTGAAGATTGAAAGCATCAACAATACACGTAGCATGAAAGAGGCATCAACTGAAGATTGAAGATCAACAATACACGTAGCATGAAAGAAGGATCAACTGATGATTGAAGATCAACAATGCACGTAGCATGAGAGGCATCAAATGAATATTGAAGATTAACAATACACTTAGCATTAAAGAGGCATCAACTGAAAATTGAAGATCAACAATACACGTAGCATGAATGAGGCATCAACTGAAGATTGAAGATCAACAATAAATGTTGCATGAAAGAAGCAGCAACTGAAGATTGAAGATCAACAATACACGTAATATGAAACAGACATCAAATGAAGATTTAAGATCAACAATACACGTAGCATAAAAGAGGCATCATCTGAAGATTGAAAGCATCAACAATACACGTAGCATGAAAGAGGCAACAACTGAAGATTAAAGATCAACAATAAAGGTAGCATGAAAGAGTCATCAAATGAAGATTGAAGATCAACAATACACGTAGCATGAGAGAGGCATCAAATGAATATTGAAGATTAACAATACACTTAGTATTAAAGAGGCATCAACTGAAAATTGAAGATCAACAATAAACGTAATATGAAAGAGACATCAAATGAAGATTGAAGATCAACAATACACGTAGCATGAAAGAGGCATCAGCTGAAGATTGAAGATCAACTATACACGTAGTATGAAAGAGTGATCAACTGAAGATTGCAGATCAACAATACACGTAGCATGAAATAGGCGTCAACTGAAGATTGAAGATCTTACACGTTGCTTGAAAGGGACATCAGTTGAAGATTATTGAACCTTAAATATGAAATTCCTTTGTTTTCTTTTCTGTAAACATTGTTATTTAAGACATTTATTGTTTATCTCAAGCAAAGCAGCATTGCCACTAAATCACCAGGGCTACAGTTTGAAAGAATTAAGGACAGAAGCAATAATGTTGAGCAAATCGATAAATGATTAATCAGGAGAACAGCAGATAACGATTGACATTCCATTTAAATTTTTGCAGGTTAAAGTTGGCTGGAATACATGTAGCCGGGAGGGAGTGCCACAAGCGAGAAATGCGAGACGAGAAACTCTTAGCATAGAATTTACGGCTACATCTAGCCCGCTCAAGTATAAATTGATGAAATCATTATACCGGTCTGGTACTGCGCTTAAATTTAAAAGTATCATAACGAATAGCTCACCTGAACATTTACCATGAAAGTACTTGCAGGAGCGACATTGAGAGACAAACTTACGGTGGTGGGAAATTGACTGGAGCCGAGCAGCCAGATCAGGACCAATAATATTGCTAGTTTAAAATCAATAATTAGTGTCTTTATTTTTTCAGGCTTTCCAAGAGAAAATGCTTCCCTGGATACTACAATCTTGGTCTTTTTAAGTGCAGAGACAACCGATATATCTCCTACTCTTTCTCATAACTCTTTCTTTCTTCCCCCTCCCTTACAATCTCATTCAGTAATCCTCTATCTTGAGTGACCCTTTACACTTGAGGGAGCTCTCAGTAAAAAAAAAAAATATTCTTCATTTTCAACGTTTTTCAAGTACAAAACTTTGCTTTCCAGCAAATGATGTCATCGTCTAAACTGGTCATGTGCGAACTGCGGCCAGCGGGTTACATACGACCAGGTTCGCTTTTGAATGGCTTACCTAATTTTATGAGGAAAAAAAAGTTTATTTAAATGTATTTTTTTTTTGTTTTCTTTCGTTCTCACTTGTTCACTCACACGTTCTCATGCATAACAACATACATAAACAATGATTAACAACAACGTTCCTCGAATGTTGTGACTTTTTTGTTGATGGTAACGTTTTTGCTGAAGATAATGTTGTCAGCATTTAAAACCATTGGCGATTTTCTCTAGAGAATAAATATACTTCTTTTAAAAATATTTTGCTATACTCAAATGAATAAATTGGAAATAAATCACACACAGCAACGTAAGTTAATCACTCTAGGATAATATAATACCAAGACATTTTTTTTTAATTATAAAAGGCGCCTTTTCTCCAAACACAAAAACTATTTTTCCTTGTTTTTTATCGGCATGTACTTTTGTAGGGAAAATAGCTGCATTATCTTTAACGAAAAGGTACTTATTTTTTAGTAATGTGGTCCACCATATTGTGTTTTTTACCTCATGCAGCCCACTGTTAAAAAAAACATTTTGCCCATGACTGGTCCAAATCCAAGATGTTTCACAAAAGACATAGTAGTCTCTATCTTGTGGAGATAAAATAAAATTCACAAAGTACACACTGAATATCAGAATGTTATATCGTTGGTGATTTTAAGTTACTGACTCGGTAGATAAGAGAGAAAAAAAAAGATCTTATAGACACAAGTGGCATAACAACTGAAATATTCTTAACAGAGCAATAAAACCCGACATGTTTCTTTATCGGCTTGTTCGAAGTGAACTCTATATTGCCAAAAGTAAGTTCGCATACTTTTTATGGCTGATCCACCCACTTTAATTATATGTAAAATCTAAAATAGTCAAGTGTAACATAAATATCTTCTTTTATGTGACAAGTGCTTTCATGCGGTGCGCGATCACGGCTCTCCAAAACACCCTGATTTCTATTGCTTTAAATAATTTTTTTTAACCGTTATCATGTTTTCATACAACGGGGTACCTACAAAACTCTAGATGATCAGAGACTAGCAGCTGAGAAAAGTAAATCCCTTCTCTTGAAAAAAGCTTTTTCTTTTTTTCAAGAAAAGGGATTTACCTGTGTACGAGATCAGATGGCAGGTTGTTCAATCTCACTCGCCTCAGAGCCAAGACCAAGCCCTTGTCAGAGACATGCTTTTTGTCGACGATGCGGCGGTAGCGACACACACCCAGTGTGAACTTCAGTCACTGCTGAACCGTTTCTCCCAGGCCTGCAGAGACTTCGGACTGACCATCAGCCTGAAAAAGACAAACGGACTGGGACAAGGTACCGATAAACCAGTAGCCATCTCCATTGATGATTATGAGCTCGATGCAGTCCATCAGTTCACATACCTTGGCTTGACCATCACTGATAAGCTCTCCTTAGACTGACAAGAGAATCGTTAAGAGAGCCACAACACTTGCCCGTCTCACAAAACGAATGTGGACCAATCCCAAGCTGTCTATGAAGACAAAGATGGTAGTGTACAAAGCCTGCGTTATCAGCACACTGCTATATGGCAGCGAGGCTTGAACCACGTACACCAGGCAAGAAAGACGTCTGAACACCTTTCACATGAGAAGCATCCACCGCATCCTGAGAATGGCGTGGCAAGTTAAGCTGCCCAGCACCGAGGTCCTCTCTGGAGCAGTTTTGCCCAGCATGTTCACACTGCTCAGACTGCGCAGACTCTGTTGGTTGGACCACTTCCATCGCTTGGCTGACGGCCGCATCTCCTGTATGGAGAGCTGGCCGCTGGAAGGAGACCCGTCGGGCGGCCACAACTGCGGTACCGCGATGTCGTGAGATGCGACATGAAAGCTGTGAACATCAACACAAATTCCTGGAAGAGCCTGGCAGCCATACGATCCGAATGGAGAGGAACCCTGACTAAACAATTCAAGTCAAGGGGAGGAGAAGCTGACACAAGTCGCCACGGAAAGGTGGGCTCACAGAAAGCAAAGTGACACCCCCAACAGACTAGAGACAGAACACACACGCGACCTCTGCAACAGAGATTGTCACTCTCGCATCGGCCGCTACAGTCGTAGACGTCGATGCTCCAGCGAAGCAGACAACTAGGATGCTATACATGGTCAACCCTAACCGACGAAGGCCTACTAGCAGCTGATCTCTCCTTTGATCTACCTCATTGGGGAAAAACTGGCTGGTCGCATTCAATTCATCAAAAATCATACTAGTGTCATCTCATCATCCCCAAACAGACCATCATGGAGCGCCTATTGGGACATAAGCTCAACTCAGAGCCCAAGTGGAAGTCGTATATATGACCCAATATTAAAGATGCTCGAAAAATGGTCGGTTCGCTGTATCGCCTGGTAAGTACCTAACTCTTCAAGCTATACTCTAACTTTATAAGAGTCATGTTACAGCATAATTTTCCATCCTACAAAAAGTTCAATATCTAAAAAACGCTAAACTAATTGAGTTTCTTTTTTCCAGGTTTTCAGATAAGACATTTAGCCATTTGTCGTAAGAGTCAATGATTTATACAGCTAGAAAGAGAACAGGTTAAAATCGTTTTGTGTCAGCCCCACTGTCTTCACAAATGAGCAATGGTGAGAGGAAAAGATCATTCAGGCTTTCAGTAATGATACCAACATTCATACTCTGGCTTTCATCTTCAAAGTTCATTCAAGAACCATCAAAAGAACGGTGCATAAGTTTAAAGAAGAGGAAACAGTAGAGAGGAAAACAGGATCAGGAGGTTACATCAAGAAGAGAGATCATCATGTCAACTAAAGCTAAAGAGGCCAATTAGAAAAAAAATGCAACTCAAAGCTAAAGATATCAATTAGAAAAGACACAACTCAATCCATAAGACGTTTGGCACGTGAAAGAGGAGTTTTATCGATGACAGTCCAAAGAGCAGTGAAAAATGACTTGAAAATGAAATCGTACCTGAAATCTCCGTGGCATCTTGTTACTCCAGGAGAAGCAGGTTTAGAAGGTTAGAGAGTGAAGATCATCAATAAGTTGGAAAATGATCCTGATATATATATATATATATATATATATATATATATATATATATATATATATATGAACTTTATCTCAATTCTTCATGAGCTTTCGATTCTTAGCTATGATTAATTAATGATGAACATGTCACTTTCGTTTATGATGCATTTCATCACCATTCTTTTAAGCTTGGAGAGTAATTATACATTCTTATTGCTCAATAAAGAGTCTAATAGTGTCATAAACAGCTCGGAGAATTCTAGCAAAATATCTGTTGTGGATTCCGCGTGAAAAATCGGTCTCCAATAATTGACAAACGCAAGTATTTAAGCTAAGAAATTAAATGTATTTACACAAAATACAAAAGGTAATGCCGTTAGTAAAATCCAGGATCGCCGGTTAGTATTAATCAAAGATCGCTATATTACAGTCTCGAAGTAAACTTCCTTAGAGCCGGGCGTCCTTGTAACTGACTTCTACTGTCAACTCAATCACAGTGTCTATGTACTTTCCACTGTTTCTCCACCCTGTTCCTCTACTCTCAGCCTCTCACTTGCTATATCTGACTGACTGACTGTGGCTATTTTATGGCAGCAGTACGAGTCCATTGCTATCAGAAATTGGTGGACCCCATAATACCCCCTCCTTAGATCCCTTTTTTGGGGGAGCTAATATTGTGTCCATTGTTTGTTGAAAAATTGCAGGAGCAACTTTTGCTCCGAATGGTAGTCTGTTGAATTTATACAATCCCTTGTTCGTATTAATGCAAGGGATTTTCGTACTCTCTTCTTGTACTGGGATTTGTAAATAAGCCTCACTAAGATCTATTTTTGAAAATATCTTACCGCCGTTGAGCTTTGTAAATATCTCCTCTGGGCTCGGTAGTGGATAATGGTGGTCTTTTACTGCCTTGTTGAGTCCCGTCGACAAATCTGCGCAAACGCGAATTTCTCCTGACTTCTTTTTTACGTAAACCACCGGCGCAGCCCACTCACTAAACTCTGTTTTAGATAAAATCCCAGTTTGTTCAAGTCTCTCCAATTCTTTGTCTATTTTTTCTATAATATCAAACGGTACATTTCGCTTCTTTCTGAAAATTGGTTGGACGTTTTCTTTTAATTCTATTTTGGCCTTAAATTTGTTGCATCGTCCCAACCCACTTGAAAATACCTCAGGAAATTGCTTGTATAATTCTTCCTTCAATTTTATAGTATCTGATGGTTCAACCTCTAACTTTTTGCAAAACGAGTTGATAGGTAGGTCCCAAACGTTGAATTTCTGCATCCAGTCGATACCTACTAAATTTTCAGTATCTTTCATGACGTATATCTTAAGTTTTTTTGTTTTGCCGTGAAATTTAACATTCACTATTATTTCTCCCTCAAATTTTATTCATTTGCCTGTAACCGACTTGGCAATTTTTTGAGTGTGTAACATGGTAGGTCTGTTGAGTTTTTTCCATGTCTGTAAGTTGATTATCGTGAGGCCGGAACCACAATCCAGTTGTAATTTAATCTTTTTGTTTAAAATTTCCAGTTCCACATATTTCCTTACATTGGTGTTGTCATCATTATGCATCCTTGTAGCTCTTATTCTATTAGTATCTTTTCTATTTCTACATTGGATGCCTTGTGGCCTTTTTTTCCACATTCAAGACAGTTTTTATATCTGAAGCGACAATCCTTGTTCCAATGTAATCCTCCACATCGATAACATGTTGATGGAGGGGGCTTATATTTGTTTCGATATCCGTCATAATTTGTCATGTATGTTGTATTTTTTCTCTTATCATAATATTTTATTTTTCTTTCCGGGGAGGGTGAGAAGCTTTTTCCATTGTCGTAAAATTTTAGTTTTCTTTCCGGGGAGGGTGAAGAACGTAGACTTTTATTTAACTTACGTATATGAGAAACAGCTGATTCTTCAATGTCGATTGCGTCTTTCTTTATGCTTAAACATCTCTGGCAATCTTCCGATAATTGCTGTAATGTTAGACCCGGTTCATTTTGTAATTTTGCAAGCATTCTTCTACGCATTTCGCTATCTTTTGTAGAAACTAGCCCTTGAACAAACATTTAAAATTGTCCGGGGTTAATTCCGCTAGTTTGAAGTCGTCACAATGTTTATTTACGATTGCGGCAAACGTGGAATAATCCTCATTATCGCCCTTTACCAGGTTAAGGCATTTCCACCTCCCATGGAAGGGTGATGTTTTGGGGCTGAAGAGTTCTTTAAGACATGTCACTGCTTCGTCAAATTTTAATTCGTTCGTCTTTTTTGGCAAGATATAATCCGCGAACTTTGTATATTCTTCAGTTCCTAATTTTCTAAGCAATAGACGTAGCTTTTTTGCTTCTGTCCAATTTTGACAGTCTATGTTAAAGATGTCTTCATGTCTTCTGAAGTAATCTCCAAAATTTTTGTCCTCATCTAGAGAATATTTGAAAATCTCTATGGTATTCCACACTGCGTATTGCGAAAATGTTGCTTCTTTTTCAATATCTAATTGCTTGCTGCCCGCTACTTTCAATATTAGTTCCTGGAGCTCTGTTTGTCTATCTTCATTTTCCTTTTGCGTTTGTAATATTTGCTTTTGCCATTTTTCTTGTAACTGTTGATCATTTTGGTATTTTTGCATTTGTAATTGTTGCACATTTTGATGCTTTATCTGTTCTACCAACATATTTTTAAAATCATCCATGATAACTCAATTTTATGTATTATTACTCCTCGAAATTGTTTGTCGCTAATTTGTTGTTGAACGACGAGGGAAGGATTTTTCTTCTGTTGATTAGTTTTTCCGCGTGTGTTCGCCAAGTTGTTTGTTGTTAGACTTACGAAAAGTTTTTCTTTCCGTGTGAGTTTCGAATCCTCGTTCGTCAAGTTGTTATGGGTTATTCGCGTGAGTTTCGAATCCTCGTTCGTCAAGTTGTTGTGGGTTATCCGCGTGAGTTTCGAATCCTCGTTCGCCAAGTTGTTGTGGATTCCGCGTGAAAAATGGGTCTCCAATAATTGACAAACGCAAGTATTTAAGCTAAGAAATTAAATGTATTTACACAAAATACAAAAGGTAATGCTGTTAGTAAAATCCAGGATCGCCGGTTAGTATTAATCAAAGATCGATATATACAGTCTCGAAGTAAACTACCTTAGAGTCGGGCGTCCTTGTAACTGACTTCTAACGTCAACTCAATCACAGTGTCTTTGTACTTTCCAATCTGCTCCTCCACCCTGTTCCTCTACTCACAGCCTCTCACTTGCTATATCTGACTGACTGACTGTGGCTATTTTAAGGCAGCAGGACGAGTCCATTTATATCAGAAAAGGGTGGACCCCATAATAATATCTTTAATCATTTCTAAGATACAACGGTGCAAAGCTTAAGACCCGCCATGTCCAGCATATCGTAACAAGCCATCCTCGCTGTCTTTGTGTTCCATTTATGAGATGTGAGTTCCATTCGAGAAGGTTCTTCCCACGAAGAACTGCTCTGTGGAAATGACTCTGAGGAGGATGCTTTCCTAATCATTACAGTCTTAACCTGTTCATGTACGCTGAATAACTCATGTAGTTGAATAACTCAGAGTTTTTCATTGACTCTTACGATAAATGGCTAAACGTCATATCTGAAAACCCAGAAAAAAAATAAACTCAATTAGTTTAGTGTTTTTTGAATATTAAACATTTTGTGTTATGGACAATTATGCTGTAACACGATTTTGACAATTTGGCTGTTACATCCGGTATATATGGCAACAATATATTTGGCTATTATAAAGTTAGAGGATAGCTTGAGGAGTTAGGTACTTTCTGGAGTGATACAGCGAAGCGACCATTTTCCAGCAGCTTTAGCGTTGGTTCACATTACGTTTTCCACTTGAGGTATGAGTTGAGCTAGAGTCCCAGTAGGCGCTCCCCGAGAGGACACCCATTCAGGGTCCGTTCGGTTATGATGGCATGACACTAGTCGTTATTTTCCCCATGTTATAGTGGAACACACCTATTCTATTGATGATAGACTCTCCCACCTAAAATAAGTAGGAGTAGTAAGAGTAACGTCGGTCAGTCAGTCGACTGGCTGATCGGTTGAACTCTCTGCCTTTGGGCGTGGAGGAACCCGAAGGAGGCTACGCCGAAGGGCGGATTTTCTTTCGGGGAGGTAAACCGACCCTGAACCCATTTATACGGGTTGAATGGGCATATTTTTGGGCGAGCCCACGGGCTCGGATATCCCACGTTAAAAAGGTCTTGTGCCACATGACGCCCTCGTGGTGGGGGGTAACAGAATATCGTCGGTGAGTCAGTCGATATCGAACGACCGTTAGTCGAATACTAAAGTATCAGCGACCACAACTAGATTTCTCTGCGTCATTACCTATTATATCAAGTTCCTAAAGTTTTGTACGTCGAACCTATTTTAGGATCGACTTATTACAAATACAAGCCTCCACTGTGAAATCACTCCACAGCACCCCACATATCCCCATAAACTGTGCCTTTTATTCTTTAATCCTTTCTTTGAGTGGCTGTTGAGCTTCGTACAGGGTGAATATTATATTTTAAAAAATTCCTCTTTATCTGTATTTTGTCGTCCACTCATACGAACATATTAAGTAGTTTACTCTCAGTTTTCCCCTGCTTCTCGAATCTTCAGTGTGTCATGTGAATGTTAAATTATCTAGTCTCTATTTATAAAGTGTCAGTAATTTTAGTTTATTCTTATTGTAAATATAAGTAACCCTGTAGTTACTAATATTTTAAACTTCCTCGTTACTGTTATGTCCTGTTTACAGTAATTTTATTATTCGTTGTTAAATGTGCATATCTTCACATATCAAGTATCTTCACATATCATATTCCATCTGTGCGGAAACTGTCCAACATCCCTTACATATAACTGATATTACGCAGTATATTTCTTAGTTCATAATGTTGTTTGGTTGGTTGATATTATTTAACAGCATATCTACTTTTCATGTGTTATATAATGTCGAAATCTTATTATTTTGAAAGCAATTGTATAAATATTTATCCTGGCCTCCCCAGTGAAACAGGATGTGACACAAGGTCGGGTTTAACGTGAAGAACCCAAGCGTGTAAACTCGAGCCAAGAACAAAAACTCGCCGAGCCCGCGCAACCGTCGGGTGCGCTGGCCACAGTGCGAACATCGATCCCTCTCTCTAGTGCCATGAGAGGGTGCAGCCTCGGGCATCTGTTCCCCATGGCTGGGCACCTCACAGTGTGATTTTCTTCTGTCCTGCGACGGAGCTGTAACTGAAGACGCACTCTACCCGAAGACAGAGACGCAACTGAGAGATGATAAAAACCTACCCGGCATGTGTCTGATACATTCTAACTATAGATAAAATATCTTTAGTCATTCTAATATAAAATGTATTGCTGGTTAAAAAAAATCGTCACATGCTCTGTCTAAAGCATTTTCAATATTCATCGGTAGAAACGCATACCTTATCACTTCGTGCCTTTTTCGAATTTGTGACGAAACTGTCCGACTTTTTCTACTATATAAGACTAGAAACATTGTATAGCAATTCAAAATACTATTTTCGCTATTTTTATGTTATTTTTTCGATCAATTACTACTTTATGCGCGGGCAGTATAACAGATTTTTTTAAGCGTTTCACCCCAAGCAAGGCGGGAAGCCACTAGCACGCATGGGGTTACAAAGAGTTGGAGCGAAAGTAAAGAGGAGTGATGGAGGAAAGGATGAAGAGAAGGATAGAGGATAGATCAAGGCATCTGGAGACGTCAATTGACATTACATTTGAATAGTTGGATATTATAGCTATTAGGGAAACAAGAAAAGGGGGGGAGTTCCTCAGGCGAGAGGTGTGAGACATGAAGCTATTGGAGTAGAAGAGACGGCTACATTTAACAGTTTCGACAGTGAAAGGATGACAGCGAGATGCTAGCCTAGTTGAACGCTTACAGTCATGAAGTCTGGGAACCAGCGAAAGCAGCTTATCGGAGCAGTTACCGTGAATGTATTTGTTAAAAAGACAGAAGGAGGCAACGGCACGTCTGTAAGAGAGCGACTGCAGACGAGATGCCAGATCAGGGCCATTTACATTGCATATCCTTCTCTGGATCTTATCAAGAACCTTGAGACAAACAGAGTGGGTTTCAGACCATAAATGGCAGCAATACTCCATGCAAAGGCGAATGGTTGATTTGTAGATTAGAAAGATCCACTACGGCGAGAAAAAGTTCCATGACGCGGCACAGGGGGCCAACTTTCCTTGCGGTGGACGAAGCTATTGACTCAATGTATTTGTTCTATCTCAGGTCAGCAGACAATGTGAGATCGAGCAGTCGCAAAGAGGTACTCTCGTGGAGTTGAGCGTCAGACATTCTAATGGTAGGCAATGATAGTTCTCTCTAGTGAGTAATAGAGAGCAGTTTTGTTTTTGAGGCATTAACATTAATCAGCTAATTACTGCATTGGTGCAGAAAATGAAATCTGTGGATCAGCCCAAATTCCTGCCTAGTCTTTTCACATTAATGTCATTGGAAGAGGCGAGGATCTTTCTCTTCTCACCTTACACCAGTGATAGGTTAAAAAACAGAGTGGCCTGGGCACTCTAACTGTTGTAGTTTTGGCTAATCCTCGTCGTCAAAATGTTGTAACCTAGAGAAGGTTACTGAACAGAATAATCAAACGATGATTGGTAATGAACAATAATACTTAGGACACAAACAACACATATAAGATTCGCCAGCGGCGCCTAGATGTAGTCAACTGCTAGAAGTGAGTTCAGTGAATTCCACATGGAATCTGTTTTAAGTACATTTTACTCTTCAGGACGTAGGCGATCATAATCCTTTCTAGATTCATTTTCTTTATTATTTGTGAATTACCATGATTTCTTGTGAAAGAGTGGTTTCCCACTGCATTCTCAACGGTTTTGAATACTTTCTACCACATACAGTTGTCCATAGTAGTATGTGTAAAAAGAGCAAAATGATTTTATGTTTATTTCTTAAACGTTACGCCTTGGATTGTATAAGAAGTACATCACATAATTTTATTATAGTTGCGCAGGTGTTTGGGGGTCTCGATAAGTTATTAAGTGTGCTTTAAAACTATTTTGTGTCTTTTTATAAGGCTGACCAAGAAAATAAAACACCGTTGGTTACCTTATAGATATTACTAATTTTACGTACAAAAGTTATACACTTGAGATTTATATCTATGGTCGGACAGATAAGGGCACCTCTTTGCCACAAATGGTTAACTTGAAAAGAGAAGTTGAGCAAGAACAGAGAATAAAAGTAATATAATTGTAAAGGGAGGGATAATTTATGTCCATCGAATTTTAATCGTTATTAGAGCCGAGATCTGCCAACAAAATATGTCATTACTTATTCGATTTCCTACTGATGTTAATGGATATTAAATGTTTTTTCGTAGTTATGCTAGCAACGAAACAATGTATCACACTTACAACAAGAAAGAAAAGAACGAATATAGACAAAAATAGATGTGAAACAAAAGCTTCTCTTAAAATAAACTAATTTCATGAAAGCGAATGATACAAAGATTTTTAAACTTTCAAAATTTCTTTTGGGGCTTTCGAATCAATGTTTTTTTTATGTACAACCCAGTTAGTCCTTTTGTATACCCAAATAAGAATCTGCAATATTATTAGTCATGACTTGGCATCTTTCCCACTGCCATAATGTAGTCTCCGTGCCTTTACTATAAATACTTACATGTCCTGGGTATAACGACAAACTACATCTGACAGCAAAGCCTCTGGTTGGGAAATTTCGTGGAGCGTGGAACCTCCTCTTAATTGCGGAGTGGTAGTACCCGTTAAGGTCCCAGTTATGGAAAAATATTGAACCCCCAAACTCGGATCAAAACTCTATAAAAGTATAAAAATAGATTTTTTTCTTAAAAATACTAGCAGTAGATTTTTGAAAAGAAAATGTTACTATTAGGTTGGTGCAAAAATAATGACGTAATAATGTCGTTTTTTGACGTAACGTCAAAAAACGACATTATTACGTCATTATTTTTGCACCAACCTAATAGCAATATGTTTGACCCTTGAAACAAAACCCTCTTTACAAAAATACGTTAATGAAACCTGATCTAAAAACTGATTTCTTACAAAGAATACATATTCTATTCATACGAACTTATCCTAAAAATCTTGGCGGGATTAATAACCTATTGAGGCTGATATGCCGTAAAAAAAAAACAATAAAAAACTATAAATCCTTTCTTGATAATTGTTCGGATGAACTCTACGCTATGGTACATATACTTTATGAATTAATGCGCAATGCAAAATTGGCTGGAAAGTTTCATTAGTTCACTGTTGAATTGGCTAGATGTAACCGTAAGTTCTATGCTAAGAGTTTCTCCTTTCGCACTTCTCATTTATAGAACTCTCTTTCGGTTTCATGCATTCCAGCCTACTTTGATCTTCAGCAATGTAAATGCAATGTCAATCGTAATCTACCCTCTTCCTGATTCCTCTTCTTTTATTGCTCTCACTCCCTAATCTTTTCTCTTTTTTTCTTGTTCCTCCACGGCCAGTAACCTCTTGTGTCTTAGTAGATTCACTGCTTTGTATGGGGTGATATGATTAAAAAAATACATAAGTAAACGTATCAGATAGTAATTCGGCCCTCTTATCTTTGTTTCCAAAGAAATTTTCCTGTTTCTTAATATTCTGCTTAGTTTCTTAAGGCATTTGTCACTATGCAATTGTCCCTTAAGTTTTCTGTGACATATTTTACATCGTCTGTTATAAAACTTCAAGATAGTTAAATTTCTAGACTTGCTTTATGTTGACGTCTCCAATTTGTAGCTCGCATATATATATATAATATTCATTATTATTATTATTATTATTATCATCATTATTATTATTATTATTATTTTTCTGTTTAATGAATTCTCTTATCATGACATTACCAGAGACCGAAGATAAGACAAGGTAATAAATATATACCTTCACTTTGCACAAAGATTGATGTTAATGTTAAGTGATAATTAACGTTTTTATTTTTGCTTTAATTCTATATATTTATAAAACATAGGATGTCTGTGTATCTATGAGTCTGTCTGTCTGTGTGATACATTTTCACTCGATATATATATATATATATATGTGTGTGTGTGTGTGTGTGTGTAACAGCAAAATTGTCCAAATCTTGTAAAAGCAAAATTGTCCAACTGTCAGATTAAATTTTGAACCGTTGTATCTTGGATAATTCCAGTAAGATTTCTTTAATAATTTCTAATGTTTTTATAACACTAAGGGACTCTACTTTAAGCAATAAGAATCTATAATTACTCTCCAAGCCTAACAGAAGAATCGTGATGTAATCGATCATAAACGAAACTCCTCTCTCAAGTGCCAAATGACTTATGGATTGAGTTGGATCTTTTCTAATGGATATCATTTCGCTCTAAGCTGAAATGATGATCCTCTTGCTGTTGTGACCTCCTGATCCAGTTATCCTCTATACTGTTCCCTACTTTTTTAAACTTATTCACCGATTCTCTCTGACCTCCTCCATAATATGATTCCAGTAATGATGCCTTCTACCCCACCCCCTTACCTCCCAATAGGTAATCCAATGACACACACACACACACACACCCTCTCTCTCTCTCTCTCTTTCTCCAAATTAACAGTACACTACAAACTGATACCAGAAACAGTTTGAAAAATCCTGCGAATTTTAAAATTAAAATTCGTGGATGAAAATGGTCATTTACTAGAGGTATCTTAATTCTAATTTTAAAGAAAATTTGCTCTGTTTATTGAAAATAAACATGGAGCGTTGTTTTGTGAGTCAGTTTTAGCTTATTTCTAATTCTGTAATGTGTTAATAGGACTCACCTGGATTATACCAACGGAGTACTACCAATATATATATATATATATATATATATATATATATATATATTGGTAGTAATCCGTTGGTATAATCCAGGCGAATCCTATTTTATATATATATATATATATATATATATTACCAATTGACGACAACGTCACTTATATTAGCATCAACAACAAAAATAGACAGCACATATAGCTAAAAGAGAAAATAATGATATATCTAAATGTTAGCTTTCCATACTACTGAAAAAAAAAGATTGAAAGAAAACTCCTACCAATCCTAAAAACAGCGATAGCAATGTATATGACAAGCCTAATTTCCTTTAAAAAACTAAGGAAAAGATTTCAACCTATAGTAATTGTTATGGTAAATTACCCATACACGGATACACTCTTTCAAGTTACAAATAAAAGCAGGTACTGCTTTAGTCAGAAGTTTCCAGGAGTCAGCTCTGACAATCAGACTTAACGTTCTCGCTCGTTTGTATTACTGTTTTTCTGTTAATATATTTGTTAACTCAGTTCCTCTCTTTGTGTCTTTATTTCTGGCCCCAACAAGGCCAAAACAGTAATGTTATCTGTTTGTCAATGTATACCAAATATTTATTCTATGGAAACGACTAATTTCCCCATCATTATTACCATAAACTAATTTTGTTAAATTCAATTGACGAGGGTCAAAGATTTTACAGTTTTCGACATTGTTAAACATCGGAATGAAAATGGTGGATAAACTCTTCAAAATTTACGTTTTGTTTTTTTTTTTTGTTTTTTTTTTTCAGTACTTTCGAAGGTCTTACTCATTATCAAGAACTGTATGTTGTCAGTATAGCAGACAAGATTGTTTTCTCTGTCATTCTGGCATTTGTTTGAAACGCTATACTTAATTTTTTTTAAGCATTTCACCCCAAGTAAGGCAGGAGTACCACTAGCACACAAGGGGTTACAGAGAGTGAAAGCAAGAGGAAAGAGGGGTGTTTGAGGAAAGGATAAAGAGAAGGACGGGGTTCAGGGTCAAGGCATCAGAAATGTCAATTGACATTACATTTGAATATTTGAAGATTATAGCTACCAGGGAAGTGCGAGATAAGAAGCTGTTCAAGTAGAAGAGACGGCTACATTTAACTGTTTCGACAGTGAAAAGGTGAGACCGAGATGCCAACCTCGTAGCACACATAAATTCATGCAGTTTGGGAACCAGCGAAAGTAGCTCGTTGAAACAGTTGCCGCGAAAATATTTGTAAAAAAAAATACAGCGGGAAGCCACAGCACGTCTGTGAGAAAATGACTGCATACGAGATGCCATATCAGGACCTATCACATTGCATATCTGTCTCTGGATTTTTTCGAGGACCCCTAGACGAACAGCGGGGGCACTAGACCATATATGGAAGCAGTATTCCATGCAAGGGCGAATGGCTGATTTATAGATTTGAAGGATGGACTCAGGCGAGCGAAAAAACTTTCTGGCGCGACACAGAGAACCAACTTTAAACAGAATTCAGATACAAACATGTCGCATAAGTGACATGTAAAATGCTTACACGGAGCTAAACCATACCAGAAAAGAATGCATCAGAAGTTTATACATATAATTATCATATTATTATTGTAAGGTTATTAAATATTTTATACACACTGGAACATATCATCTCCTGTATAGAAAGATCACTTATTTAATGCAGGTTAATTTGTATCGTAATAGTTTCTATTAATTTGAGACTTTGCCTGCAGTAAATGCTAAAAAACATCCAGTTTCCGTTCCCGACGGAGACGATCTAAAGAACTTGAACATAAAAGAAACCAAAAACAATAACTTTGGACAGTTTATCCACAATCTAGATACCAATATCCAATATCTTATTAAAATAAAACAGACACACATTGTCGATTGTACTTAACAAAAGTTCTTTAGATGAATCCTTGCTCCTTAAATATAGCTCTTATGTATGTGCGTCCGTGTCTGTGTATGTGTGCGTCTGTATCCGTTAAAATCTCAGCATAAGTCACAACATCCATGTTTTCCCGATTGGGTTGATGAAAAAAAACAAAAGTTAATGAATTCATTTCTTTTCAGACGATGTCGTCGACCGTGGGTAATTCCCTGGGATTTGCTTTTAGGTCAAGAGCCTGGATTATTTTATTTTTATTCCTCTCTTTATGGTGTGCATGTTTCAACTTTTGATTACTTTCACGGAGAAATGTGAGGCGGCCGCAACTTTGATTCACTTCAAACGTCTGTGACCGTGCCATTCATGCGGAATGGTCGGACAACAGCCTTATTCCAAAATAAATAAAAAAAGGGAAAAATGCAAACACGTCCTTATCTCAGTCGGAAACGGTACCGAGACGACATGAAAGAGGGATTCAAAAGGATTTAAGCGTCGATACGTCTTGAACAAAAAAACTAGTTATATATATATATATATATATATATATATATATATATATATATATATATATATATATATATATATTTATTATAATTTATATTTAAAAATATGCATTAAACGCGACACAAATTACCATGTTTCGGAACTAAGAACTAAATTTAAAATTAGATTTAAAATTAAAGTTTTTGTTCCATTCTCAACGCGATGTTGAATAACTTTCGAAAAAATGTTTTTTAAAGAATAATATTATAATATTATGCTCTACTGTGTACTACTCGAGTACTGGTTTTAAAAATAAATTTATATATATATATATATATATATATATATATATATATATATGTGTGTGTGTGTGTGAAAATATATAGAAAATAGGAAAGAACTGGTTAGGTAAATAATCCAAAGTTCTTTAGTATTTTTGTTATTATTTTTTAAAAATAGTGCTCGATACAAAAGTAGAGCATAAATATAATGAGACCTCTTATGTAGCGTGTTGGAATCATATTTTTAAATAAATAATTATATTTATATATATATATATATATATATAGCCAAGTATATAATTGGTGTATACGAAATGAATTCCAATAACCAACAATTACTATTCTTAAAAGAGTGCTCAATACAAAGTAGAGCAGATATAATTATTTATCTAAAAAAAATTATAACATAAACATGTTATAAAATCACTACAAATATAGCCATTTTGTTTCAACACCTCCGGTGTCTTATCAAGTGATGATGTTGAATGCAAAACAAATGGTTTTAAAGTTTCAAATTAGTTAACGATCCTTCACAAGGGGAAAACGTTGTTCCAAAAGCTAGAATGACCAATCAAAATACAAGTATAGGAAAATTCAAAAAGCCTGACAACGAAGTCATCTTATAATAGCTATTCAGATCGTTAAAATACGGTTAATATTTTTAAAAAAGAATTTATTCTAAGCAATAATTATTAAATTATATGATAGAATTTGATATTAAAATTAAAAACTGCCAATTTTAAAATCCAAATTTAATCACTATTAAGTTTAAAATTATAAAATTACCGAAGAGAAAAGGAGAAATACATATGTTATTCCATTTATTTATTCGTTGAAATTACGTTAGAATAGACGTTACTTCATCCGGTCCTCTGACAATATATATGTATACATTTTAATCCCAAGTGTGCGAATGGGGTCGTAAACTCACGCGTAAAACAACACAAACACAATCAGATTATAAGACATAAGCATAAGACACCGGGAGTGTTGAAACAAAATGTCTATTTTTGTAGTGATTTTAAAGCATATTTATGTTATAAATTTTTTAAATAAATAATTTTGTATATATATATATATATATATATATATATATATATATATATATATATAATATCAATTGGTAATTGGTAGGGATAATTCCAAAGACAACATTAATCGAAAGAAAGGTCAGTGTAAATAACAGTGCAATATAATAATGATAAGTCAAGACAATCCTTAAAATTCCATTTCGGTAATAATTTATTTCATAAATATATTCATATATAATATATAATAATGATTAATTACTATTTTTTTATCATTATTATTAATAACTTTACTTTTCCTTTGTTTTCGCGGCTTCCTTACCGTCGATCTACGGCAATGATTAGACTGTGTGAATCATAAATAAAGGGAAAAAAACGCTCTATCTCTTATATTGAGCACTTTACCCCATAAGTATAGCATACCGTTTGTTGAAAGAAGGTTCTAATGTAGTTTTCAACTGACTGAACAGTGCTAATTTTTTTCTTTATTTAAATTGTTCTCTAGAAACCAGCACAAATGATAAATGAAAATCTGAAGGACCCAAATCACGAGAATACGGTTGGTGCTGGAGAGTTTCCCATTTCAACTCTATAAACTTCTACAAGTTCTGTTTTACAACATGTAGCATCGCGTTGTCGTGGTGGAAAATCGAACCTTTTCGATTTACCAAAAGCGGAGTCTTTTCTTGAACAGCCATATTGCAATTGGTGAATGGTACTTCTTTGCAGTTATTGTTTCGCCGACTAGAAGAAGCTCAAAGTGAATTATCTATTTGCAATCTTACCAGACCGACAGCAAGCCATTCATTGGATGCAAACCCGCTTTAGCCACGGGTTCTGCACATTCGCAAGCTTGTTTCCAGCTCTGTTTGTATCGAACGTTATTATAAATTATCAATTTTTCATCGCCTGTGAAAATCCTGTCCAAGAACGGCTCCTTTTTGTGGCGTAACAGCAAAGAAATTGCCTCAGAAACACAATCGAGCTTTAAGGGAATGTGGCAACTACGAGCCGAGATTGGAAACGAACCCAAGTTTCTTTAAGACAGTTAAGATACCAATTTTCAAAATCTTAGCAATCTCTTACGTCGAAATCTTCGGTTGATTCTCCACTATGACAAGCTCGACGTCGGAATGTCGCCCGGGGCGTGATTGATCGTTTAGGTTAAAAATCACCCTGACGAAATCCGCCAAACCACTTTTTGACGGTCCGAAGAATTGGAGGACGATCAAAATAAACCTTCTGATTTTTTTTTTGATTTTTTTTTTGTCACAGTTCCAACGCTTACTTCTTTCCAAAATTCATAGAGCATAGTATGGCGAAAGTGCAACTTTCTTTTCACCGTTCATCTTTAAGGCATTCATTTGTGGACAAAACGTCAACATTCAACAAAGTTTCACTCCCAACTGACCGGAGAAAGGTTTCAGTCTATAATACACCAAAACAAACGAAAATCGAGCACGAACCTTTGCAATGATCTGATAAATCAAATACAACCAAGGACTGACTTTAAAACTAATATCACTTTCTTTCAAGGAATAAATTCGACATTAGTACCTCTTTATTCATACTACCAGAGAACAAGATGAAACATTTGAAAATCTTGCCAAAGACAGATGTCGATGGAATCAAGATTAAGAAAGCTCAGTTGAGGATCGTATGATTTTTGTATGGAAACAGATATTTTTTCCTTTATGTATCCAATTCTTACAGTACCACCAAAATGATTCCATATTATTGGCTGATTTTCTCGACATTCCAAGCGTTACATGAATTAGTTTGTTTAACAGATTTTGTGACGAAGAAAAAAGAACAGGATATTTTATACAAAAAGAATTTGTAAAAGTTTCTCAAAGAAATATCTAAAGAATAATGAAAAATAGGCGCATAGATCTGTCTTTTTATTTTTTTCACAACCTCCACCGAATTTTTCTCTGTAAAAGTGTTAATGTTTGCCTTGTTTAAGATAAACTTTCTGTATATTTTAAAACCATTTGATAATTGCTAACAACGAGCATTTAGAAATTCATCATTTCTAGTAAAGGAAATTCAGATTATGTACAAAACAAACGCGAATCTGCAATGTGAGTGATATTTTGATAAAAGAATAAATGTATTTTACAAAACCTAACCTTGGTTCGTTGACATGGAAACATTGATATATGCCTATAGGATGATTTTACGTTGCTAACTAGCCTCTTTTACTACTGACAAGAAAATATGCGGCTATGTCATAGGTAATTTCTGTTTTGGGGAACTTTTGTGATGTCAACGAACACTCGTTGCCACTTTTGTAATAACAAAGAATACTCGTTGTCACTTTCGTAATGCTTGTTGTAGTAGAGACTTTGTAATTGCAGAAACAACTATATATAAACGCCGTTGAACAATACTGGTGTCAAACGCCTTCAAATAACACTCGCACTAATAGAACTTCCTCGATAATACTCGCTCGAATAGTAACTACTGAATAGTGACCCGAACAGAGAAATAGTATAGTGAAATAGTATAGAGAATAGCGGTCCGTATAGTAATTGAGGATAGAGTAGAGATGGAGATCCGAATAGTAATAGAGGATAGACTAGAAATGGTGGTCCCTGTTCAAACCCCAGGGTCGGCAGCGACACTTTATTCCTATATAACAGGAACCAATTGTAATGACGAATGTATCATTCTAATTGTTCCTTAAATATATCATAGCAGGTGATGAAAATTGGGTTGCATGCACCAATGTTCAACGCAAAAAGGTAGTGGATTAAAAAAGATTAATCTCTACAACCGACTTCAAGAACTGAGATTCATCATTAATTTAGAATACTTAAAATGCAGTTGAACAGTAAATGCACATTTATTAATCCAGCAGCAGCAACCTGTCTATACAAGTTTGGACCGAAATGTTGTTCCTCTCCATGACAACGCAAAGCGGCATAAAACAAGAATAACGCATGAAATATTTGGGGAAACCGGTTAGTCTGTTCTACTCGCACCGGCCATTTTCCCAAGACCTTGCACCAACCGATTATTACCTTTTTCCAATTGCGGCAAAACACTTTGATGGTGAAAACGTTTTCTAATGAAAACCAAATTCAAGGGTTTGCTTAAAACTTTTTCACATCAAATCCAGAGGAATGTTATTTAAAAGATATCGAAGAGGTGCCTGGCAACACTTCATTGCAAATAATGGTGAATATGGAACAGATTCCCGAGAGGATGCTTTTCTGGCAACTACAATCTTGCTCTCTTTAAATCTAAGGTCAATCGATGCCTATCCTATACGTCCTCATAATATGCATTTCTGATTTGCTTCTCCCCCATCACTTATAATCTCACTCAGTAGCCCTCTATCGTCAGTGGTCATTGGGATTTATATTGATCAAATAAAAAATATAATTGAATAAAATATAACTGAACTTTATTTTTTGAAGAATAAATTTAATTAAAAAAAAACGGAAATTGTTTATGACTCACATTAGTAGGTACATGTAACTAAATCGGGTATGTTTTTCGTCATGACTTCTTCAAGAATGCCTAAAAATTCTTCTCTTACTGGACATAGATTTTCTTGATATATTTTTAGATGACATGTCCGTTCAGGACGTAAGCAAACATGGCTCTTCACATATTCATTTATCTTTATGATCTGGGAAATGCTATGACTGCTAGAAAAACGTGGTTGAGTGGTTTCCAGTTTCCTTTCAAATTTCCCTTCTCATAGACTAGCTGCCTACCAAGGCTAGGGAGCACTGTCACTCTGGTATTTAACCCGAACCTGGAAAAAGAAGGTGATTTTTTTCCCTTTCCCAAGGCTATTAGTACCAAAAGAAAGCAACAGATTAGGCTGAAATTTGAACTTGTCCTGCGGTTGTCCGAGTCGTGTCATGGATAACTCAGAGAGCCAAGTTCGAATTCCAGTCGGGTTCGTTACATTCATTTACGTGTAAGCTCCTTTGGGAAAAGCATGAATCCGTCTTCTCTATGGATTAAATATAAGGACTTGTGCCAGGGAAAAAATATTGTTATTCTAAAAAAAATTAATACGTTATTCAATTACAAAAAAAATTCTTGCAATCCGAGAAGTGTTGATAAACCGTAAAAAAGTAAACACTGAACTTGGCCGACCGATTCCAACTTCTCCGGCTATAGACACTTTTCTTAATTTAATTATCCGTAAATCTTATCGCCTCAGAATCTTAGGATTCGTTAAGTAGACCGTCTTGGAGTTGAAAATTCGAATAAAATATTGTAATCAAAAGCATAAATGATACCAGAAATAAAAGAGAGAAAGAAACTAAACTCGTGTTTAGGTTGAATTGATGTTACGACCCTTTAATTTATTACATGAATTGTAATCCCTCCAGAAAAAAAAATTATCTGTGTATAGTGCAACTAGTCACCGAAAATGCATAGTTCTTACCCTCTTCAAATAAATTACCTAAGTCTAGTGCGACCCCCTATTTTTTGCGTAAAAAGCTACTCATAAAGTTTGCACTATATTGGAGTATACAATGCGTGCCAAATTATTATTGAGATAACTTTTTTTATAATATTTCAAGAACCGTCCAATCAATTCACACAAAATTTTCACACAATGTTGGCAACATTGACCTGCGCAATCACTGAAATAGGTGATAGTTTTCTTTTCAGTATCAAAAAGCTGCTTTTGCGGCTCATCTTTTCTTTTCAGTATCAAAAAGCTGCTTTTGCGGCTCATCTTTTCACTAAATTCTTACACTTTTCTAATAATTTGGCACGCTCAAATCACCGTGCTGTTAACAAATATGGCGCCAGTTTGTTTACATTGCGTAGATCAGTACGAAAAGCTCAGTGATTGCGCAGGTCAGTGTTGCCAACATTGTGTGAAAATTTTGTGTGAATTGATTATAGGGTTTTTGAAATATTAGAAAAAAAATTATCTCAATAATAATTTGGCACGCAGTGTATACGCTGCATAAAAGTGATACTGGCTCAAATCGCATTCACGTCCAATGCAGGAGATACCATCGGTTCACTTCAGCTTTCTTTAGTTTCCATGAGATAAGGGGAGTAGAAAACTCATCAGGGTACTCCTGTTAACACGATGCTACTGAACAGAGTTCCATGTGGAGTTATGACGTCACTAATTGGTTCTTGGCGGAATGGTATTATCTGGCACAATCCGATGTGTCACAGTTTCAACTGGTTTATGCTGACAGACTCCATGAGGCAATGGACGTCAGTTTTCAGCAAGGCAATGAGTAATTTGCTGGTCGTCCCCTAATGCTGTTAGTAACGTGACAGAAACTGCGCCCGCTAATCCACCTAAACACTTCATTGATCGGGAACTACTCCGATACACTGCTCCGTGACTATTTTCAATCATTTAGAAACATGGTTTAAAAAAATCATCCCAGGTAAGGCGATAAAAAGGCTCAGACTCAAGGAGTCACTGTGAAAACTAGTTGAAAGGACAATAAAGCGAACATGATTTAAGGGGACAGAATATGACGATTAACGTTGCATTTAATTTTTGTTTTTACATTGTAGCTGACAGGAAGCAAGACGCTGGAAGGGAATTCTGTAGTTCGAGGGAAGAAACTATCAGAATATAACTTGCGGTTACATTTAGCAATTAAAACAGTAAAATAATTAGACCTTCTAATCTTCTTCTATGTGCCATGTCCCTTCCGGGGGTTGGACGATAACAAGCCCCTGTCATTTGTAGTTCTCGGTAAGGTTTTGTGTACGGTTGAATAAATCTATGTACATATATCTAAATATTAATTTTGGAATTCACATAAAAATGCTACGAACCTTTGTTATGCTCCACTCACTTGGTATTCACAATGACAAATAAAGTAACTTCGTATAAAGGTCAATATCAAAAAACGAAGAGAAATACACTGACAATGATTACCGTTGTAAAATGCTTGTTTTGGGTTGCCAAAATAAGATTAAATGAATGGGATGATTTGTTTGTTTGTTTGGGTTTTATGGCATATCAACCACTGTGGGTTATTTAATGCCAAATCCAGATTATATATATATGCCAATGGTTGGTTGGTTGGGTTTTATGGCATATCAACCACTGTGGGACATTTAATGCCAAATTAAGGTACATATATATATATATATATATATATATATATATATATATATATATATATATATATATATACACATATACATACATACACATATACCTATACATATATTAAATATACAGTACCATTAAACATATAGCTGGCAACATTATCTTTTCAAAAACGCATAGCTGGCAACATTATTTTTTGCAAAAAGCGTATAGCTGGCAACATTATTTTTTCCAAAAAACGTATAGCTGGCAACATTATTGTTTCAAAAACACATAGCTGGCAACATTATTTTTTCCAAAGAATGTATAGCTGGCAACATTATTGTTTCAAAAACGCATAGCTGGCAACATTATTTTTTCCAAAAAACGTATAGCTGGCAACATTATTGTTTCAAAAACGCATATCTTGCAACATTTTTGTTTCAAAAATGTATAGCTGGCAACATTATTGTTTCAAAAACGTATAGCTGGCAACATTATTGTTTCAAAACGTATAGCTGGCAACATTATTTTTCCGAAAACATTATCTGCAGCTTTGTTGTTAGACGTAGTTTATCGTCATACCCAGGACGTGGATGTAGTTTATCGTCATATCCAGGACGTGTGAATGGGATGAATTATCAAAAAAGTACTTAAAATCTTTAATGGCACATTACATGTTATTCCTGGGATATTCCTGCATTTGGCGTTGTAAGTTTTAAGAACTATGCTAAAGAAATATTAGAAGCTACTTCTGATGTCAAATAAATGAGTATTTAAACTCCAGATTTATTTGAATTGCTGTATCTATCTATATATAATGTTGAGGCCTCTGTCTGTTTGTTATCGAACCCCATAACCATATATATTCTGAAACTACAATACCCAGGGGACTCTGGATAAGTATATTTTATTTTGATTAAAGGGGTTTTCTGGTGGAGGCACTCTCACTGAAAATATTTTTCTCTTTGTTATAAATTAAACTTAAATTTGAAGAAGGGAATTTAAATTTGAACAAGGGAATGACTCTTATCTAAGATATAGGAGAAAATCAAAAGATGGACGTCACATTGGCAATATCAAAATGAGATAAGCGATATAACTTAAATTTTAATTTGCAAAAGGGAATGATTCCTATCTAAAGTTTAGAAAGAGAAAGCCAGAAAATTGAGATCACATCGACAAGATCAAAATGAGACAAGGGATATAAATTAAATTTGAATTTGAACAAGGGAATGATTCCTACCCAAAATATAGGAGACAGACAGAAGATGGAGGTCACATCGACAAAATAATTGAAATCCAATGATTTAAAATCAATCATTTTCTTACAAAAACAATGTGTAAAACGCAGCAAGGCGCGGGTAATTCGGCTAGTTTTAATAGTAAATACAGTTCATATGCGACAAGGAAGTTTTTATGATGCAACAGTGATCGCGAGTTGTAAATACCTTTCCACTACAATACCCGTTGCCAAAAACTGCCAGCACTAAATGAACAGATTCTGTATTGCTTCGAGTAATGTAAGCAAGAACCCCATATTTTAGTCTGACCGTCTACTCGCTCACGGACATTTTTGAATTTGAAACTGCTACTTAAGAAACGGAAAAATTACGCTCAAAACAAAGAAAAGAGTACTGAACGATTACGTCACATAAGTCCACCTCTATGCTAGCGAATATTAGGAAATCTCCTCACAGAGACTTGAATATATAAAAATGGCTCTACAGAAGGATGCTTAGACTTTTTAAATAATGTTCACCCAATACAAGTGTCATAATGTTGTTCATCATGACGGTCGTCTTCGAGTATAGAATCCAGAGGTTAGCAGTGAATATTTCGAAGACAGTAGGAAAGCGTAGTTCAGGTTAGCAGTGGATATCGCAGCAAAGTAGCAGAGCGTAGTACTTCCTTCAGTTCATCTTCGCCTGACAAGTTGGCACTGGTCATTCGGGTAGGGTAAACAAAAATGGCCGCCTTTATACACGACGGATTGAATCATCTACGTCTCCTGATTGGTTAACCTTCTATTGGTGGACTATAAAGTGAGTCCAGGCATTTGGACTAAGTCACTAGTTATATATATATATATATATATATATATATATACACAAAAAAACTGTAACAACAAGGCCCAAGAGCCACTCAAGATAGAGGGTTATTGTTTGGGGTTATATTAGCATAGGAAAAGACAATCGTTAGGAGTATAGAGCTGAAGCAAAATTTAGAATGAACCGGAAACTCAATCCTAAACAAGAAACAAAAGAATAAACCGCTAATTCCATTCGAAAGACTAGGGAGGAGTGTGAACCAGACGATAGGCGCTGAAAGAGATGGTTGAAATTCGTAGGACACATGATGAAGAAAGATGGCTTGGAAAAGTTGATACTCACAGAACTAATTGAAGACAAGACAGAGGAAAGCAGTGCATAACCTATTTACAGGACAATGACCTAGTAGACAAAAGCGCTGGTTTGTCAATTTGATAACATAGTGCTTGTAAGTTCAATCCCTGGGTCAGGCAGTGAGTACTTGCAGTCAATGGAAACAGTCGAGCAAGAACTGAACAGTTCTAAATATGAATACTAATATCTCTAGATATGAGTAGTGGAATGTGGACAGTCTAACACCCCTCATCCCACAATACCACAGCACTCCACCCCACCCCAAATTACCCCAGCCCACCCCACTCCGGTAGGTTCTGTTCAGAATTCGCTGTAGGATACCCAGATTGATACAAACCCGAGAAAGGTGGGGGGAGGCATAACGGCCGAAACGTTGTGATAACTACAACAAAGATGAGGACAATAGTCCGAATATAAATAGTGCAAAAACTACCTAACGAGCTTGTGTACATGAATGACAAAATACGCTTTACGAGAAATAACAAAATGGCAAAATTTATTCAGAACTACAAAGGACAAGATGATGTGGAGAGCCATGATCGCCAGCGTCCTGAAGAGACACGGTACAAAGAAGAAAATTTTGATAAAACACCCAGGCAAAGTTGAAAAAAAATTGCCTGAATTTCCGGAAAGAGTTATCATTACTTGCATGTCGACTTTTGTCGCCATATCTTTGCAGTTATACTCACAACTTTTCGGTTGTTTTGCCCTTCGGCCTTCCGATATAGTGTTAACTTCAAGGAATTTTGAACTCAGCACTTTATTTTATTAACGCAGATAAACTGTTCTCTCCCCGTTAATCATATCTGTGGATATCTCGTCGTACACTATTTACATTATTCGGATTATTGTCCTAATCCTTGTCGCCATATTTATTACAACGTTTCGGTCGTTGTACGCTCCGGCCTTCTTCAGGTGGTTGGAATGTCGAACCGAACCTTTTATTTTGCTCACTGGGGTAGACTGTTCTAGTTCCACGTACCATGTCTAATAGATGTCAGTTATCAGTTATCTTCTGTTAATTCCCCTCCTCCAAGTTCTCCATCGCTTTAACCAGGTATTGAAATCACACTCTTTGGGTCCTGTCACTGGATCTAACCGACGCCTTATCCACTGTGCCATGTGTCCTTGAAGAAGGTCGGAGCGTACAACGGCCGAAACGTTGTAATAAACATGGCAACAAAGATGAGGACAATAGTTCGAATAATGTAAGTAGTGTACATAATACCTCATCTCACAAATATAGACAGATACTCAAATGCCGAAACGCTGTAATAAATATGGCGACAAAGATGAGGACAATAGTCCGAATAATGTAAATAGTGTA